>CM023833.1:11660000-12029754 GCA_013266295.2 Branchiostoma floridae x Branchiostoma japonicum
TAGCAAGTTAAAGGGCATTAATTACCGAATAATGTGCCCATTCTAGGACGAGCTTCGCCACCTCCGGCGGGACCACGTCGGCATTCGGCATCCAGCAAGCAGGCGAATCGTGCTTTACTCTACAAGCACAGGTTTGGGTTTGGGGCCTATTTTTGGCGTATTTTTAGGCTTTTTTAATGGGGTTTCTTTTTTCACTGAAATTTTGTTTCATCCCAACCCAGGATAAAACAAAATTGGGTTGGGATGAAACAAAATTTCAATGAAAAAAGAAAGCCCCATAAAAAGCCTAAAAACACGCCAAAAATAAGTTCCAAACCTCTAGTTGGAGAGTGTCGTGCCTGGGCGGTTTAGAATGAACGTGTGGCACGTGGGCCAGATGTGAGAAATGCAATTTACCCGAATCGCGGTTCAGGCGTTTTCATCTGAACAGGGCTTATGTAATAGATAGGGGACGGTTTGACACTTGGGGCCTCGTAAGACATGAGGTGGGCGGGGCAGTTCTGCATCCATGTAAACATCTTAAAACCGCCGTGTCCTGACCGTTACCGTATGTGACCAACATTCCATTTCAATCATCAAATCACCGTTTGCTTCTATGTGGCCAACATTCGACTGTTCTTCATTAGTAAACTAAGGAGATATCCGTATACTATTTGAAAGTGCAACTACAACACACACTACATATCCCATACATTTCAAATCCAACACACAGCCTGACACACACACAGTCACACACATTTTTCCCGTGTGTTTGCTTTCTGTATCTGTAAAAAATATGAATTAATGTGAGACGCTAGTTTGTTTGTAAACTTCGTAACGACGATAGTTTGTTTTTATCATGTCTAGATAGTTAAAAAGACTTATAGGAATCTTATAGGAGGGGAGAACTGACAAGGCCCTAAGATCATGTCTTTAACTTTTTCTCTTCCACTCAGAGGCAAAATGGTCTTCCACTCAGAGACAAAAGGTCGCCCACTCACAGTAGCAGTGGCTGGAAGACCTCGTGAGTGGGCGACTTTTTTTATCTGTGTGTGGGAGACCAATTTTGTCTCTGTATGTGTGTGTCAGACTTAATGTGGATGTGATAGAGAAAATATGTATTAATGTGACGTCGGACGCTAGTTTGTAAACTTCGTAACGACGATAGTTTGTTTATACCATGTCTAGATAGTAAACAAGACTTATAGGAGCGGAGAACTGACAAGGCGCTGAGTCTTTAACGTTTACTCTTCCACTCGGAGACAAAATGGTCTTCCACTCAGAGACAAAAGGTCGCCCACTCACAGTAGCAGTGGCTGGAAGACCTCGTGAGTGGGCGACCTTTTTGATGTGTGTGTGGGAGACCAATTTTGTCTCTGTATGTGTGTGTCGGACTTAATATGGATGTGAAAGAGAAAATAAGTATTTATGTGAGACGCTAGTTTGTAAACTTCGTAACGACGATAGTTTGTTTATATCATGTCTAGATAGTAAACAAGACTGATAAGAGCGGAGAACTGACAAGGCCCTAAGTTCATGTCTTCAACATTTACTCTTCCACTCAGAGACAAAATGGTCTTCCACTCAGAGACAAAAGGTCGCCCACTCACAGTAGCAGTGGCTGGAAGACCTCGTGAGTGGGCGACCTTTTTGATGTGTGTGTGGGAGACCAATTTTGTCTCTGTATGTGTGTGTCGGACTTAATATGGATGTGAAAGAGAAAATATGTATTTATGTGAGACGCTAGTTTGTAAACTTCGTAACGACGATAGTTTGTTTATATCATGTCTAGATAGTAAACAAGACTGATAAGAGCGGAGAACTGACAAGGCCCTAAGTTCATGTCTTCAACATTTACTCTTCCACTCAGAGACAAAATGGTCTTCCACTCAGAGACAAAAGGTCGCCCACTCACAGTGGCACTGTGGCTGGAAGACCTCGTGAGTGGGCGACCTTTTTGATGTGTGTGTGGGAGACCAATTTTGTCTCTGTATGTGTGTGTCGGACTTAATATGGATGTGAAAGAGAAAATATGTATCTATGTGAGACGCTAGTCTGTAAACTTCGTAACGACGATAGTTTGTTTATATCATGTCTAGATAGTAAACAAGACTGATAAAAGCGGAGAACAGACAAGGCCCTCAGTTCATGTCTTCAACATTTACTCTTCCACTCAGAGACAAAATGGTCTTCCACTCAGAGACAAAAGGTCGCCCACTCACAGTAGCACTGTGGCTGGAAGACCTCGTGAGTGGGCGACCTTTTTGATGTGTGTGTGGGAGACCAATTTTGTCTCTGTATGTGTGTGTCGGACTTAATATGGATGTGAAAGAGAAAATATGTATTTATGTGAGACGCTAGTTTGTAAACTTCGTAACGACGATAGTTTGTTTATATCATGTCTAGATAGTAAACAAGACTGATAAGAGCAGAGAACTGACAAGGCCCTCAGTTCATGTCTTCAACATTTACTCTTCCACTCAGAGACAAAATGGTCTTCCACTCAGAGACAAAAGGTCGCCCACTCACAGTAGCACTGTGGCTGGAAGACCTCGTGAGTGGGCGACCTTTTTGATCTGTGTGTGGGAGACCAATTTTGTCTCTGTATGTGTGTGTCGGACTTAATATGGATGTGAAAGAGAAAATATGTATTAATGTGAGACGCTTGTTTGTAAACTTCGTAACGACGATAGTTTGTTTATATCATGTCTAGATAGTAAACAAGACTTATAGGAGCGGAGAACTGACAAGGCGCTGAGTCTTTAACATTTACTCTTCCACTCAGAGACAAAATGGTCTTCCACTCAGAGACAAAAGGTCGCCCACTCACAGTAGCAGTGGCTGGAAGACCTCGTGAGTGGGCGACCTTTTTGATCTGTGTGTGGGAGACCAATTTTGTCTCTGTATGTGTGTGTCGGACTTAATATGGATGTGAAAGAGAAAATAAGTATTTATGTGAGACGCTAGTTTGTAAACTTCGTAACGACGATAGTTTCTTTATATCATGTCTAGATAGTAAACAAGACTGATAAGAGCGGAGAACTGACAAGGCCCTAAGTTCATGTCTTCAACATTTACTCTTCCACTCAGAGACAAAATGGTCTTCCACTCAGAGACAAAAGGTCGCCCACTCACAGTAGCAGTGGCTGGAAGACCTCGTGAGTGGGCGACCTTTTTGATGTGTGTGTGGGAGACCAATTTTGTCTCTGTATGTGTGTGTCGGACTTAATATGGATGTGAAAGAGAAAATATGTATCTATGTGAGACGCTAGTCTGTAAACTTCGTAACGACGATAGTTTGTTTATATCATGTCTAGATAGTAAACAAGACTGATAAGAGCGGAGAACTGACAAGGCCCTCAGTTCATGTCTTCAACATTTACTCTTCCACTCAGAGACAAAATGGTCTTCCACTCAGAGACAAAAGGTCGCCCACTCACAGTAGCACTGTGGCTGGAAGACCTCGTGAGTGGGCGACCTTTTTGATGTGTGTGTGGGAGACCAATTTTGTCTCTGTATGTGTGTGTCGGACTTAATATGGATGTGAAAGAGAAAATATGTATTTATGTGAGACGCTAGTTTGTAAACTTCGTAACGACGATAGTTTGTTTATATCATGTCTAGATAGTAAACAAGACTGATAAGAGCAGAGAACTGACAAGGCCCTCAGTTCATGTCTTCAACATTTACTCTTCCACTCAGAGACAAAATGGTCTTCCACTCAGAGACAAAAGGTCGCCCACTCACAGTAGCACTGTGGCTGGAAGACCTCGTGAGTGGGCGACCTTTTTGATCTGTGTGTGGGAGACCAATTTTGTCTCTGTATGTGTGTGTCAGACTTAATGTGGATGTGATAGAGAAAATATGTATTAATGTGACGTCGGACGCTAGTTTGTAAACTTCGTAACGACGATAGTTTGTTTATACCATGTCTAGATAGTAAACAAGACTTATAGGAGCGGAGAACTGACAAGGCGCTGAGTCTTTAACATTTACTCTTCCACTCGGAGACAAAATGGTCTTCCACTCAGAGACAAAAGGTCGCCCACTCACAGTAGCAGTGGCTGGAAGACCTCGTGAGTGGGCGACCTTTTTGATGTGTGTGTGGGAGACCAATTTTGTCTCTGTATGTGTGTGTCGGACTTAATATGGATGTGAAAGAGAAAATAAGTATTTATGTGAGACGCTAGTTTGTAAACTTCGTAACGACGATAGTTTCTTTATATCATGTCTAGATAGTAAACAAGACTGATAAGAGCGGAGAACTGACAAGGCCCTAAGTTCATGTCTTCAACATTTACTCTTCCACTCAGAGACAAAATGGTCTTCCACTCAGAGACAAAAGGTCGCCCACTCACAGTAGCAGTGGCTGGAAGACCTCGTGAGTGGGCGACCTTTTTGATGTGTGTGTGGGAGACCAATTTTGTCTCTGTATGTGTGTGTCGGACTTAATATGGATGTGAAAGAGAAAATATGTATTTATGTGAGACGCTAGTTTGTAAACTTCGTAACGACGATAGTTTGTTTATATCATGTCTAGATAGTAAACAAGACTGATAAGAGCGGAGAACTGACAAGGCCCTAAGTTCATGTCTTCAACATTTACTCTTCCACTCAGAGACAAAATGGTCTTCCACTCAGAGACAAAAGGTCGCCCACTCACAGTGGCACTGTGGCTGGAAGACCTCGTGAGTGGGCGACCTTTTTGATGTGTGTGTGGGAGACCAATTTTGTCTCTGTATGTGTGTGTCGGACTTAATATGGATGTGAAAGAGAAAATATGTATCTATGTGAGACGCTAGTCTGTAAACTTCGTAACGACGATAGTTTGTTTATATCATGTCTAGATAGTAAACAAAACTGATAAGAGCGGAGAACAGACAAGGCCCTCAGTTCATGTCTTCAACATTTACTCTTCCACTCAGAGACAAAATGGTCTTCCACTCAGAGACAAAAGGTCGCCCACTCACAGTAGCACTGTGGCTGGAAGACCTCGTGAGTGGGCGACCTTTTTGATGTGTGTGTGGGAGACCAATTTTGTCTCTGTATGTGTGTGTCGGACTTAATATGGATGTGAAAGAGAAAATATGTATTTATGTGAGACGCTAGTTTGTAAACTTCGTAACGACGATAGTTTGTTTATATCATGTCTAGATAGTAAACAAGACTGATAAGAGCAGAGAACTGACAAGGCCCTCAGTTCATGTCTTCAACATTTACTCTTCCACTCAGAGACAAAATGGTCTTCCACTCAGAGACAAAAGGTCGCCCACTCACAGTAGCACTGTGGCTGGAAGACCTCGTGAGTGGGCGACCTTTTTGATCTGTGTGTGGGAGACCAATTTTGTCTCTGTATGTGTGTGTCGGACTTAATATGGATGTGAAAGAGAAAATATGTATTAATGTGAGACGCTTGTTTGTAAACTTCGTAACGACGATAGTTTGTTTATATCATGTCTAGATAGTAAACAAGACTTATAGTAGCGGAGAACTGACAAGGCGCTGAGTCTTTAACATTTACTCTTCCACTCAGAGACAAAATGGTCTTCCACTCAGAGACAAAAGGTCGCCCACTCACAGTAGCAGTGGCTGGAAGACCTCGTGAGTGGGCGACCTTTTTGATGTGTGTGTGGGAGACCAATTTTGTCTCTGTATGTGTGTGTCGGACTTAATATGGATGTGAAAGAGAAAATAAGTATTTATGTGAGACGCTAGTTTGTAAACTTCGTAACGACGATAGTTTCTTTATATCATGTCTAGATAGTAAACAAGACTGATAAGAGCGGAGAACTGACAAGGCCCTAAGTTCATGTCTTCAACATTTACTCTTAAACTCAGAGACAAAATGGTCTTCCACTCAGAGACAAAAGGTCGCCCACTCACAGTAGCAGTGGCTGGAAGACCTCGTGAGTGGGCGACCTTTTTGATGTGTGTGTGGGAGACCAATTTTGTCTCTGTATGTGTGTGTCGGACTTAATATGGATGTGAAAGAGAAAATATGTATCTATGTGAGACGCTAGTCTGTAAACTTCGTAACGACGATAGTTTGTTTATATCATGTCTAGATAGTAAACAAGACTGATAAGAGCGGAGAACTGACAAGGCCCTCAGTTCATGTCTTCAACATTTACTCTTCCACTCAGAGACAAAATGGTCTTCCACTCAGAGACAAAAGGTCGCCCACTCACAGTAGCACTGTGGCTGGAAGACCTCGTGAGTGGGCGACCTTTTTGATGTGTGTGTGGGAGACCAATTTTGTCTCTGTATGTGTGTGTCGGACTTAATATGGATGTGAAAGAGAAAATATATATTTATGTGAGACGCTAGTTTGTAAACTTCGTAACGACGATAGTTTGTTTATATCATGTCTAGATAGTAAACAAGACTGATAAGAGCAGAGAACTGACAAGGCCCTCAGTTCATGTCTTCAACATTTACTCTTCCACTCAGAGACAAAATGGTCTTCCACTCAGAGACAAAAGGTCGCCCACTCACAGTAGCACTGTGGCTGGAAGACCTCGTGAGTGGGCGACCTTTTTGATCTGTGTGTGGGAGACCAATTTTGTCTCTGTATGTGTGTGTCGGACCTAATATGGATGTGAAAGAGAAAATATGGATTAGGCCATAGCAAGTAAATTTTATGGATGACATCCTCCAGAGACTCCAAAATTAATGCGAGAGGGCGAAAAAAAAACAAGGCAGGCCAAAAAAAACAAGATTCCTACATTCTCAGATTTTGAGATCGTAAACCTCGTTGAACAAGAATTTAGGCGGTAAAACATGATATCATACCCAACAGGTCTTCTGTCGCTGTATTCAACATTATTACCTGTCCTTGCAGATGTGTCTTTATTAAATAGAAAAAAAAAAGAGCTTGCTCTACCATCTTCAAGGTAGATACTACACTATTCATTTGTAATGGAACACCCTGGACTGTCAACACTTGCCATCAAACACGAGGAATTGCGCCTCAAGTTTGCTGGATCCCTGGTGGTCTCTGAGTTTAGAGACTGGCTACCAGGCAGAACACAGGGCTCAATCACTGACAGAGTGACTCATAAACCGAACTGTCTGGAAGCCATACTCTACCTATATTGTGTCAACTGTTACAACACCGATTTGTCTCTGAAACAACTTTGAAAAAAGAAGTGACTAAATAAAATTTTCAATTATTGTACAAATAGTTTTGATTCAGTGGCAACATCACATATAAAATGAATAAAATACAACATTGTATCAAAGTAAAAATAAAAGAATAAATCAGAGCCTTGTCTTGCAGATGGACGTTCATGACATATTTGCCCTTTTTGGCATGTTGACCACCGTCGCAGGGCAACAAAATTTCTTGTTTTTTTTTCTGAAATCAGGCGAAAATCAATGCGCGCGAGGATGTCATCCATAAAATTTACTTGCTGTGGCCTTAATGTGAGACGCTTGTTTGTAAACTTCGTAACGACGATAGTTTGTTTATATCATGTCTAGATAATAAACAAGACTTATAGGAGCGGAGAACTGACAAGGCCCTGAGTTCATGTCTTAAACTTTTAATCTTCCACTCAGAGGCAAAATGGTCTTCCACTCAGAGACAAAAAGTCGCCCACTCACAGTAGCAGTGGCTGGAAGACCTCGTGAGTGGGCGACCTTTTTGATGTGTGTGTGGGAGACCAATTTTGTCTCTGTATGTGTGTGTCGGACTTAATATGGATGTGAAAGAGAAAAAAATTAAAATATGTATAAATGTGAGACGATAGTTTGTAAACTTCGTAACGACGATAGTTGGTTTATATCATGTCTAGATAGTAAACAAGACTTATAGGAGTGGAGAACTGACAAGGCCCTGAGTTTATGTCTTTATCATTTACTCTTCCACTCAGAGACAAAATGGAAGCACCCTCTATGTGTGCGACCTATATTAACCTCTGAGTGAGAGAGGAAACATACTCTATGTGTGGACTTATATTCAACTCCTGAGTGGGAGAGAAAACATCCTCTATGTGTGCGACCTATATTTAACTTCTGAGTGGGAGAGGAAGCACACTCTTTGTGTGCGACCTATATTAACTCCTGAGTGAGAGAGGAAACATTCTGAATGTGTCGGCTTATATTGAACTCCTGAGTGGGAGAGAAAACACCCTCTATGTGTGCGACGTTTTTCGAGTTCTAAGTGGGAGAGAAAACCCTATACATATATATGTGTAATTTTGCAACATTTGGCCCCCGATAGTTGTGGCTACAGAACGCGATATATGTCATGTCTCAGTGACTTGAGTTATCAAACTGGTCGAGTCTTAGGGCTTGAAATTCCCCTGAACTTGTGACTTGAGCTTGTTGCTAAGTTAATAACGATTAAATTCTGGACTTGTGACCCGTCTCGAGTCGTGAAAACACTTCAATGACTCCTTCAAAAACACTTCTGAAAACGCGATAGAAGACGTTCGAGCTGCAGCTGAGTGAGTCGTTTTTAACTATGCTGCAGTCACACCACTTCTTACACGGCACATATTGTGTCAGAATCCGTACCGCTTTTGCTCTATACATTTACCACTGATACTCTTTGCCTTTGAATTGGTATAGACACTAAGAATTAGAATTAACAACTTGGTTCATGCTGTATCTATGGCATAAAAAAACTTCTACTAGAAACCATAGAACAACGGGTAAGCAGTCATCTGCATGCCGTACTAGAACACGGTCATGGTGACGGCCCAGGAGAGACATTTGGCGACCACTTTCATTACTGCATGGCGCTAAGCGTATGCTGGGTCAGGTTTTGTCACTAGTTGCTAGAGGCCGCACTTGTTCTTGATCCACGTGTAGACCGCAGCATATGTCAGATGCTTAGCAACTAGCTAACGTTGACCGAGAGTGGTACTAATAAAACAGAAAAACAGCGAAGTAGAAAAGTGTAGACTTATATTCAGCCTAAGATGACAAAGTTGACTGCCGTACTGTGTATGACGAACGTAGTGGGTCTGACCAGGCATCTGCATCTGCGCCATTAAAACCGCGAGAATTCCGGGATCCAGGAAAGACGTCTGAACAGAACTAAAGTCGATCGTTGCACGTCAAATGGGCCTTGGCATGTTTCAATAGCTAGGGTACCGGTGTGGCGTTAAGCGACTGTTGCAACTGTATGTAGCTCTGTATGTGTTGTTTTCTGCTGACAGTACTTGTATCATTGGCAATTATTGTCGTGCGTATCATCAAGTATTTCTGTCGTTGTTCGTATACTAGAAAAAAGCTGAAATAACGGTGCTTCTTACAGGCTACACATGTCTTGCCTAAGTCTATCTACTATAAAACATAACCTTTGTACATACAATAAACAGTCCTGGCCCATGACGTACGCAAATGTTCAAAGTTCGAGTCCTTATCTCAGTCACATGAGGCGCACAGGTGGTAGTCATGGCGGAGGCCGCGCTCACCCAGATTTCGGGCGATTTTCTGCAGTGCACGATCTGCCTGGAGCCCTATAAGGACCCCAAGATCCTGCCGTGTGTTCACACCTTCTGTAAGGGCTGTCTGGAGAACGTCGTACTGCAGCAAGATGAACTGGATTTGATCGATGACGACGATGATGACGACGACGGCGAAGAAACCGAAAAGTTTCCGTGTCCAATATGTCGGACTGAAACCGTACTCCCGGAAGGTGGTGTCGCCGGGCTCAAGGATAACTTCTTTGTCCTGAGCTTGAGGGACACCGTTGAAACTCACAAGGCTCTGGCTAGTAATGACAAAGTGCTTTGTGATAACTGTGAAGAAGTGGCTAGCTGCGGCTGTGCTGTGTGTGAAGAGTTCTTGTGTGAGGACTGCGCTCGAACGCACCGTCGTGCCAAACGTACACGTGATCATGATGAAACCGTCGCCGTAGCAGAACTAAGCCAGCACCTGATAACCAGGGCGCGTTCATTGAAGTCGACATCACTTCCGATGTGTCCAAAACATGAAGACGAGAAGCTGAAGTTCTACTGTGAGACGTGCCAGTACCCCATCTGCCGAGACTGCACGGTACTGCAGCACAAGGACCACAAGTACGACTACCTGACAGACATTGTGGGTGACGTCAGGGCAAAGATCAAAGGCAACCTGGAAGCTGCCAGGCCCAACATTGAGGAATACCGAGACGCTGCAGGGGTCGCAGCCAAGAAGCAAGCAGAACTGGACACCAAGAGTAAGAAAGCTGCAGACGACATCGATGCAGCTGCGGAGGAAGAGATCAAGTACTACACTGGCCTTGTCAGACGCAAACAGACTGAACTGAAAGAAAAGTTAGCGGCCGTCACAGCAGCCCGTTCCAAGCAGCTCTCTGCTACAGCAGACAGTGTTGAGAGCACCTTAGGCTGTCTGTCCAGCACAGTGGACTTCTTACAGAAAGTCGTGGAGCATGGCAGTGACTTTGACGTCATGAACGTGTACTCTGACGTCACGGCCCGGCTAGAATCTCTACTGAAAGGTCCAACTCCGGACATTCCTGAAGACATCAGTTACGTTATGTTTGATCCCAAGACGGAAAGGAAAGAAAAGGACGTCATCCTTGGCGACATTGTCGGTACGTTCTGCAGTTCAAACTGCTAGCATGTGATATTATGAAGCATTTCTTTATTGCTAAATTTCCTGCCATATAAGTTAGGAAATAGACATGAATTTAACACATGTTTACAGATACCTTTCTTCATGAAGCTTTTTACGAAAGGTATTTATAAACACATACGGTACCTATAACATATGTTTATAGTCCACGCGACCGGTGCAAAATATAGCTATAATTGCTCAGTTGGTGATGATAGCTTTAGTGAGATGCTTCTCGGTGTGGTATGTGGTATAGTTAAGATGCTACAATGTTTTGTTTTGGGGAGGTTATACCGACCCGGTGATTACAAACATGGATGAAAAATGACCCGAAGTACTTTTTTCTGACCTTTCAGAAGCTATGTGAGTATTATAAATTGAACATCTATCAATCAATTATAAAAACCAAACCTACGGTACTTTTGCCAGATCAGCAGCCCTGCTTTAAGTTCACCACCCTGGGCGCCACCGGCCGTCTGGGCCCCACTACCCTGGGTACCCACTACAGGGGACAGGACCATGAACACCTGGTGACGCTACATGACGGGATACAACACTTCACTGTACCGGGGACGGGAACGTACAACATACAGGCAGCGGGTAGGATTTTTATTTTATTTTGATAGAAGATATAACAAATATTTTGTGTGGCGTTCTTCATTAAATACTTTGTAGGTTGAGAGATATTTTGCTCCAACAAAAGGACACGTTGTTCGCTTGTAAAGCGATGTTGCCTTAGTTGTGTTGTAACATTTATGCACAACTTTATTCACAAATAAGTGAAACTTTCATATTCAATAAATATGTATTATCATTGTCTTTTTTGTTTTCTTCTCATCTGTGTACTGAAAGTGACTGACATGTTTGATTGACAGGTGCTGCTGCAGGGTGGGGTAAGAACAACCCGAAGTCCGCCCGAGGACGGGGTGCCGTACTGAGGGGAACATTTAACCTCACACAAGGTGCGATATTTTGAGATACGGAAGCACTTTCAAAGCCTTTCAGCTTGAAAGTAAAAACAAACAACCAAATGTAACTTACTAAAATCCTTTGATGCATAATGCATCATTAAAAATGAATGAATTATTGATGGAAAGAGTAACTTTCTCCGATGGGAAAGACTTGTCACTGATTAACTTTTCTACATACCAGGTGAAACTCTGAAGATCCTGGTGGGACAAGAAGGTGCTGAGAACACAGGAGACTATTTCGGTGTAGGAGGAGGAGGGGGCGGTACGTTTGTCACCATGGGAGACAACACGCAACTCATCATCGCCGGGGGTGGGGGAGGGGGAAGGGGACTACAGACTCATAACCCCCTGTGTGACGGGACTGTGTCCACTTCTGGTAACAAGAGTTATGGAGTAACTGGTTGTAGTGGAGGTTCTAACGGACAGGGGGCGACAGAATGGAAGGGTAACTGCATGGGTGGGGGAGGGGGAGGGCTTCTGACGGATGGAGGGAGTTCTAAACGGTTTGGAGGCGACAGTTGTGAGGTTGGTGGGGAAGGTGGGAAGGCGTTTGTGAATGGCGGGGTTGGAGGACGTGGGGCATGTAATAATGCTGATGGTGGGTTTGGTGGAGGGGGAGGAGGTTTAGGGGTCGGTGGTGGAGGAGGTGGGGGAGGGGGGTACTCAGGGGGAGGCAGGGGAAAGTGGTGTAACCAAAATGGCGGAGGAGGAGGAGGAGGCGGTTCGTTTAACTCCGGTACTGACACGAGCGGTCAGGATGGGGCAAACGACGGACCCGGGTATGTGGTCATCACCAGACAGGTGTAGGAACCAACAAACAATGCTCTCAAACTTTCATTCGTCATGTCAAGATGGCGTTTTGAACCACATGATATTAATGCACTGGAAATCAGAGGAACAGTTCTTTACAGATAGATTGATTTGGGGACAACATGAAATCAGATATATATTCACATCAGACGCTACGTTATCTTACCTTGAGCCTTAGGATGCCTCTTCCCCTTTAATCAGTGTAAAGTAGGATCGACGTTCGCGTAGAAAGATCAGTCTATCCAAATCCACTTACTGCCAACCGTTACGGTCAAAGTTCTGGGCTTAATGTTTTAAATTGAGATTTGTCTCTGTTACAATTTGCGGGTATTAACACCCCTGGTGTCGTGAAGAATTTCCGCAGACAAAATGCCGAGTATTATACATATATGGATTATCATGATATATGGACCCCAGTCCGGTCAATTTGGGAAGGTTTTATGGACCAGTCAGTGCGCAAATTTGATCTGAAACACACATAGTCATATTGACATGACTTTGGGTCAATATCAAACAAATGAATAGTTCAACTTGGGGACTAACGTTTGCCTCAGATCTGATATTGATTTGGTGAAATTCGAAAAAAAAGAGAACGTTAGCGTTAACGTTATACCTTACACTTTATCAGTGTAATAGAATCAAAAGCGGCAATATGAGGATGTCGTCTTTAGAATGGCACACCCGAACTCGAGACTTTAAGATTTACATGGTCGCATAACGCTTTCGCTGTGAGATATTCGATGGACTATTGAGTTTCTATACTTCTTCAGTATTTCATTTGTTACTCACAAGCAACGTACGGAACGAAATTATTGTAGGGGGTAGAAGGGTAGAACTTGTGTCATTTATTGATTAAAAGAAATATTCTCATTACTTATCGTCAGTTTTCTTACATCATATTTCATTTTTCTTATTTTCTTAGATCATATTTCTTGTGCATATTACACGTAACCCCGCCAAGCCCTATGTTTCTCATGCACGGCAATGACAGCTATACACGCTAGAATTGCGTGTTTCCATTTCTGATAATTACGACAAATGTGTGCGATCTAAAGCTATGGCGAGAACAGGTGCATGTACACAAAACCACCTGTTGGATGCTTTGCACATTTTGACCATGTAGCAGCGACATCTAGCGAAACGCTCAAGTATCGCTGGTACTACCTCATCGCAAAGGCTGCTGGGTCGCACCTAGGCGCTTGCGCAACTCAAAACCGCGGGAAATTTCCTGCTGTGGAAAGACGTCAGAACGAAAACAAAGCAGATTTTTCCAGAATTCCAGCTTCAGATCGAAAGGTATTTAGCCTACGTTTGATTCTGTTAATATCTGAGTACTGTCCGTATGCAAAATCGAAACGATTGTGTGGAAATATGATTTTGTGACTTATAAAATTCACCGGACTACTATCTACCTCGCCCCCCTCCCCCCTGGCTCCGAGATCTTGCGAACTCTTCGGAATTTCCGACAGTAAAATATTCCTGGACCTGCAGGAGTTTGCACGATGATTGTGGTACTTTCTTTTTGTTCTATTGAACCCAAAGTTTAAAAAAAAATTATCACAGGACATGATTTTAAGCTCAATACCCACCAAAAATTATCTTTCATAAGGCCACAGCAAGTAAATTTTATGGATGACATCCTCGCGCTCATTAATTTTCGCCTGATTTCAGAAAAAAACACAAGAAATTTTGTTGCCCTGCGACGGTGGTCAACATGCCAAAAAAGGGCAAATATGTCATGAACGTCCATCTGCAAGACAAGGCTCTGACTTATTCTTTTATTTTTACTTTGATACAATGTTGTATTTTATTCATTTTATATGTGATGTTGCCACTGAATCAAAACCATTTGTACAATAAAATGAATAATGGGCCAATAATTGAAAATTTTATTTAGTCACTTCTTTTTTCAAAGTTGTTTCAGAGACAAATCGGTGCTGTAACAGTTGGCACAATATAGGTAGAGTATGGCTTCCAGACAGTTCGGTTTATGAGTCACTCTGTCAGTGATTGAGCCCTGTGTTCTGCCTGGTAGCCAGTCTCTAAACTCAGAGACCACCAGGGATCCAGCAAACTTGAGGCGCAATTCCTCGTGTTTGATGGCAAGTGTTGACAGTCCAGGGTGTTCCATTACAAATGAATACCCAGTGTAGTATCTACCTTGAAGATGGTACAGCAAGCTCTTTTTTTGTTCCATTTAATAAAGACACATCTGCAAGGACAGGTAATACTAATACTGTTGAATACAGCAACAGAAGACCTGTTGGGTATGATATCATGTTTTGCCGCCTAAATTCTTGTTCAACGAGGTTTACGATCTCAAAATCTGAAAATGTAGGAATCTTGTTTTTTTTGGCCTGCCTTGTTTTTTTTTCGCCCTCTCGCATTAATTTTGGAGTCTCCGAAGGATGTCATCCATAAAATTTACTTGCTATGGCCTAAAGTTACCTTCATAAATGCCTTCAGACCATCTACGTAACCTGCATATCGACGACTGCCATTTGCACCAAAATCCTTGATTATATACAACGTGACAGCAGCCAATTTCAGCCCTCGCTGTTGATCATGTTATATACGTGATGCTGTGAAGATAATAATATAACATTGCCCCACCATTAGCCAGAATATCAATCATAGAGCGTGTTAGACTGATGTTGTTTTTAAAACTCGAAGCGTAATCCTTTCAGATGAAGTGTAATAATAATTAATTTTTACTTTTTCGATAGCAGACATTGTATATTACAATTTGGCTTCTGGGCTCACTATTTCAGGCAAGTATGGCATCTTCTCGATAAATGTATTGGGTTTTTTTAACATGCAGAAGGGTTACCCCCAAGATGAAGGTCCACACTCCTGAGATTGCCTGGCACAACAGAGACCCCATATACAGCCTCGACTTCCAGTACCGCAACGGCACGGTCCACAAACTCGCCTCCGCGGGGGTGGACAAGGCCATACGGGTAGGTCACTTTTTTTTCGTATGACACTAGGACAGATTTTACAAAAATTGGATTATACCATGTTTTCACCACTGTTTCTGCATGTATGTATAAAAATGAACAACTTTTGCTAATACCGTGTGTTATGTTTCTTTTATACATTGGAATGTTATGCTATTTGTTATGTTTGTAGTTACATGTATATTTATTCTGACCTACATACATGTACTTGTATAAAATTGTAACTACTGTACTAGTATAAACTGTATTGATACCACATAAGCCCAAAAGTTCATCTGAGTTGGTAAAATGCATTATGAGAAACTTTAAACTTTTCTCCAACTCCAAGAATTACTCAGCGAAATTTAGATATGGTTTTGGTACCGGTATATTTTGCATAACACAATGATAAAGTCTTCAGATCTGGTAGTGGTACACAGTAATGTGTAGCTGCAGTAATAATTCAGGCCAGCAGGAGGTGCTTCAGACCCATCTAAAGTTTACAGACACCCACAGGGCTCAAAATACATTTTTTTCAGCTTAATTGTACTGATACAAATGGCAAAAAATTAGATAATCTTCAGTATAAAATTATGGTATGTCTTCTTGATATGATATTTCAAACAAACCAACTGACAAGGATTAAAAGTTACTGTAGTAAAACTGAAACATAAAGACAATGCAGGTTATATCTACATGTGTACAAATGTAGGAGTGAACTGTACAGACAGTGTGCTCATATTCCTTTCCACCCATGCATGCCAGTGGTATTCCCCAAGGTAGGTCCATTACATCCATTCCCTTTGAAGTTTTGGGATCAATGATAAGTAAGGTACCTTTTGATGTCCTCCAAGGACATGCTTCCCTGGTCTAATGGAGGTTGATGTGCAAACTATGTTGTAAAAATGTCACCTTAGTCTCTTTATTCATGGTGGGAGAGGGTAATTGAGAGGTTTAATGTCCTCAAATTACATATGCTATACCCAGGGTAGACTTACACAGAAGGGCAGTAGCCGTTGTGATTGCAGTATTATTTTTTATGGCCTGCAGAATATTAATGCTCGAAGGCAGTTCAAGCAAAAGTATCTGCATCTGAATATGATTATATTTCCAAGTCCCTGTACAGTGACAGGAATATATATATATTTTTAATTTTTTTTTTTTAAATTGAAAATCTTGATTTTTACTTCAGGGTACAGATACATTGTTTTGGGTGGTTAAGCTGTTGGGTTGGGTGTCTGTTTGTCCACAGAGTAGGTTGACAGCATGTGGTTGGAGGGAAGATTGACAGGCAGAATGACAGGTCAAAAGGTCAGACACGGGAAATAAGATTAGCTTCAGAATACATGTAGGTTTAAAGTGCATGGAAAGGGAAGATTGACAGGCAAAATGGCAGGAGACCAAAAGGTCAGACATAGGAAATGGGGTGAAGGTCCTGAAAACCGAAAATACTTCCCAAAAGCCTGAGATTTCTTGTTTTTGTAAGTCTACTACGTGTTTACAGACCAAGAATTCCCAAACAGTTGAACAGAGCCAGATACATGTAGTGGGTGAACAGCATTTAATGCTACTTTATATTTGTACATGTGCAAATTATGACTCTTTGGGAGACTAAATCAAACACATATACAAAACGCCATTCACAGCATCTCAAATGTAGAAACATTTCCTTTATCAAGTTCCAGACAATTCCCATTCTATAGCCAGTTTCCATTTTCAGAATTGATAGAGATAGGAAATACATGTATCCATTTGAAACTGGAATAATCATTGCAAAATGCTGCAACTTATACTTAAGCTTATTCTTAAGCCGGTAAGTCTGTATGCAAGACCTGCCATCGTAATCTCGTAATGCAAGACCTGCCCTCGTAGTCTCTTCCTTATTCAAACGATTCTCCTGGCAGGGTGTTTGGTAATGGAAACCTTGTTTTATGGACACTAAAGTTGCAGCGAACGTTAAATCATTCTAACATCGTCTGTTGTCTGCATCTGAATAAAACATTTCGACAACACGACATTTGATGTATTTTTCTCTGGTACATTCATTGATTCTTTTACATAAACTGAAGTATGAATTCAGTATGTCTTTCCTTTTCATGTACAGATTGTATATATTTAAATCAATTAGTCATGTCACACTGTTGAGAAATGCTACCTTAAGTTTGCTGAATCAAATCTTCAGCAGATAAGTTATGATTGTCTATTATCAGATGAACATTCTGATATCATGTACATGTAGTTATAGAAACATGAGTTATCAAGGCAAACTTGAGTATTTTATTAATAAATAAAGGATAAAACAAGCAAAAACAAAATCTCCTGCAATTTAATTTTCCTTTAGAATTACAATTAGGGAAACATTGTTACAGGCACAACCTGATACAAGTAACTTTGTAACTTGAATTGTCATCATACATGTACATGTAAATTCACACTATTAACAGCAACTTGACCATTGTATAATCATTCATTCAATCAAAACACAAACATTAAGATTTTTTTCTTTACAAGTTAAAAGCACTGGTTTTTCCTCACCATTTCTTGCACGCACCAATTTGTATGATTGATTAATTTGATTTACTTACATGCAAAGTCATTTGTTGATGAGTTTTACAAATAGATATGGTCTTGCTCTTTCCAATGTTCTTTAGAAGCCCTGTCAGTCATTTTGATTGTTTATCAAGTGGAATGTTTGAAACTCCAAGGAAGGAACTTACATTTTTGTACTCAGTTCTTACTGTGTAGAATTCTGCATGTACATTTTTGCATTCATTGAAAAAAAATCCACTATTTACATCCCCCTATTAAGGCAGGAGGTTGGAAAAATCTCTGAAATCGGCAATCTGGAAATCGTCAGAAAACTGTACTAGTACTTGTACATGTACCTCTCGTCAAAGTCAAACTAACGGTAATACAAGAACTGTATGTGTACATATGTGATTGTGTACATTGTACATGTATGTTTTCTATGACCTCTATTGGTCAGTATCAAGGTGATCAGTACGGACCCTAGTTGGGTGAACATGTTTGAGTCCTTGTAAATAAATGTGTCTACGATAAAGTTGTTAGGGCTGTGATTAAACGTTAAAGCATTTTTTAGTGAACATTTAAAGCTTAGACTTATGATAGAGTAGTACTTCAGTCTTTGTTTCTGTCATGCATCTGTTGTTAGTGTTAAGGAATCATAGTACTGATTAGCCTGTAGTGTTACTGAATGCTAGTAAGAGACTAATTAAAGTGAAGACCGTCTCACAGCCACTCTCCTCTTTCTGCTCAAATATTTCCACAGTATCAAAATTTATACACAATTTAAGTCGTTCGTTATTATTGCACCAAACATGTTCCACACATCGTACCACACATGTGCCAAACGCTGTACCACACATGTACCACATGCCATACCACGTGTGTACCACACATGTGCCACAGACATCGTACCACACATGTGCCACACATTGTACCGCACATGTATACATGTGCCAAACACTGTACCACACATGTACCACATGCCATACCACGTGTGTACCACACATTGTACCACACATGTGCCACAGACATCGTACCACACATGTGCCACACATTGTACCGCACATGTGCCAAACGCTGTACCACACATGTACCACATGCCATACCACGTGTGTACCACACATTGTACCACACATGTGCCACAGACATCGTACCACACATGTGCCACACATTGTACCGCACATGTGCCAAACGCTGTACCACACATGTACCACATGCCATACCACGTGTGTGCCACACATTGTACCACACATGTGCCACAGACATCATACCACACATGTGCCACACATTGTACCATGCATGCGACACACATTGTACCACACATGCACCACATATTATACCACACATGTGCATCTGTTTCTTGGGTTCTCCAGTTTCTCAAATTCAACAAAGAAAGGCATCATAAAATTCAATGTACTGTCATCTTCAAACAATTTGTTATTCCGATTCTGCTTCAGTTCTAGAGAGCTGTATCTGTCTTAGTCAACCATTACAACTGCCCCCTGGTGTAATACGCAGGTAAACCAGGCAGTTTAGAGGATTCTACATATACGGCAAGTAATACTGTCCCTTTGATCTATGTTGTTGTCATTCTGGACATTGATGTTATCAACATTGACATTGATGTCATCAGACTCGACGTTGGGAGCATCATTGTCGTTACGACTAGCTGGCTGACTGAAGCACGTAACAAGTCAGCTGCTCTCAGCATTGTCCTGTGGTCGCCGAGCCACTTCTCTCTTCCATTTGGCCTTGGCCAGTTTGGGGCCGATCCCTACCACCGCGAAAGCGTACACCGGGATCTCCTTAGCCACCCGGAGCTTCCGAGCGTGGCTGACGGCCTTCTCAAAGGTCATGTTCCGCTTGTCTTTGACCTTGATGATGCCTCTCTTCTGGTCTTGAAACTCCACTTCCATCAGCTCCTTGGGGCTCATTTGTGTGAGCGTCTCGGCATTAGCTTGCAGGTAGCTGCGGTCGCTGTAGTTGGGCGGACCGAACCGTTTCCCGGTGTCGCGGTTGATGTGGCCTGGGGGCGGGTCGAACCCCAGGCGGGCGAACCCGGCGGGAATGTAGGAGATGTGGATCACGATCGCCCAGGGAACGTCCAGGAGCTGTATGGTGGGCAGCCTGTTCTCCTCGATCTGTATGGACGGCGGAATGAGAACCGGCGCAACCGCCTTCTCTATCTCCTCGTCACCGTCATCGCTGCTTTCCGTCCGGATAGGCTTGGGCTTAGGTTCGTCCAGCACCAGTTCTCGTGTTAGACCAGGCCCGCTGGGGGATCGGAGGCCAAAGTTAGCGTTTTTCGGAGAGTCCTTTGTCGTGTCCTCTTCGCTGGAAAGAGGGTCGTCGCTGGTGCTTCCATAGCCGTCCTTCTCGACTTTTGGATGGATCAAGATGTCTGCATAGTCAACCTTGTACTCGTACGCGTCTCCAATCTTATGCCGGACAGTCCTGATTTCGTATTCGGAGATCACCGCCACGTTTGACGGGATGCTGGTCAGGAGGACGGCTTTAAAGCCAGCCTTGTTCAAGCCGAGTCCGATGGTGGGCGCAAAGTCGGCGCCTCTCAAACGTGCCATCCCGGCTTTGGCGGTCTTCAGGGTGATCGCCATGATCTGCTTGACGCGCAAGTCCTCCGACGAGCTCATCCTCGCAGCCGTGTTGCTTCGTTGACGAGTCAGGGAAAGCTGTGCATGTGTTTGACTGGTTTCCGGGGAAACCTCGGGGCGATAAGTTGACGAATGTCAGTTGCAGGCAGTTCCTGGCGGGCTGTTCGTCTACTGTTGTGTCAGCTGGGGATGTGACTAACAGTTGTTACCCTTGGCTGCCATGGGGCTCGTCAAAAGTCCTGCTGACTCACACATCTGGAGAACATAGAGGAAAAGAAAAACATCATTGCACGACAATTGTAGCAGGTATGGTAACTGGTACATGAATGGAAGTTGAACTAATTTGCTATATCAAACAGATAGCAGTGTCATGGGCTGGAGATTTGTTCTCAATGATTTGTTGAAATTAAATAATGCCCCATAAGGAAGGAAATTGCAACAAAATGTCTATTATTATTGAACAGGATGTCAGATTGTAGTGATTTCTGTTGTAAAATCAAAGACTCAGTGCTTTTTGTATAATTTCAGCTACCCTGCATTCCATCCAAAAGGATGTCCCTAACTGAAGCTAGGTACATGTTTTTAAAAAGTAAGGAAATACATGTAAGTGTAAAGTGCCTTCCCCAAGGGTACAACACTGGGACTTGCCAGGGATTTGAACCCAGAACCTTCAGATTCTGAGTTAACAACCCTAACCACAAGACCACCTTGCCACATCAATAAGAAATTATACACGACCAGCCAGCCTAACACAATCATCTCCCTGCATCTTGACATGATTATCAAATTGAAATGACCACCAGCACTATCTCTGTAACTAGGATACGGTTCAAGCTAGACTATTAAGGATTAATCTATAGACAAATTGTGTATTGCACATTCCTCCCTGTGTCTTCTGTAGTGCTATAACAACAGTAACCCAGTGAGAAGCATTCTTACTGGACTTTGTTTGCAGGATTTGCAATTTACCCGGTAACTTTATACAGACCAGAGATAGGAACTTTGTACATGTATGTATCTTGTCCAGAGTGGCAAGGATTTCCGAAGTGAGGGGGCTGAGATTGGGTTTCAGTTGATTGACAGGGTATGAGCTCGCAAGGAATGTGTGCTGTGTAATCATGGTATTATAAAACATAAACCATGGTGTAAAACCAGAGTAAGTTACGTTTATACATGTGTACAATCGTATCCATTCTATGATGTAATTTAATCAGGTATTTCCTCATGATCATACAGTACTTTTCTAATGCATACACAAAAACCCAAAACACTTCTCAGAAGTTTCAAATCTTTGATTTCTTGTTGAAAAATTTTAACACTACTGACTTTAAATGACAACTTTTTCAGCCTTAAGTACTTCCTCGCATTGTTCGTGATATTCACGTTATTTGCTAACTGGTCATAACAACAGTACTTTAGTCATAGCAATTTTGATATTATGGTCTTTATCCTGGGAACCTCACGTTCAAGCGTGCGTTTTGCTGCGTCAGACACGTAGACAGCACTTACGTTCCCAGCAGCCAGCAAAAATCGTACAATATGATTTACGTCAGTGTTTCTATACTGTCCTATAATTACCTGAACACTGGCAATCAACATCAATCAACATATATTGTTTCCATCCTGCGAGCTTCACGTTCAAGGGTGTGTTTTTCTGCGCCAGACAGCGCTTAATTTCCCAGCAACCATATGATGCTATGAGATTTACGTCAATGTTCCTATACTGTGCGTCAGTCGGTAAAATGTCTTTGTCAACTACAAATGTAGTCAAATTACATCCTAGATTGATATTGTTGGTCTTTTTTACAGCATGCCAGTCAGATTCGTAGGCTGTCATATGAGTTTGATGTTGTTTTGTTCTTATTTGTATTTTGTTTTTATTTTTTTCTTATTTGTGGGTACTTTTTTCTTATTTTGTTCTTATTTCTTCTTATTTGTGATGTCCATGCAATAGAGATGACCTCTGAGTCATGTGAGGTCAGGGGTCGTGCTTCTTGCATCTAATTTATGACTACGGCCAAGGGAAAAACTGCCAGGTTTATGTGTGAAACCAAACTGCAAACACTTCCAAATTTCTCAGTGACCAGTATTGATTCTTAGTTTATCCAGATTTATGGTGATTTTTTTGCATCGTTCGCAACAATTTGCACGTGACCTCTATCTGACATGGAAATAATAAAAAGATGTTATTTGCAAATTAGATTGTCCTATTCCCACGGAGTAGGCAGTTTTGGAGGGGAAAGTTGATCGGCTGATTATTGATCCTGAGTTTAAGTCACACCTGCGACTCCTGTGGAAGAGATAGACCCCTGGCCCTGAGGATTTTATAATGGGATGGTATAAATTCTCATGGTAAGCAATAAACCAAGAAGGTAATATTATCCTAGAAAAGGTGATGTAAATACTGTAATTCTTGAAATGTTTGTGATGGTATTACTCTCACAGTTTCCACTACAAATTCATAACACTGCGAATATGTTTTTTTTTCCAATCTGGTATAATACTGTACTACAGAATTGTTTCAACCATAGCCAAAATTCCTTTCTTCATTCTACTGCAAATTAAGTCCGGCCAAAATAGATGAATTTACAGTATATGCCCTGCTGCTGCTGGTATATTTTTTTAGGGCTATGAATTTTTTTTACATTTTTTTGTCAACTGCTGTATTTCATCCTTTTTGACCCTCAAACCACCGTATAGGGTCAAAATTGACCCCAGGCGTATATAAATATGTGCCATTTCGACATTTCTTGTCGAAAACGAAATTCCTCTCATGAGTTTGTTTGTATATATTCTTATAACTTCTCATACGTTTTTATTGACATTGGCTCGTTATTGATTGAGTTATCCTAGAAAGTTTATGCATACATGTAGTCCAGTGGGGTCAAAACTGACCCCAGGGAAATGTTATGCAATTTTAACACATGTGAGTATTTTGTTGCCCCCAGTATTTCTCCCAGATGATATTTTTGTTTTTTTATTTGAATTTTATGCTATCCTTTGAATGACCCCAATGTTGAATCACGAAACTCAATAGTTGTAACCCTTGACCAAGTTGCCTATGGAATTGTGGTCAAACGTCATCAACATGGCTGCTTGTATGTCTCTTCGTAAAACAAATTAAATTATGATAATGAGCAGAAATTATTCACACCTAATCATGTCTAACTGTCCCTCATAGATCAATGAAACTATACACACATACAAATCGCAAAAAGAGTCACACAAAAAACTGCATTTATGCAAAACATTATGGGGTCAGTTTTGACCCCATACGGTAAGATTCGTCGCAAAAAATCTACGGTGGTTTGAGGGTTAAAAATAACCTTTGCAATGAATGATTGTATAATCCTATGAACTTAAATGTCTGAGTTTCTACCAGTATCTTAGAAATATGCTAAGGTTTGTAATATGATTATGTATTCTCACGGTACTTTGTGCAGGCTGAAAGTTGTCCATTAATGTGACCAGTCCTCATAGTGTGATGCCTGAATGATTTATCATCAAGCAACCGACAGTCTTTGACATGTTAATGCTTCTCAAATGGTTGCTGTGGGGCACGGACCGAAATGCCAAGAGGTTAAACTTGTGAGGAAGGAAAGTTCAGAAAGGAACGTGCAGATGAATCAAGACGTCCTCTGGGCAAGACCTGTTGGTCAGAGCAGGTGCAATTTACAGTAATGTCTTCTCCGACATTTCCCAAACGTCTGCTATGCAAGGACATTCAGAGGGCAAGGTACGGTAGGAACAAATTTACCATACTGCAGTCAGAGAGTGTGAACCTCCATTAAAGCAGAATAAGGCCACACAACCTTGATTTATTGGTTATCGGATTTTTGTGTGAAATTAATGAAGCGGGTGGGAATAAAAAACAGGCCTAGGCATCCTATGATAGCCCCAAATACTGTCATAGGAGCCACAAAGTCAACAAATTTGAACACACAGTACTACCAGTGGACTAGTCCGTGCTGCAGTGCTTGCACAATTGTGTGGCCCAAGGGCTTTAAAAAAGGAGATGGAAGCTGCCCTATAACCTAAAGGTGTGGGAAGGATTTCATATTAATGGTGACTAAAACATTGACATGTAGGATTGCCAGATTGGTTGTCCTTTTATGAACATTTTTAGCAGAAAAACTATTTTCATGCAAAGTTTAATCAATAAATGTACACTATATAGCAGCAAAGGTGAGTCAGGGCTTCAGTTTCTAATTGGATTAGTAAATCGACAGGTGATTGGTTTAAGTATTAGTAAATCAGGAGGTGATTGGTTCCTGCTACCATTTGGAAGACATATAGCAACATGGACCGTGTAGAACGAGCAGGCAATCTCGTCCAATCGCTCGCAAGGGATTCACAGCTGGGTCTAACTACCCACTGGGTACTGTCCCTCCATGCCTTTATTGAATATTCCGTTAGCTGCAAATTGCCGGCTCATAACTGGCAGAATGAATGTCCATGCTCGGTATGGGGCAACAAGTAGTAGATTGCTCGCTCGTAGTTTCTGAAGGTCGAAATGACAGTGAGTGGCAGGAGTTGTGAAACCTGTTTTTTACCATTGATAACTAAGGCAAAGGCTAATTGCAAACTTACTTTTTTTGGACAAATTCCAGCTTTGCATTATTGGGTTGGACCTGTTACAAATGTGCATCCCAAAAAAATGGAAGACATTTCAACAGATTTGCAATGTTAACGTTACATGTATTTATGTATGCATACATGTATGTGGCTATGCTTGCATACAGCAATAATAAGTTAAAATGTCCATATGATACTTTGAGTCCTTTGTAGAACAGCACAAAACGAAAGGTTCTCATAAAATAAGAAATCGGGGCTTGAAATACCACCTGCATAGGTTAGTGCAGGTAATGTTGGAGCTGTGCAGGTGTTTCTGATGTCTACCTGCACCTAACCTACACCTGTCCATGTACTGGGGTTATACATACATTCATAACGATGTATGCGGATTTTGCTGCATTGACTGTCACCACCTACATGTATGATTCAGTATAAAAGAAATAATGTCAATGGTTTCTGAACAGTTTTTAGGATGATCCATACTTCCTAAATTCTGAGTGGTACAGGTAAAATGTGTCTGGTACAGTACATCATCAACGGTTATTATCAATGTTACTGATACCAGTGCAGGTATGCAGAAAAAAAGTATTTCAAGCCCTGGAAATCCTAAGTACTGTAAAACATAAGTTGCTTGTTTTCACAGCCAGTTATATTGAGATTTTGTCATCCGTACAATCAATTATGCCCTCTCAGCTACTGCGTGCCGTTGTGAGATAACACAAGTACAAGTATACTTCTATAATGGCTGTCCTATCAAGAAGGTTTTTAGGGTAAGAAAATCATCCTAGAGACGTGTGTGGAAAACTGATGTGGTAATTTGAAGGACTCTCATCATGGAAACATGTCACACCTTCAGAATCTGGAACTGATGAAAGAAATAACTGACACTGCTTCTGCAATCTGAGCATTCTTATCACATTTCACAGGAGTTCCAAGAAATCAGTTATGGGTATGATTAAATCAGGTGTTCAGAGCGGAATCCCTCTTCATAATAAAAATCTCATTATAAAAGAGTTATCACCGGTAGATTCTGGAAGGACGTCAATTTAACATCCGTGGATGCGAGGTTTTAAGCTAAACAATAGCTTTGGGGATTAGTTTTCCTACATGTACATGTAGGATTTGAGTGGTGTTCATATTTTCAGTAGAACTTAAAGGATAACTGTTTGCTATGTGATGCAGGTACAGAATTAAGATGGAATTCTACCCGTGCTCATTTTCTAATTGTGTTCAAAGGAAGAAGCGAATGAATATGGGAAGTTTGTATATAGTCAGTGGACTAGTCTTTTCTTTGTTGAATGGTTCACTGAAAGGTATGGAAATTGCCTTAAAACCTGTCTATTAAGTCTATTTTATCTTAATTTCATGAGAGCGGTGTCTACTGGTTCTAGACAGGGTACTAGCCAGGATTATATTTTAGCATGATGGAAGTACATGTAGAAAGGGAGCATAGCGACCATTTGGCGATGGTAAGAAGTTGGCATTTTAATGGACATTATTCTTTTTCCACTTCATGTAATTAGAAGGGTTTTGTTGTCAGTTTGCAGGGTCATATCAACATTTTACACATTTGATCTGACATTATTACACAAGTATATACAAGACAGTAGTGGGGTCGTGTGGCGCAACGACAGAGTACTCGACTCTGAACCAAGAGGTCCCGGGTTCGAGTCCCGACATGCCACCGGCCTTGTGCCCTTGGGAAAGGCACTTTACACGACTTTCCTCACTTGACTCAGGTGTAAATGAGTATCATGTGTTAGGTGTGCACGCTACCAGCATACTTGCTGCCTAGTGCACACTTTGTATTGTCATGTTACAATTTCTGAACAAAACAAAGTATATACAAGCAAAGTACCGTTTTATACTAGTTGAAGATAAGTGCAATGCTCCTCAATTCAGCATGGTGCAGCGTGCGAAATACTAGGTTGCCCAGTTGCACCGTGCAACCATATTTTGCTTGGTGCAACCTATTTCTACACCCAGGTAGCTCAGTGCACTACCTAAATTTTGTGGTAAGGATGCCCCTTTCTTCCATTGGGAACTGTTTATTGAGAAGTTCCCATGGAAGAGCTCATCACTTCAGGTAAGGGGAAACAACTCTGTGTCAGAAATGTATAAATTCACATTGCATTCTAACAAAGTTAATCACAATGTAGAAGAGTTTAAATTTGGGGCAACCTGGAATTTTGATGGGCAACCTAACTTTCATCCTAGGTTGCCACTGGGCAACCTGGCTCAAAAAAGTATTTCGTACACTGTGGTATTTGCAAATAATAGTGTGATGGCCCGATACACTAAAATGCACAAGCTACAACCGTGCTAGACTTTTCTTAACACATCTTCATTCCCTTCATTCCTATGCCTACAGACAATCATTTTTTCCGGGCCCGTAGTTTGTAGCCCCAGAGCCTGTCTCCTCGCACCAGAGTCTGAATCCTCCTGATTGCTGAAGTGCTAAAACCTCATTAACAGCAGAATCACATTTTCACCTCTCCCTCACCCTGTCGTCTGCTCCTGTAGATCCACTTCTTGGAGGCAGGCCAGCATTGTTCCCAAGAACAATATTCCACACAATGGTTCTCAGTAAGGCTGCACCAGTTTAATTTGTTGGTTTTTGGAAAAAATATAAAGCAACAGGGCGAAAAAATTCTATGGTTGACTACAAACCTCATCCTAGTACTACTAACCATTGTACAGTAGATGCACCAGTTTGTTGAAAATTATTAAAAACTACAAAATAAAAGTAGATTTTGTTTGATATGTGAATTGATACATGTGTGTATGGACCAGTGTTTTAATAATTGATAAAAAGATTAACTGCAATATTAATTAAAATGTACAGAATTTGTAAAGAGTATTTTCTATTAGTCATCAATGGAAATTAGTAAAATGGAGATTGCAATTTACAGAATGGGAGCTCTGGTCAATTTTTTTTATTTTGAGAAAAATAGTAGAAGGTGATTCCAAGAACCAAGTGATAAAATTGGTATGGTCTAAACAAAAATATAGAGATTCCTTTTTAAGTCAAAGAGGCTTATTATAACAACCTAAAAGCTTTAGAACATGTGATTTACTGTAATGGAAGCTTTCATGCATGTAAACTCTTAATAATATATACTTACACAGATGCACCTTCATTTCTGCCATAGCTACCATGTACATAATACATAGTTGCTATTATTAAGTCATGGAAGTAGTTAACTACAAGGTTAAGAATTTTTTTTGGGGCAAAATTACTGGCCTTATCAGAATGAAATTGCCTGCAATTTGCAGTGAGATTATGCTGTAAATTAGGTGGAGCCGGATTTTAGCTATTTTGGTGCACATGGCAATTCAATTTTCGAAGTAACTTACATCAATTCTTAGATTGGAACACATCTCCCTTTCAGACTACCTGTAACAACGTTATGATGTATAATCTCAGGCTTGATATACATGTACATGCATATGTATAATGGCTGCCAATTGCAAGCATATATGGAATAAAGTATTAACTTCTGTATTAAAAGTAACATGTACAAAAAAGTCCTGTACATGTACAAAGTCATGTATATTACAAAAATACTTGGAAGTCAGATGATTATGACAGTTACTTCAAAATGAATCACAATAGTGATTTATATCACCATGTTCAGCCTCTGAAATTTACGTCTGAATTGCGGATTCCCAAGTCTTGCCTGTGATTCCGTCTTCGTCTGCAAATTGCAGCTTTCAGACAGCGGATATCTCATGCCCTGTAAATGTATGGCATCGAGCCTAAAGCATGGTTTGCTTCCCCTAGTCTTGGCAGTGTAATGACAGACTGTTAATGGAAAGACCTCTCAGTATGGATCGAGTGAGAATGAAACAGCAGTGATGTACAGACCTACATGTATCACAGCTACAGCTAACTAAAAGGCAATTAATCATTTTTAATGAGTACTGTAAATTGTTTCAAGTTCAAGTTCACTGGGACTTGATTTTGTGGTGGAAGGGGAAAGGAGGCAATCACAGTTAGTAGCTGAAACAAGAAATAAGATATTTCTGACCTTCGGAAAGTGTTGGGTATCTGAGAAATTATTGGAACTGTATTGTATGATCATGGGGAAGTATGCAGTTGAATCACATCATAGAAAAACCAAATCTCGGCACCCACTCACTTCCAATCCTTGCTGCTGAGGACAAAATACACACACCCCCCCTTAAAGTAGCGCCACCCAAAACAATACTTCTGTCCCATTTTTTCCCCAGGGTATACAGCAGCTCAATAAAAGTGCATTGACCTCTTCAAATTGTAGCGTGTGTTAACACTATTAGTATCAGGGTGCCAGAGAGCTTTCTACCGCAAAATGTCATTAGTTAGATCAATGCTACTGATCTGTAGCTTTGCTGTGCAACCACAAGGTCATATTTATGACCTTCACCTGTTTATCAGAATGTAGAAGTCTAATTTGTATACAAGTGTTCAGGATGATAACCCTGTTTTTAAGTTTCTTTTTTTTAGTCCCATCGCCTTTTTTCAGGCTGTACATGTACTACATGTAGGTGCACTGTCTGGGGCATAGTATTGGAAGGCAGAGCCCATCCCTCTCCTTCCACCGCCTTTAACCTCCCCAACCAAAGTCAGGTACTCTCAACTGCCGAATAAACATACCCCCCGGAATAAACGTACCCCCCGGACAAATCTTCAAAATCTAATAAACATACCCCCCGGAATAAACGTACCCCCTGGAAAATTGCAAAAATTGACGGGTAACCTACTATGTCTCTTATACTAAAATGTGCCCTTACTGATATATGCACATATCTTTAACTGTTATTTGCAATTAGGAATTTAAATGGACAACAAAGATAGCATGTCTAGTACAAATGTACACATGTTGTTGGGAAATACATACTCTCACACCTCAAATAAAAGTATCCCCTGGAATAAAATGCCCCCCGGAAAATTTAAATATTGACATGTAAGCAACGTCTATGCTCCAAAATATGTTCTCATGGTGTATGTGTGTGTCTATATGACCCTGTCACTTGCTTTACAGGTCCCAAATAAACATACCCCCTTGAAGATAATACTCCCGACAAACTTAAAAATATAATAAATATACTACCCGGGCGGTAGTACCCCCCAGAATAAATGTACGCCCTGGAAAATTAACAGCCTGTATTCTTACAGGTTACTAGTATCATGAAGTTGAACAAAAATTTACAATATGCTAAACATAATAATTGCTCCATACAAATTGTAGTACTTGTATGTAAAAGCCATTGTCAAAAGAATTGAAAATTATCTACAAATATAATCATTTCTTTTTAAATTTATTTTTCCCAAATTTCCATTTATGCATTGCATATTTCCCTTTATACACTTGCATTCAATGCTACATCATAATCATACTGTAGTTCAAATAATGTCCTTGGTTCAAACAAATGGCAACATTATAATTGCAACAGAGGATTTCACAACCTCAGTCAAGGGTCTTGTGTTACATTTGCTAGCCTTTGAAGTCTGAGTGCTGGGGTATGCAAATGAGTAGGGGCGGGGCTTCAAGTTTGGAAGGAAGTTCTAGGAAAACTGAGGCATTCTTTTACAGGGGGGAAACATTTTCTTCAAATATTTCTTTGTGATAGTTGATACGTTAGACAGCAATTATACTCCTGTTTGTGGTCTTTCACATAATAATTAGCTTTGTTAAAATGCAACATGCTTATGTATATTTTTGACAAAAGAGTTTTATCTATAATTGTAAAGAATTGTTTCCCCCCTACTCGAAGTGGGCTCTGCCAATCGTGAGAACTTTGCGATCATGCTTGTTTCAGAATGGACTTTTTCCTGCGCTACATTTTCCTGTCTGTGGTAGGATTTTCGACCTTTTGAGAGTATTACAGTTTGTAATTGCTATAATACATTGTTTTGTGGAATTATTTTAACATAGAAAAAATCATTTTGAGTGAGATGTGTGTCCGAGATGCGTGAAAAATGTTGCTAGTTCCGCCGATTGTTTTTTTCTATGTAACGTTATAACGCCTATTATAGCTCATATTTCTGACACAATACGTGTTCCTAAATATAATTTACATCTAAAAGAGGTATAATATGCTGTTACAAATGTCCTGATTTTGAAAAATTAGTAAGCATGCTATCCAATAGAACGTACCAGGTGGATGTTAGGGGCAAATTTACGTTTATTTGGGACCCGAGAGGCCATCCCGGTCATTGGCCACAATGCTTAATTATGTGGCCGGCGGCGAAAACAGACCCCAAAATGGCAAGTTTCCCGCTACAATACGCATTCATAAACGTCTCCACGTCGAAGATTTGTCGATTTTTTTCATGCGTACTTGAAAAAAAATTACTAATTTTCCAAAAATTAATAAACATACCGTGCAAAATAAGAACGTACCGGGTGGACGTTCGGGCCCAAAAAAATAAACGTACCGGTACGTTTATTCGGCAGTTGAGAGTACCCATTTTACACCAGGGTGGAGTGAGGAAAGTTGTGTAATTAGTGCCTTCAAAATCAAATCCCAAGGACACAATGTCTAGTCCAGTGGTTAGCGACCCTGCCTCTGGACTAAGACGTTGGGATTTCGAGTCCCGGCTGTTGTCGCTCACCCGACATGCACGCTACTGGAGAGGGTCGCAGTCCTTAGGACGGGACGTTAAGCTATGGTCCACTGTTCATTGTGCTTGTCGAAAAGAGCTAGAGGAATTTCCCCGGTACAATGAACCTGTAAATACTGTACATAGCGTCTGTCTTCTCTGTCACGACCAGTGGAAGATTAGCTCTTCAGTGAGCTAAACTGGCTCGAGATCACTTTCCTTTCCTTTCTAGCCAGAAATGATTGGACCTCTCAATCTCATGTCTGCTAGCCTAGCCACTCGACCATCTTTGTAAAACTAAACAAGCATCTGCTGTACATAGAAAATTCCAAAATTTGTGACATGCTTTCTTTATAACTCACACTTTTGTCAAGAAAAGATATCACTAGATTGGTTCAGTTTTACCCAAAACCTTACGCGTAATGTTCTACAATGAATAAATGATCAGAGCAAAGATGTCCTCTATTCTAACCTCCATCAATTTTGATTTGGACACTTTTAGAGTCATAAGATTTACTAATTATAAGATCACTCAAGATAAGGCCATGGGATGGGCTAAAAGTCAAAACTTGCAGCAATTTTCACCGTATGCAGTGAAGCAATTTGCACTTCGATCATGTGAGTTTTCTATTAGATGACCTCCGAGTTTTAAGATATTGATTTTTATATAAAAAATGACAGGTGCGTCGTAGGGGGATGTGCAGAATTCAGAAAAATAAGGGGGTATTGCACTAGGTCACTGAAGAGTGGTGGAGTTAGTAATGTACATGTTATGTATTTTCACATAAGGCCTCACCAATTTAATTTCTTGTTTCTCGGCTTCGCCTGCTTCATTTTTTTCTGATTTGCAATTAAAAAAAACATTTACAGGTACCATTCAGGTTGTGAATCAACCCCCAAAATGCTCATATTTTGATGCTATCTTGATCCCGGTCATGAAAGAGACCCAAGTCTATCTTTAATGGTCTGGGACGTAACGTTCATTTGTTAGATGACTACATTCCATTTTATAGTTCATTGTCTGAAGAGCAGTCGTCCTGTATGCTGACAATTCAGATGATTGGAAATCTCGCCCTTGACTCCGAGTCGGCGTGGTAATGAAACCAAGACATTCAATCTACTGTCCTATCACCTCCGATGTGATAGAGGTATTGGCCGTGGAGAAAGCTTTTAGTGCTGAGTAGTTTTCCCTATAGGGACTTCAGTTCTACTGTGAGCCTGACTCTGTAATGTGTCTGGTTGCAGCAGTTGTATAGAAGTTTTAGATGGTTTAGAACAAAAACTTTAAGGAGAATATGCCTTAGTGGTAGCTTTTCTTTGCAAGTCCAGTTCCGACATTCTGTTGTTCTTTTTCTTACCTAAACTGGAACATTTTTTTTACAAGTCCAGTACCGGTTCTGTATACTGGTACGCAGACCCTTAGACATAAGTCATTCTGAAAGTTCTGCAAACCAGGCTTTTGTACATGTACATGTACAGTACAGTATGCCTAGGCACATGCTTTTGTAACTATCTCCTTACTGGCACTTCTAACCCATAGCTAATTGCATCAACTAAAGCTATTTGTGCACCTTGCTGCATTATCTAAAGAAAAGATACTGTTTGATTATTAAACCAGAGTATAGATATTAAACAGTGAGGGCTTTTTCAGAAAAAGATGGGGAGGGGCAAGGGGACAAGCAAAACTTACAGTACAAGTTGGATGTCAATCCATTTTTCAAACAATACTGGTACACGAAATAATAATCTATTTTGTATTGTTATTACTGCTTTCTTTCTACCCTTACTCTGGAAAGGTATACAATGTGTTAATCTTTAAATCTGACCTTGGGCACATTCCACCAAGAAAAACAATTCTTCCTATTAATAAGAACAAAAAACTAAATCTTACCTCTCCTTCTGATAATCTGAATGTCTCTCTGACCAGAATGATGTGACTGGAAAGTACTACAACAGAATGTCCAAGCTTCAAACATTCAACATTAGAGTTGGATTCTATCCAGTGACATTCAGTTGAAAATCCCCACAGTCTTGTGCCTGACCCTTGACCGTGGAACAGTCGCCATCATTAGCGTGAGATGTGTCTGGGAATACTGCGGATCCTGGCTCAGAGATGATACTGCCCCCCGAGAGCTCTCCACCATGAATTATTCAAACTGATGAATGGAGGGTGTCAGTGAAGGTCTTATCTTGGGATTCTCTCAGTGTCTGACCCAACATCACTCAGAACCAGGCATCTTATTAGTGTCATAGAAACCCCTAACATCTTAACTTGAGGTGCATGTCTGAGACAACTTTAAAGTTTTACCCCTACGACTTATTCACAAAGATTTTAACCCTCCAGGACCTAAGGTTCCTCAAATTTTAAAGATTCAGAAGTAATGTATAATAGATAAGGCTAGCATTTGTTATTCAGTTGCCACTAACATTAGCTTGTTTCATAATTACTAGCTATAGTCACACTTAGTTTTGACGGAATTTGCTGCCTGTTTATTTGTTTTTCAAATATTTCTTTCTTTCTGCGCAAGAGAGAAATACATGTATTGCAGTGTTTTGTCAACGTCCCCCTATTAATCAATAATAGATATCTCTTGTGGTTTAATTGTCTTAGATCCCTGGGCTAAATCAGTACAGCTAGGGGCTTAGATGCCATTAGATTCCCAAAATGCATTCAAGGACAAAGATTTTATCACAGTAATGCACCCATGTATGTAATACTCCCAATTCCCCTGAAGTGTAGAGTCTGAATTATTTACAACCAAATGGTAGCTTGATAAGTGTTGAGTAGTGTACTATTCTGTAAGTTTTAGTAAATCAAGACTGATAGTGACAGTTGGGTCACATATTCCTTCATTTGAACCATGTGGCTGCCTACATTATGTATTTGTGTCAAGGGTTTTATAGCCAGCTCGCTCGATATTGTAAAATGGAAAATGTATTAGTATGTCCTATTAATGCATAATCGTTATGCCTTTAGCAACAGGTTTGCACTGAGTGTATTATAAATGTAAAGCAGAACCTGCACCAGAAAAATTTTACCTGCAACACTCATTTTCTATCCCTTCCAGTCCTTAAAAAACTGTTAGAAGGTGGGCCTAGTGCCATATTACCCCTGTAACTAAGTTGTATAACAGGGTGCTTTGGACTGGTGCAGGTGCAGGTAGACATCAGAAATGCCTGCACAGCTCCAATTTTACCTGCACTAACCTGTAAATTTACAGTCTTACAAATGTGCCTGGTACAAGTTGACATTGGCTTTGTCCTTGGTGCTGAATACTATCTAATGTTTTGTGCTGATCGAATACTATTTAGCAGTTAGGCCACACCAATTTTATTTGTTGCTTCTCGGATTTTTTAAGAAAAAATATGAAGCAACAGGACAAAAAAATAAAAATAAAAACAGACCTGGGCATCCTATTATAGCCTCAAATACTAGAATAGGTGCCATAAAGTCAACACAAAAGACTGGCTTAAAATCTAAACAATGAATTTTGAACTTTTAATCAGACCACTACATTGGTTGATGTAACAACTGTAACAACTAGGAAGAAAATGACTTTCTTCAATGTTGGAGGCAAAATATGTGCATTTTTTAGTTGATTCAGAACCAGATTTTTTTTTTTTTGCAAATCAGAAAAAAAATGAAGAGGCGAATCCGAGATGCAAAAAATTTAATTGGTGTGGCCTTACTGTATCTGTAAGGTTGTTTCAATGGTACCAAATACTCTTATTGATGAAACTGATACATTTGCAGTATCACTGCCCTTGGTACTGAAAAGGTCTGCATATAAATTTGTTATCCTACAAAATGTGTTGTGCTTGATATTTGTCATTATTTTAATTCATTTCACAATTTTCTTCTTTGTTTCATTTTGCTCTCTACCGAAAGAAAAAACTGTGTCCTTTCAGTTGGAGGTTTTGTCTTACTGACATATCATATGTTTCACATGAATGAATTTTGCCCTTTTGCATAAGCAACAGTTCTTATAGGCCTCTGCTCTACGGCTCACCTTTGTCTTTTCTGCACTATCTATAGCTTCTTTGCTCATTATCTGTCCCTGGGGTGGAATTAGATATGGTTCAAGTGGCCATTTTACAGTGTCTTTTGTCCCTGGCACTGAATTCTATACAGCGTAGATGGCCATTACATGGTGTTCTTTGTCCCTTGTGCTAAATCAAGCAACCTTCCATTCTAGGCTCCTTCCTGTCCTCAGTGATGACTGCTAGCTATTAGTATTAAAGCTAATTTTACAATCTAGTGCCTCCTCTCTACCTTTTGATAAAGCTATCTTATTCAAATTGCCATTTGACAGTACAAATTGCCTTTCCTACCTTTTTGATAAAGCTATATCTTATTCAAATTTACCATTTTACAGTACATTACCTTTTCTACCTTTTTGATAAAGCTATCTTATTCAAATTTACCATTTTACAGTACATTGCCTTTTCTACCTTTTTGATACAGCTATCTTATTCAAATTTGCCATTTTACAGTACATTGCCTCCTTTACCTTCTGATAAAGCTACACTGTATTTGCTATGTTACAGTACAGTGCGTTCTATCTCCCATGGTAAACAGGTATAAAAGACGAAACCTATCTGATTCAAATTTGCCATTTCATAGTACAGTGCCTCCCGTCCCTGTGATGATCCTATCACACTCCAACATATGAGTGTACAGTGCTGGCTTCTCTGATACTGAATGCTATCGTGTACAATGCACAATTTCCCAATCTTACCTGCCTGCAGTTGCCAACACTTCGCATGATGACAGATGATGAAGCTAATGATATCCCAGTAATCTCCATGCAATTACCAAACAAATAACCCTGCTGTGAGCCCAGTTCCCGTGATATAATCAACTGTCTTCCCCTATTTCCTGTCTGATGCAAAGTGATGGCTGTCTAACAGTAACACAATTACCATTTTCCAGCCTCCTCTAGACCATTCCTTGCCAAGTCTTGATTGTATCATCTGCATATAATTTCCTGCAATAATGAACCAAACAATAGGTCCCGAGCTCTTCCATTTCATTGCACTTTTCATTCCCTTAACCACGTTTTTTTTCCCACTGTTCCCATCTCCAGCCTTCCCCCTTTGTCATGGTACAATTACATGTATATTACACAGTGTTAAAAAGCTGTATGACATTTCTCCGTCCCTATCCAAGACTTGATTGTAACATCTGCATATAATTTTCTGCAATAATGAACCAAACAATAGGTCCCAAGCTCTTCCATTGCGTTGCACTTTTCATTCCTTTAACCACGTTTTTTTCACCGTACCCATCTCCAGCCTTCCCCCTTTGTCATGGCCCAATTATATTACACAGTGTTAAAAAGCTGTATGGCATTTCTCCGTCCCTATCCAAGACTGGATTGTAACATCTGCATATAATTTCCTGCAGTAATGAACCAAACAATAGGTCCTTAGCCCATCCATTACAGTGCACTTTTCAATTCCTTTAACCACGTTTTCTTCACCGTACCCATCTCCAGCCTTCCCCCTTTGTCATAGTACAATTATATTACACAGTGTTAAAAAGCTGTATGGCATTTCTCTGTCCCTATCCAAGACTTGATTGTATCATCTGCATATAATTTCCTGCCATAATGAACCAAACAATAGGTCCTTAGCCCATCCATTACAGTGCACTTTTCATTTCCTTTAACCACGTTTTTCTTCACTGTTCTCACCTGCAGCCTTCCCCCTTTGTCATGCTACAATTATATTACACAGTGTTAAAAAGCTGTATGGCATTTCTCCGTCCCTATCCAAGTCTTGATTGTATCATCTGCATATAATTTCCTGCAGTAATGAACCAAACACTAGGTCCCGAGCTCCTCTATTACAGTGCACTTTTCAATTCCTTTAACCACGTGTTTTTTTTCACCGTACCAATCTCCAGCCTTCCCCCTTTGTCATGCTACAATTATATTACAGTGTTAAAAAGCTGTATGGCATTTCTCCGTCCCTATCCAAGACTTGATTGTAACATCTGCATATAATTTCCTGCAGTAATGAACCAAACAATAGGTCTCAAGCTCCTCCATTACAGTGCACTTTAACCACGTTTTTCTTCACTGTTCCCATCTCCAGCCTTCCCCCTTTGTCATGCTACAATTATATTACACAGTGTTAAAAAGCTGTATGGCATTTTTCCGTGCCTTGAGAATGACTCCTCTGTCCCTGGCCTGGATTGCGTGTCCTGTAAATCCTGTGGCATGCAAAATCACCATATTGCAGAGCAATCAGCCAGACATAAAAATTCCCCCTGGTCAGCATACGTGGTGTAAATTCATGCCGTCCCACACAACCTACACGTAGGCTAGATCTCAGACTTAACACATACACCGCGTTTCCATTCAACAGATGGCTGTATTTGTTGATCTCATAATTCCTCTACTTACGTCTACGAGCATACACATATGCATATATGTGTGTATGTGAAACCCTTCTGCTTCTAATTGCCTTTTTATTGACTATGATATTATATGGCCAAATAGACTGGTAATGATTACTAGTTATAGCAGTGATGATTTTATGAAAATATCACCCACAGAGACATTGGAAAACCTGCAAGGTTTTTCCTGATTCCCTGGGTAGCAGTATTACATACATGTCACATTATTGATAGAAAACAGAAAAAGGCAAGCCTACCAGACTGCTTGGTCAGCACCTGTAGCGTACGTGTACCACTCTGACTCAGCCAGCTACGCCGTTCGCCAACTGCCGCCTACACTTCTCGGAAAGCGAGTGTGTAACGGTGGTGGCAGTTGGAGCAGTGCACACACGGGGAGAGCCACGAGTCACGCTTCAGCCTGCTGCGCCCTGATTGGCCCAGGGCTGCCTCGCTGATACTGTTAATTCTCTTGACATGCTCAATTGCTGTGGTGAGATTTACATGAGGAACAAACCATTTTGATGTATTTGGAGGGGGTGTTCGGATCTGTGAATGTGCATTACAAAGAATTATATATACATTTGTTTTATGATAAATTGATAAATCAAGCTGACATGAGGAAGAAGTTATAATTGATAAAACCAGCTGTTGATGATAACTGTCAAATTGCACACATGTATATTATGTTACACACAGTCAGTGGCAGATCATGTTTCACTTTATTTACTTTTCTTGAATTTCATGTCAGGATTGTTTTCTCAAGCCAGGTTTTCAGAGAGTCTGTGCCAAAAATTACAGACAAGAAAAACAGTGATACATGTAGTAATTGTGCTAAACATCCAACAGTACATTACTAACAATACCTTATAGCTGTAAATTAGGGTAGGCAGTTCACCTGCCCGTTGGAAAAACCTAGTACAAAGCCAGCTAGCATAGCACTGCAGGCCCCTGTACTGAAAATGATATGCTGTTTATCTTAGACAATTTGTACAGGTTCAGTTTGGACTGTATATAATTTAGCTGTTCAGTTCCAGTCAGCCCAATCCATGACCCTTTTAATCATAATTCATATTCATGTTGATGACTCTCCCATCTGTGGATTGAAACGAAAATCAAAATGTACTACTGTTATGCGTACATGTAAGTAGGTATTTTAACTGTGCCATTTTGAAAACGTATAATTTGTAGATTTGCAGACCTACATACCAAGTTAGACTGCCATTACTCACCATGGACAGTTGTGGCAGCATTTATAAATTTGTAGTAGAAATCAATGCACCTTGACAGCATCAAAGGGCCAGTGTTTTCACTATTACCCTGCAGGCAAGACCTTTTTGGGAAGGTTGCAGAAATATCACCAATATGTCAAAGCCCTCCGCTTTGTCTTCAGACCACACCAATTTGATGGCATGGTTCTGGGATTGGCCTGTCATTTTTACTCCGCTATAGAAGTATTGTTTTAGGTGGCACTGATTTATGCTAGGTTTGTTTGTTTGGGTTCTGAAGTGAGTGGGCGGAGATTGGGTTTCACTTGATTGACAGGTTTTTGACCCAGTATGCCCAGGGTTCAAGCATGTGGTCACCAGGAATGTATGAAACATGGTGGGAGTAATTATATAATAGCGGAGTAAGTTTCATGCATTGTATGATGTAATTCATTAATGCAAACTTTACACACACAGTCAGACATGGCTGTCCTTGGTGCTGAATACCATCCACACAGTCACACACAGAAAGAGAGAGCTAGAGAAACACAGTCAAACATGCCTGTCCTTGGTGCTGAATACCATCCACACAGTCACACACAGAAAGAGAGAGCTAGAGAAACACAGTCAAACATGCCTGTCCTTGGTGCTGAATACCATCCACACAGTCACACACAAAGAGAGAGCTAGAGAAACACAGTCAAACATGCCTGTCCTTGGTGCTGAATGCCATCCACACACACAGTCACACACACACACAGAAAGAGAAAGAGAGAGAAACACACAAAGTTAAACATGCCTGTCCTTGGTGCTGACTTTCTGGACGTCTATAATCTCAGATTTCTCTGAAATCTCTTTCTATATATGTGGCTACTTTTGCACCTAAGCAGAGCTCGAAATACCCGGTGGCGCACTGGCGCGGCGCCACCTGATTTTGCTTGGCGCGACTTATTCCTAAACTCAGGTGGCGCAGCGCGCCACCTATAATTTACGGTAGGGACGTCACTGCTGCGACACCGCTCTTCCCCAGCTGCTACATGTAACATTATCCTTGCGCAAACGAAGAACATGGCGCACGTAACACCACCCGCATAAGTGTGCCGCCATGTAGAGGCGTGGCATTCCCACGGCGGCAGCCCTGTGATGTTGCGCCTGGATCGCGTGTACTCGCTGCCGCGGAAAATTCAATTAAACTATCCGCCAATCACTGCGAGTCGGCGAGCTCAGTTGGTATCAAGGACGTTCATGGTTGGTATAAAACCATTCCCACTAAAATATACAAAATCCAATCATGCAAACAGATTCTTTTGTATCTAGATGTCGTTCATTTAGTTAAAAACAAAATAATTGCTCTTCAGATATCACTGATTGTTCGTTTATGGTCGTTTTTGAACATGAAAATGTAGCGAAAACTTTCCTTTGTTTACAGCGGCTTGGGTTTTCCCGCGTCAGTTGTCTGTCTCTGCCATTATGCCAATGTGGTAGTCAGCAGAAAATTTGCTCCTTTTAGGCTTATATCTTTTATGAAAAACCCATTGTAGTCTTAGATTTACATCTTAAACGTTAATAGTAATGTATTATGACGGTTTTAATAGCGTATTTACGCTTTTTGATGCTATAAAATAAAAGAAAATTTACCTCATTTTAATACATTTACCTCCGTAACAGTGGAGTCTTCCGATGACCCCAATTGACCTTTCTTTCCACTATGCCAGCGCCATTTTGACAAGACGAAAACTCATTTTCTCAGCCCAAATTTCTTGAATTATCCCCACGAAAAACGGAAATTGGGCACATATTTATGCGTTTTAAGGAATTGTAAAACCAAATATGGATATTTTTTAGTTTTTTTGTAGAGAAAATTGCTGTAATCTTCGCCGATTCCACCGAATGCATAAAAGCACCATGCGCCACGCACGGCCAGGCGTTTTGGGAAAAGTCGGAAACGCAGGTGACCGTAGACACTTCGTGTCAAAATGAAGGTTTCTTTATTTCAAATACATATGGATTCTAAACTCAATTCACATTTTAATAATGCAGCGGTGAAAATTACCACAAGGTTCAATATAACGTCCGGAAGGGTGGCGTTACGGCCGTGGTGCTGAGCGGGTTACGGCCAGCCCTTACGGCCAGCCCACAGCGGTCGGCCGCGACCGCAATCAGCAGTGTTGATATGCCGGCGGGACCGGAATGGGGTGACCGCTGGCTGCGTTGGACAGGTGACCGCTATAGCACAATCCTTAATGCTTAGGTCAATGGGAAAAATTCAAGGGACCGACAAAATGTGACCGCAATGGCCAGGTGACCTCTATACAAAGGTGACCGCTAGTACAGGTTTGACTGTATATATATTCTTGTGATTTTGATACACAGACACAGTGATTGAGAGCTCAAAATACTACAATCTGTTCTAATATACCCCCCTCAGCTTAATACCCCCCCCCCCCTGCCCCAGTTAAGCTGCCAGGTCCAAAAAAATAACCAACAGTCATAACTTGTTTTCATATCCTTTTTTTTAAGTTAGGCATACAAAGCCCAAGTATACAGATGCTGTAGTTAACATTTCAAGACATTGAAAACATGTAAATGTGGCATTGATTCTTTAAAACGTTGTTGTTTGAGAGCTTTTGTGTTCTTTACATTACTTTATTTTATAACATAAAACTTAAGTAGTTATTTAATAACTAGAAGAAAACGTAATAGATATAAGTAGCAGATTTGAAGAAAATGATAACTTGGAAGTGTTGCCACTTGAATACTGATGGCGCCACCTGGCTTTTGACTCAGGTGGCAACATGCGCCACCTGGCTGAAAAAAGTATTTCGAGCCCTGCTAAGTCTTGATGCACGTATGTGTATGCATAAGTTGGTTATATTCAAGACAATTTTTCATGAGCTCAGAAGCTTCCCTGATTTGCATGTCTGTGAAGTATGCAGACTTTTAGACTATGGCAGTGGTGTTTGAAGTCTGTACATACATGTATTATCATAGACTTAACGCTTTGCTGCAAGCATGGTTCTTGACGGGCGCACAGAAATGCTCCTGAACTTGGCAGATAGTGCTCAAGTTTAAAGCTTTGTTGTCTGTGGTCTGAAGAACTTAATGCGGTCCATATATCATAACGCTCGCTGTGTAAAGGTAAGGAGGTGGCGTGACAAATAGACTGTCACACATCATCCTCCAGGAATGCTTTTATCTCCTACAGGATGTCACGGACATTTCATGCAGATTCTGTTACGTGGTGTTTCCCTGTTAAGGCCAGATTTAAGAGCGTGTAGCCGGCTGGAACGCCGTAAAAGCGTATGCTAACTACAAGTAACATGTTATACAGACTTAAGCACTGTAGCAGGGAATTAACCAATCAATATATCCTTCAAAGAGGGTTCATCTGTGTCGTAAAAGCTGCTCTTTTTATTCCTGATTGACAGATTTACTGCAGACATATCCTGTGAGGTAATGCAAATCATCAATTCTTTATTAGCCAGGAGCTCTACTGTCAAAATTTGTCAGAATTAGAAAAAAACAAGTCAACTGAGTGGTAAATTAATCTAGATTTAGATAAGTATTATTGCAATTAATCTAGATTAAGCTTATACATCTCGGTTGTCTGCGCTAAGCTGCTTTTGCAGACTTTCGATTAGGAATGTGTGCTCGGATTCAAAAAGAACTTGTCACATGCAATATTGGGAACTGATGAAGAAAGATCTAACGGAACTCCCATAAATGTTTTATGGCCGTGTCAAAACATCCTGTACAGCCGAATCAATCTCAAGCACCAGTGAGTGCCTGAAGGTGTAGGAAATTTTATCGACAGGGACAACAGATCATGATTAATGTGATAATGATTGCACCAACATAGCAGCAGCTGTGCGGAAAAGCTTCAGGGATTCCAACTATCAAAGAATTCGAACAGTCTAAAATCTTGTGGGAAATATCATCAATGCATTATCTACAAGACACCATGAAGGTTGGAGTATTAAAGATTTCCTCTATTTTGTGGGGTTGATATATGGTCTTCTAGAAGAAAGGGACAACAAAGAAAGGGTTTTTTTTGGAAAGGGGAGTGATTTCAGATACTGGAACATGTGTGGCATTCATATGACTCTGATATTGACTAAGTTTTGGAAATAAATCCAGACACCAAACGTATAGTTATAACTTACTGTATGGCACTGTGTATCACATAATTTTCAATTTGCATTTTACTGTGGATAACTTCCCTGAAAGGTGTGTGATGATGATTCAAATTTTTTGAAACTGAAAGAGAATGGTTATAGAAATATTATTTTATGATTCCATGATCTAGAAGAGTAATATTTTTTTAAAAACAAATTTGCTCAGTGCAAGGCCAAGAAACTACTCCAATGCACTGAACTAAGTTCAGGTTACTGGAACAGCATCTCTTATCCCTAAGTCAGAAACATCAATGCTCGAGATAAGCCCGACTCACTGAAAATAACGGCTAACTGACGCAAAAAAAGAGACGTGGGGGTTACGAAGGCTGCTTGGGAACATTCCCTACCAAAGATGAGTTATTCTTTAAAAAAGATAATCGGTAGAGTTTGATAGATACTCATCATCTACTATGCGTTAACATTCTAAAAATTCTTTCTATGGCTGTCTGCATTATCTTTAAAAGGCCCACCAGACAAAAACAGGGTTGACATAATATATGTAACACTAGTACTGCAAAACTACTTCCATGCATGTGCATAATAATCATTTTTGTCTCCAAGGAAAACTGAAGGTAGATGTCATGATAGAAGCACGAGATTCAGTCTTCAGGGTATGATAGAGGAAAACCAATATCGGGAACAGACGTTTTTTGAGCACCCCCCAGAGATGATGAGTACACAGCAGAAACCATTCCTGTCATCTTGCCAGGAGTTTATGGTTACAATCTAGCAGAACATTGTGAACGCTCAAGACTGTTTTTGTCGATAGCGAGAAACTGAATTAGTTCTGAAAGTTCCACAGATTTACTGATATTGCTGCCATCACTCCCCATATACTGTAAATGTATTTAACTTCACGGTGGTTTTATTTTGTAGAAAGGAAAAGGAGATTTTGGCGACGTCTCAGGGAGGAGCCAAATAGTACAGTATTTTGTGCAATTCGCAAGAATTCTAGGAATCGTACAGGCATTTTGTCCACAGGAATGGAATGTCCACAGGCATGTCTCAGGCATGTCTCTGACCTACATCTATGCCCACATTCCTGGAAACCTTGGGGAAGACCTCTCTTCCTCTGATGCCCTACTTCCTGTGACCCCGGGGCTCGTTCACTATACATTCAGGGGAGGAGTGCACTGTATCTGTATAGGTACCAAGTCTTCCTCAAAATCATGAAATGATGGCAGGGCCGCAGTGCTCTGCAAACAATAACCCTAACGGCAACCACCGTCGCCATGGCAATGTATGTTTTCATTGCCAGTCTTGTTTACATTGTTTGAAGTTCTGGGTTGAGACAATTCTGTAGTACAGTAGAACTATAAAACACATATTTGCGGTAAGAAGTCACAGGGAAGACCTCTGAAATAAAAACACTGCAAAAGTTTCTCCATTTACAGTACATCAAGAAAGTTTGCACTTGTAGATGTTCTATATGTATTACTATGCTTCAAATGGCTCTAGGGTGTTACATGAGTTACATGTAGGACGTCTTTGACAGCCTTATCTTATAATCAAACTCATGTCATACATCTTACATGTACTTACATGTTTGCTGCATTGGCAGAGATCCCAAGCTTTCAATCCTGGCACCAAGCCAAGGAAGACATTCTCTCCATCATTGTCAGTCCTGAGATTGGAGGGAGATAGTGTTGGAACCTTCAGGGCATTTGTTACACTCCAAGTGTCAAGGTTGTTAAAACAAGTTAGAGGCTAAATTTTTCTTTGTAGCAGCAGAGACTAGTTTGAGAAGAGTAATGTAATGATGATAAAGAAGTATTTTTAACATATTGGAGACTTTGTTTTTTCAGTGTGTCGGTTCGTGTGTTTGCTTGTGTTTCCAAAGTTATTTCACCTTAGGCACCTCGGAAACACTGACAGGAAGTTAGGTCAAAGGTCCCAGAAAGGTCATATAATTTCCTGTCTTTAATTTTCCGCTGTATGCCCGTACGTTGCTTTGTGGGAGCCACTGGGAAAATGCTTCTAAAGACATGAGTGTGAAATTCACAAAAATAAATGAAACACAATTCACAAAAACTTGAACTATTTTACAGAGGTACATCTATGCGATCTTCGATTTCCTCTTTGTGATGATATTAAAATGTTAACTCAACCTTAGTGGCTGCAGGGTGCACTTCATTACTACACAATCATTGTCTAGAAGAGAATTTCATTAAAGTAAAAGCTTTCCCTGTATATCACCCCGTACTTGGCTGATCTCCAAGTGTTGTAATGTTACGTTGTATGAAAGGTATACCATTATTATACCTAATAGTTCTGCCTCCACACCACAATATGGAGAGTCATATGGCAGCCAACCTGTGGCATAATATCCTACTAAATACTAAGTTTAAACAGTAATGTATTAGCAGTACTGTATTACCTTTTCACTGGAAATTTGAAAAAAATGTCTCAGAGAGCCACTCTGGTATTGTCTATCTTTCCCAAATTATGACAGTTGGGAAAGAAATGGTTTGCTAATAGAACTGGCATGGAGACCACTGCTGATGAATACATGCACTTGTTTTCAGGATAGTCTGAACATCAGGACAATATGACTTGTCTTGTTAGCACAACGTTCCCTGCACGGCTTTGGTTTGCCTGCATACATATATTTGTACATACTGTATAGCATAAAGACCCGCTGAGTCAACAATGCTTCAAATCCCCAGATATTACTGACTTGGAGATAAAACCTCACTGTTCACAACATTTGTCATACTGGCACTGTACTATATTTTTACATTGATTTTGCAGGGCTCAAAATACTTGGTGCATTTCCTAAACTGATGCAATAGCTCAATTGGTAGAGTGCTCGCTTTGTAAGCGGGAGGTCGTGAGTTCAAACCAAAGACTTTAAAAATGGTACACACTTCTTTCTCTGCTTAGCACTCAGCACATATGAGAAAGAGTGTGGGAAGGTCAAACACACACTCATGAGTCATGGTAACTACCAGCGGACCAGCCCCCTGCTGTAGTGCATTGCACAACTGTGTGTCGCCCAAGGGCTACAGAAATGGATATGGGCACCACCCTACGCTCTGCATAAGGGCACGGGAGACCTTTCCTTTTCCTTTCATTTCCTAAAACTGAATTTCAAGCCCTGGTTTGTGTATTCTTTACTGCCATCAATATCTGAAGACCACACACACATACATGTACATGTATGCATGTAACTTGAACAATGTACAAGGTAATTTCCTCCATGATTTGGCATTCTACATGGAACAGTGTGGGATTCACAGTTCAGTGAAGCCTCATGAGTCATGGTAATGAGAAATAGATTAAAAGAAGAGACTACCGGTATTAAGGCCCATTTCAAAGTGCGTTCACAGGTTAGGCAGCAGTTTAATTCAGATTTCCAATTGGTTTGGTTTGGTTTATGTAAGGATCTCCATTAGTGTGTCAATTCACACTATTCTTCCTGGAGTCCTGGTGCCAATTGCTTATAAGATCTGGCAAACCAATTGCAAATCTTGTTTTATCAATGGCTATATCAACTCTGATACAAAAGCGCAAGTCACAAAACAAATTAAAATCATTTTACGGTAAGAAGCCTTACAGATGCCCTTCATTCTTCAGTAGTTTTACAAATGTACAAAGGACATACAGTGAGCTTTCAGTTTGCAGTGACTAATTTTTCCTGGGCTCCAAGCATTGTCCCGCATTAGTTGAAAGAAGTGAGGTGTCTTCCTCTGTCTGGGAAACAGGCCAAAATCAATAGGTGCATGGGTGGACGTCATCTATAAAGTCCAGTTTGTGTTGCCTAATTGATTCCTGCGGACTAGAACTGACTTGGACCGATCTTTCCCACTGTCTGATTGGTAGGACCGCTCTGTTGCCACGGCTAGAACAGAACCCTAGAATCCAGACATTTATTTCTCACGCACGCACACACACACACACACACACACACACACACACACACACATACATAACCTTATCTATTCAAGTATGGTCTTATCATTTGCAATAGTTCGCCAATAGGTCAGTCAGTTTGTCAAAAAAATGGTATGCAACGGATGTGATTTTAATGCAATGTTTGACCAACAATCCAAATTGCAAACGAAGGAAAGATTGTGCATCACTTATCAGATTAAACATGCTGTAGAAAGATATGCTTGTTCGCTTTTGGATGTGACAACACAAAGGAATGATTTAAATCTACATGCAGTTAACGTTGACTAACATTGGTGGGTACTCCCTGAAACAGCCGTGTCTAATGATTATCATGAATTGAACTGACGAACCACCGGCTCCTGCGATCATGAAAATATAAAAGGGCTGTTGACATTATTAACCAGATTATGTAAAGGCATATCTCAGAGAATCAAAATGTCAGCTAGATCTGCTCGAACCAGGTTGGAAAAAACTTTTAGTGCAGAGTGACGTAAATGTCAGAGGGGCACAGACCTCCGTGATTTTTGAAAAGGTTGAGACGTCATAGCCAGTTTGTTTCATTAGCTTCTGAATCGGTAACTACGACAGGGGATTCAGCATACAGTAGGGACTGATCAGAAGAGATAAAAGAGATGTGTGTGTGTGTGTGTGTGTGTGTGTGTGTGTGTGTGTGTGTGTGTGTGTGTGTGTCAAAGGAGATGTGTGTGTGTGTGTGTGTGTCAAAGGAGATGTGTGTGTGTGTGTGTGTGTGTGTGTGTGTGTTTGTGTCAAAGGAGATGTGTGTGTGTGTCAAAGGAGATGTGTGTGTGTGTGTGTGTGTCAAAGGAGATGTGTGTGTGTGTGTGTGTGTGTGTGTGTGTGTCAAAGGAGATTGTGTGTGTGTGTGTGTGTGTGTCAAAGGAGATGTGTGTGTGTGTGTGTGTGTGTGTGTGTGTGTTTGTGTCAAAGGAGATGTGTGTGTGTGTCAAAGGAGATGTGTGTGTGTGTGTGTGTGTCAAAGGAGATGTGTGTGTGTGTGTGTGTGTGTGTGTCAAAGGATATGTGTGTGTGTGTGTCAAAGGAGATGTGTGTGTGTCAAAGGAGATGTGTGTGTGTGTGTCAAAGGAGATGTGTATGTGTGTGTCAAAGGAGATGTGTGTGTGTCAAAGGAGATTGTGTGTGTGTGTGTCAAAGGAGATGTGTGTGTGTGTGTGTCAAAGGAGATGTGTGTGTGTGTGTGTCAAAGGAGATGTGTGTGTGTGTCAAAGGAGATGTGTGTGTGTGTCAAAGGAGATGTGTGTGTGTGTGTGTCAAAGGAGATGTGTTTGTGTGTCAAAGGAGATGTGTGTATGTGTGTGTCAAAGGAGATGTGTGTGTGTGTGTGTGTCAAAGGAGATGTGTGTGTGTGTGTCAAAGGAGATGTGTGTGTGTGTGTGTGTCAAAGGAGATGTGTGTGTGTGTGTGTGTGTGTCAAAGGAGATGTGTGTGTGTGTGTATGTCAAAGGAATTTATTTTTGCCAGTGAACAGTATTACCATTACCTACATGTATATGAAGGAGATCCTCCTTACATACATGTAGGTCTACTGTTGAACGTTGTTTGTTTGCAGCTTTACAATCAAAGAAAAGCTAATGAAATTGATGTTTCTTTAAATTTCTAAAATTCAGGGGTGCGTTGGCCAATCCCTGGCTTTTGTACGATTTGTGTCGAATTGAATAAATTAAGAATTAAATTCTAACAAAGTCCGTTAAGCGGTGCCAATCCAGTGACCCTATGTAGAAATCCCCTGACCTATGTGATAGGATCGAACCACTAAGTCTGTGAAATATTACCTGGCCTTACTGCAGCCTGTGGTTGGCATGTGAACTGCCATGGTGCCATGGTACTGTAGTAAACAGTGGTATAACATTGGCTTCCCTAGAACAAACCCTTAGGAAAAATTGGCTGCCTGCCCCTGCCTGATATGATGAAATGCCAATTACAAAGGTTTTCCGGGGCTTCTATATGTTTGCAGAGAAATGAGGATTTTAAGAAGGCCATACACTCCTTTTGCAGTAACTACGAACCAGTGTGTTTGCCATTTTTAAACATTCTTGCTGCTGCCCGACCCTGTAACCAATACAGATTTGGTGCCAAAAGGCTACTTCAGCAGGGAGAAGGTTAAAGAGCAGTTTTAGTATGGAACCAGAAAGGTAACATTTGCAAAGCATATGCATAATGTTTGCCTTCGCATGTTCTCGCCGAACAAAATACTGCTCTGTTTATTCTCGAACACTTTCCTCATCATGTGATCCAACAACACAGGGTGTCTGCTACAGCAGCAGTTACCATGGTGGCAGCCATCTGGCCCAGGTCATTGACCTTTTTTGCTTGGAGAAAAAGAAGAAGAAACAGTTTACAAGGGAAGACCCACTTCCTCCGGAGACTAGCAAACCTTGCAAACAAAGACAGGGAGACAGCGCATCCTTGTCATGGAGAAAAGCACAACAGCATCAAAATCAGCACCAAGGAGAGAGAAAAACTGTCCTTACAGAAACGTTTGTGCAAGAGACATTTTTATACTACTGCCTCATAGTAGGGAATTGGTCATATTCTTTCTTCTAACGTAGCTGATAATACCTTTGTATTAAATCAGTACCATGGACAGGGTACAACTGTCCCTGGGGGGAAATACTGTATATTAGCAGTAAGTAAGTTACATTTTTCAGAAGCTTCACGGGTCACTGGCCTGTAGTATGATCTGATCATGAAAACAGGAAAAATAAGTCAAATTCTTTGATTATGAGTTCTGAGATAGACAACAGACCTTTGAAAATATTGTATACATGTATTAGCAGTAAGTAAGTTACATTTTTCAGAAGCTTCACGGGTCACTGGCCTGTAGTACGATTTGAAAACAAGGAAAATAAGTCACATTCTTTGCTTATGAGTTCTGAGACAGACAACAAACCTTTGAAAATAGCCTATATCATAATAAATGTTACACAAAGGGTTGGTTGAAATGGCAGTTATTTTCAGTATTGACTGTCTACCTCTCTTTGTTAGCAATATTCACTGTCTCCAGCAGGAATTTTTGCCGTCTGTCAAGACTGCTAAATATAGCTGCAGTCAATTCCAATTTACTGTTACAAAGTGATAGAGCATGGTATTTGACCAGCAGTCATAGCAATGTTGCTGTCTGGGAGTCTGTATTCTTTTGTCCTACATGGAATTAAGAAGTTATCTCCAAGCAGATGCAGGGTGGCATTTGTAAGATGTTCAACATGCCAGCTTTTTTCAAAAGCATTTCTTGTTAGATTGCTGAGGGCTTTTACAAAGAAGGCACCGGAATATGTGCCCTTTGGAGCATACAGTACTCCGGAATTTACTATAATCCATATTTGGTCCTGTTGTAATATGCTGCTTAGGCCACCCCAATTTAATTTGTTGCTTCTCGGATTCGCCTCTTCATTTTTTTCTGATTTGCAAAAAAAAAAAAAATGCTCATATTTTGCCTCTAACAGTTGAAGAAAGTCCTTTTCTTCCTAGTTGTTACAATTGTTACATCTACCAATGCAGTGGTTTGATTAAAAGTTCAAAATTCATTATTTAAATTTTAACCCAGTCTTTTGTGTTGACTTCATGGCACCTATTCTAACATTTGGGGCTATAATAGGATGCCCAGGCCTGTTTTTATTAATTAATTTTTTTTGCCCTGTTGCTTCATATTTTTTCTGAAAAAATCCGAGAAGTAACAAATAAAATTGGTGTGGCCTCATAACCAAAAATCAGAATTAAAATACTGTACCTCTTTCCATAAGTTTTTCTCCCCTAAATCTTATATTGCCCCTCAAACACTCTTACTTCTTGTTATCACGCATTTGCATTCTTAAGTAGACGGTATTGAAAAAGCAATTAGGGTCACAATCAATGGAGCAAAACTATCTCCTACTGAGCACTTTACAGGCTCAATACTGTCAATTAGGACTTAATCATCAATTGTGCATGTTCATTCAGGAAGCAGTTTTCTCACTAAGGCATGCCAATTTACAGCAGATCTAAAGGAGACAATTTGAAATAGGATTGCCAGTTTAACACTTCCAAAAGTTCCTGTACAATGTATATCATGTTTAGGATGTCAATTCACCATCGTTCACTTTTGAATGAATGAGTGAAAGAATCTTTATTATTCAACCGGCAGACAGACATTTTGTATGAGTCTGAATTTTGCTGAATTTACAAAGTAAAGCTCCATAGATTTTAGAATTTGCATACAAGGTCATATACTCATCGTCAGTTATTGACATTAAAATTTACTATATCACAAAAACATGATTCACTTTCCAGCCTAGAAAGCACCAATGGGATCAATATGTGCACATGGAAACTAGCTTACTTCTAATTTAATGCTTATTGACTTTTCATTGTTAAGCTTGATGATGCATCAAATTCTTTGTTGGTTCTCAGAATTGCCCTCTCGTAAATTTGTGATTTCATTCAAACAAAAGTTTTTGGTAGCTGTATTGCTGTTGATGGGGTGCCCGATATATATATTTCAAACAGAATGTCAACATTGGTTAAAGACCTCTACAAAATGTACACAAGTTGCACATACTGCAATTCACTTTGTCTTCATGCAAAATTTCACAGTCTGAGGAAAATGGACGGGTTCAACGAACTTAATCATCAGGCCACAGCAAGTAAATTTTATGGATGACATCCTCGCGCGCATTGATTTTCGCCTGATTTCAGAAAAAAAGAAAAGAAATTTTGTTGCCCTGCGACGGTGGTCAACATGCCAAAAAAGGGCAAATATGTCATGAATGTCCATCTGCAAGACAAGGCTCTGATTATTTTTTTATTTTTACTTTGATACAATGTTGTATTTTATTCATTTTATATGTGATGTTGCCACTGAATCAAAACCATTTGTACAATATTATATTGAAAATTTTATTTAGTCACTTCTTTTTTCAAAGTTGTTTCAGAGACAAATCGGTGTTGTAACAGTTGGCACAATAAAGGTCAGTGTTCTCGCCAGGCCTTTAGAGCATAGCGGGCCGCTATGCTGTGAATTTGATCCGCTACGCTGTAATTTTGCCGCTATGCTGTGTTTTCAACCAGCATAGCGGGATTTCCAGTTGATATTTACCCTTTTGAACTCGGCTACCGTCGTAATAATTCTTGATTTAAAGTTGGTAAAGATAATGTCTTTGCTCTTGGCACAATAAACATCTCCGAGAATGCAGTTACAAGTAACAAAGAAGTGATTCACAACCTACTGTGAGTTGATTAATGGAACCGCTAAAATTGACGGCGATAGACGGGGCGTGACATAATTTCAAGCCGTCGGGAGCGGGTCGCTATTTCTGCCTCTACGTACAAGCTCAACACTCGCAAAAAAACATTATCACTTACATCAGTACTTAGTCTTTGAGATTTCCTATCAATTAAACCTAGAAATCTGGCAGAAACACCCAAATTTTGCGAGATAAACAAGGACAGAACTTAGAACTACCGCCCTCCCACTGATGAGTGCACGTGGGAAAGACGGGCGTAAATAATTTTGTAATTCCCCGAGACCAGTGCCAATTATACACGCCAATCAGCCAGCTGGGTAAAAGATACATCGTTTTTTGTTGTCCAAAGATGTCTATACTCTGTCCCAGGTCTTGTTGCACGGAGGAATTTACCGCAAAATTAAAACAGACTGCGCTATTAAACAGGACATGCAGGAGGGCGGCATGCTGGAATAGTTCATTTCAATCAAGGGACCATGATGTCTGAAATGTAATGTTGTCTATCTTTCAACATCTGTCGATACGATTTTAAGTTCAAAATCTAAGCATTAAGGAATAAATATGCCATGCTGTTCCTGCACAATGTCGTATCTTTTATGATTTGACATGGGTTTGAAACATTTCCGAGACACTTTCCCCCTACTTACAAAATGGACTCTCCCAAGCAGCCCGCTGGCGGCCCGTGTCACAGAAGTGCATTTTTACGGTGTTTTCCCTCAGAATTTGTTCCTGATTTCGTCGGTAATATAGGCAATATAGTTTATTATCATGTAATTCTACCGTTTTACCAATATAATTTACCAATGCCACGGGGAAGCACAATGTATTTACAAACCAAAGCACCTCTTGTCGGCTGCCGCTGTTGACAGCGTTGTTGACAGAAAAGAAACCCTTTGAACTGTGCCGAGGCTTTGATGTCACAAAGTTTATCAGAACAAATTCTAAAACATGATACACGTGTACTCCTGTATTTCCCTTTTTGAAACATTTATGAAATATGCATAACAGATTTATGATCATTTGTAAATGATTCCTAAATATTTAGTACAACATTAAAAAAAAGCTTGTACATGTGTAGTAGCTTGAACGTTACTGAGTGTCTCTCCAAGCATGAGTAACTCCATTTATTATGACCCTTTAGGAATTTTGAAATAGATTTTGAAATAATTTTTCGCAAAAAGTAAAGCTGTAACAAAGATGAAAACTTGGCCCTCAAAATGCAGGAAATGGTGTTTCAGAGGGTTATAAATGTCAAAATTTTCCGGGGGAGGATGCCCCCGGACCCCCTTACAAAACTCGCGCCTACGCCGCTCGATGTGCGGCTTTGCCACAATATGGCCCCCTATGCTGTGAAAAAATCCTGGTGAGAACACTGAAGGTAGAGTATGGCTTCCAGACAGTTCGGTTTATGAGTCACTCTGTCAGTGATTGAGCCCTGTGTTCTGCCTGGTAGCCAGTCTCTAAACTCAGAGACCACCAGGGATCCAGCAAACTTGAGGCGCAATTCCTCGTGTTTGATGGCAAGTGTTGACAGTCCAGGGTGTTCCATTACAAATGAATACCCAGTGTAGTATCTGCCTTGAAGATGGTACAGCAGCTTAGCTCTTTTTTTATTCTATTTAATAAAGACACATCTGCAAGGACAGGTAATACTGTTGAATACAGCGACAGAAGACCTGTTGGGTATGATATCATGTTTTACCGCCTAAATTCTTGTTCAACGAGGTTTACGATCTCAAAATCTGAAAATGTACAAATCTTGTTTTTTTTGGCCTGCGTTGTTTTTTTTTTCGCCCTCTCGCATTAATTTTGGAGTCTCCGGAGGATGTCATCCATAAAATTTAACTTGCTATGGCCTCACGGTGGTGGCAAGGGGGAGGGGGGCAATTAATTAACGATAATGATAAATTTACAGTATAGAAGTGACTGCAGAAACTCTGAACATAAAAGTATAGTGATAAAAATCAGGAATTACAGTATTACATGTAAATGATGTACATGTACATGGTGTAGATTTCCATTATAGTTTCAAGCTACTGTGGTTTACAATGAATGCTGGGCCCACTACAGTTAATAATTATCAGAAATGCTAATGTCATTAAGGGTGAAAATGCAGTACAGGAAAATACTCATCACAGACCATCGAAATGTCATAAAATAGTCCACCCTTGCTGATACTTGCAGTAAAAGGTGAAGGTGAGAATAACGGACGTTTAGGGACGTCTGATTTGATTGGCTGCATGTGTTAGTGACATGTGGCCTACGTGACCAGTTGCCGCGTTTGACTTCAATCAGCGGAAAACCGCAGCTTTGTAGTTCACTCAATGTGGGTGTGCTTTAGACCAATTTAATGCATAAACTATAAAGACTGTGTGGGCACAAACATGTTATTATATCACCTTGACAACATTACCAGTCCTGAAATAGTACAGTATGAAATTGCCGTTGCTTTCTATTTGAATTTTTCCAACATTGTACATATGTACAATTAGCATGTATATCGCTCTGAAGCTGCACATCTTGAAATGGAACGAAACGTTAATGTTACTTCACATTTACTTTATTAGAAGAAGATATAAGAGTGAAATGTTAATGTTCAACATGAAACACTGTCAGAATATTGAAAACGAACTGTGATACATTTATGTATAATACATTTTAAATCTCTAGGCATCTGTTACAAGTTGAAATGAGATTTCAAGGGATTCATTGAGGCACCATCTATGGGGATAATGTAATTTGTACCTATCTTTGGAATGAAGCACTATACAACCATGGATCAATGAAATGCTCTTGATTACAATCCAAATCTCACCATTGGGACCGTGACTTTAATCTCAGTTCAATCAAAGGACTCTATTGAGTAACTCCACATTGGTGCCCAGAGGGCTTTGCTTAGAAACATGAGGGTTATAAAAGAATGAAAGGAAATCTGAGTGACTTGAAAACTTTGAACACATTGATTCTTATCAGACATTTTTACTTCTAGGGCGGAAGTATTGTTTTGGGTGGCGCTGGTTTAGGAGGAGTTTGTATGTATCACGTCCTGAAGTTGGATTTTCGTTGATTGACAGGGTTGTGACCAGGTATGCCCGGGGTGGTTGAATGTGGTATTGCATTAGAAGGTCAACAGGAATGTGTACTGTGTAATCATGGTATGAAACATAAACCAATATCAAATGTGGTCTTTGGGCAGGTTGTCTGTTCCTAAAACAACCCAAATAAAGTGCTTTCAGTTTTCATTGTCAAAATTCCCGCTGATTCAACTAGTTCTTTGCACAATATAAATGTGCTTCACTGATTTTGCCTCGGGTGTGCAGCAAATACCATCAATTTTGGTTGTTGATTGAGGCATGTGAGTCCCATAGGGACTGCAAAAAAGTGGGTGGTGATTGAGGGAGACAGTTGGTCTTAACTACATGTATACGTGAATATGTAAGATTTTAATTGGACAGGACTGTTTCAATAATAATATGACTGGAGGTGGTTTGATGCACCATGCTGGCTGGCGAGATTTGACTGTACTAAGCAATAGTGTTGATGCTACGTCCTATTGAGTGATTGATAGCAAGTGACAGACATCTAGATTACCACGTACAGCATGGTGGGATTTTTTCGGGGGCAAGGAGAGACCTAACCATGAAATTGCTTACCCTGGCCTGATGGCCTTTAACACACACCATTTGTCTTTATTGACTATTGTCCTAGTTTTCTCAAGTACTGCACATCCTTTAACTATATTTTATTAGTATTTTTTACACCATCACTTGCTCAAGTATAGAATATAAGCAAACGGGATGATCACATACGTCTTACGATCATTGTACGATCGCAAACTGAGGACATTCTAGGGAAATTCATGCACGTGTCCTGCAAAATTTAGCTGCCCTGTTATGGAAAAGTCTGTCTTAGATCCTTGTCGGTGGTTGGTTCTGTCACAACCTGCTTGAAAATCTTACGACATCAAATCATACGACAACCTAGGATGAATGTGATCGTGCCGTAGCTAACATTTAGCTGTAAATTACCCTATTCTGCAATGGCAGCCAAAAGATTGAGCGAAATAGCCGACTGGTTATCTACAAAGCGAAGGCCATGAAATGAACGATTGCTCTCTTCACATGACTTGACACTTTGTGACCACGAGCTTCCTTGGATCTAGCCCTTTTCCCTGCTTGTCCTAGTTACGTCTGTCTGCTATCATAACTTCTTGTCAGAGGTCATTTCTGCCCACAGAGAGTCAAATTTGATGAAAATAAGTTTCATCCTCATAGATTTGTTGTAAGGTATACACATATATTAACAGCTGCTCTGGTATTTGCTATGACACTATACACTACGCACTATGGCAGATAACAACAACAACAACAAAATATTTCAAGCCCTGTTCGACAGTATCAACCAGTATAATAATGCCAAGACTGCCAAGAGGCCATATGTGTGCCCTAATCCCACAAAAGCCCTATGATTACATAGCAAACCTCTCTGCTATTCCTCGAGCACAACCTTGTCCTAGATTTGTCAAAAGCTATTGCCATTTTACTCCGTAACAGCTAAGTATACCAATAGTAGGCAGAGTAGATGTCACCTCCACGACAGTTAATTTTCTGCCCTTGTAGGTGGCATGGAGGTATTGAGTCTGGTAGTCCTTTATTGGCAGAGTACATAATGGCCAGTATAGGGGTGCAGACTTGGTTAAATGTGCTTGATGAAGCTTTGAGAAAAGGTCAAGAAGGCACCGGAGCTGCAGGGCTTCAAATATTTCATTTCTGATTTTTGCCATATGTGATTCATAATGGTGAGCCTTCATTCTTATAGCTGGCCAATTTGCAAGTTATTTGTATTTCTATCTGCATATACGTGTAATGTTTAATTCTATCTTTGTATAATGTTTGACGATTAAGTTTTGTATTTGTTGCTAGGTTTAGGATTTGCACATGAAGGCTCCCTCTTCTATCTTGTTTCAAGTTTTATTTTTTCTTTGCTTTGTTTTGTTTTGTTTGATGTGTGTTTGTGTGTTTCATAAGACTCACAGCTTGTGATGATGTCAAACTTTAGAACTACCATATATATTATAATTATAGCTTTATACATGTATGTTAGCGTGGGTGCCATCCTCTACCAGTGGTCGGTAGCAAGCAAACAGGAAGAACCAGCGGTAACTACAGAGGATGGCACCCACTGGCTATTTATATGTAGAGGATTCTATTCAAAATGTCACCTGTCTCTAGCATATGGTGATTTGGCTGTTTGCTTTTGTACGAAGGATTTTGTGTGGCAGAAATGTCTTTGATCTAACATCTGGTACTGACATGCCTTCTAACATGTCATGCCATATGTTAATGGCATCAATACATTTCAACATACATTAAAATCTTCAAAACACACATACTCAATTCTAGGGGAAATTTCATGTTACATGTACATGTACCTATCACAGGGGTCGAAATAGATTTGGGGGCCAACTTGCACTGGTGCAGATGAAAAAAAAATATACTTGCACCAGAAGAAAAATAGTTGCACCCCCCAAAAATAAAACGAACACAACCAAAAGTACATGTAGTAACTTTAATAAAAACTTCATGGATTCTGGTTTTCCAGCTCTTTATTGGGTATTTCTACAGGTACCTGGTAGTAACAGCGGATAAAGCAAACTTGCACCGCGGTGCATACCGGCAAAAAATTAGTTGCACGACACCAAATTTACTTGCACCAAGTTGCACACAGAGGGGTATTTCGACCCCTGTATCACCAGGTATATCGGTAATATCTGATCATTTGTGAAGAATACATGTATCAAATTTTTCACTTAATTTGCTAGACTTTATTGAGCCCTATTTCCTGAGACAGTTGCCATAGCTGTTTGCAGATGTTATAAAACATTGGCAGATCTAGAACTGCTTTACAACCAGTATTTTTAGCTCAGCTGCACATGATCTCCATGGTAAAGAAAAGCTTAATGAATACCACTCTTATCTGCCAAAGCTGGCTTTTTCTTATTAAGTTATAGCACCAAATCCAGATGTCCTACTTCTTAAAACTGATGTCTGTCTAAACTTTGTGGTTTCACCAAATAAATATTGACACTTCAGGTCGTTCGGTGTAATGTAGCCAGCTGCCGCTGCGCCGCGTGCCTGCGAAGCTGGTGTGTTACGCCGAAGGGCGGTTATACCGGCTATATAAATACAGATACAGACACTGATGTCGATGTATAAGAACCTTCCAACGCACACAGGTTTTGCTGTTAGAACGTTTAAAAACGATTCATTGACCAATTTTGACTTGAGTCGAACTTTTCCAGTTCACATATGCATGTACACATGTACATGTAGTTTTGTTTGAGAAGAAAAGCCTTAGAACTAGGCACAACCTTATGTACCCATTTTTCTAATCCTCTTATTGGCAGAGCGCTGAATTAATTCCTTTCCCTTTCTGTCTAGATCTGTGTTGTAAGTCCAGGAGAGCCTGTGATACATGTCAGGTATGGTAATGGCCCCATAAAATCCTCATAACGAGATTTACTTCAACATTGGCAACATTTCATGTATCCTAGCGGGCACAAGGGTCAAGCTGTTATTTGGATGTTATGAGGTCATTTTTACTTCTTGGGCAATGTTCTTTATAGCTACATGTAAGTGTGTTATTCATAAGGGCTGGCTAGACACAGTAAGTTCAGATATTACTACATGCCTCCAGAGGTTTTCATGTTAATGTACTAATACTTTTACTGCTGTAAGGCCATGTTGATTTGATTATATGGATGACATCCGCGCGCGCATCAATTTTCGTTCGTTTCCAAAAAAAAAAAAGTTTTCGACCATACTGGAAATCGTACAAAGCAGCTGCAAAATGAGCAAATATATGCTGTAAATAGAAAAAAAAATTTTGGAAAACTATACTAATATCGTAGAATACTAAAATCAATTCCAAAGGAAGAAGAAAATGTGAAGAAATGAAAATGAAGAGTCTATTATTCGCCATACCATAATCTGTGTGTTTAGCCATTTGTTCAACCTTCATGACCACGTAGATTTCATAATGAAGGCAACTTTTTTTTTTGCCAAACTTTTTTTTTATTTGCACGCTCGCATCAGTTTTGGGGTACCCAGAGGATGTCATCCATATAATCAAATCAACATGGCCTAATTTACAATTCAAAAGTCTTCAATATCCCTGTGCAGGGATTTCTGATGTCTGTCTGCACCTAACGTACACCGGTCCATGTACTGGGTTTATATATACATGTACATGTTGGTGTATGTGGATTTTTATTTCCTGCATTGACTGTTACCACCTATGAAGTATAAAAGAAATAATGGCAATGGCTTCTGAACAGTTTTTAGTGTGATCCATACTTCCTAAATTCTGTGTGTTGCAGGTAACATTTGTCTGGTACAGGTAACTTTCAATGTTATGTGCACCAGTGCAGGTATTCTGCACAAAAAAGAATTTTGAGCCTTGCTGTACATGTACAAGTCTCCTGCAGCCATGGCCCATACCCCACATTACTGTCTATAACTGAACAGATCTCTGATGTTTGTATGCATGACAGTTTTCCACCTAAGGGTTTGAGGCAAGGCTCAGTTCTGATTACCATACAGATGCATTGTGCATTCAGATGTTGGGCTTACTAAGCTGTGTTGACCTAGCATATATCTTTATGCATTGCAGCCAGTAGCCATGATAAAGACTGAATCATATTATGTGTTTCTTGCAGGACCTGGGTCACTACATAGTAGCCTTGTTGAATTCCATGTACTCAATCCTGTTATATGGTCCTCTAGCTACAAGTCTGTTTCTGCTCACTTCTGCTTTCTACAATGTACAGTTCGCAGATAAAACTTAAAATACAAATGTTAACTCTTCAGAACTCCCATCAATAAGACAAGTTTGGCTCAGCATGCAAGTAAAAACTATGATGATTCTCAGTCTCAGAGCCAGCCGCTACTGTCCTTGGTTCTGATTCCTGGGCTGTTGTATGGCATCTTCCATTCCATAGACATAACCTTATTCTTCCTGACTTAACGGTATTCTTGATTTAGGAATCCATATAAGATTGCCATGCACTGCTCCTGGATACAGCTGTCTACCCTGTGAATGGGTTGTTTGTTTGTTCCCAGCTATTTGATGTGGTGTCAAATGGCAGAGTGGCTAGGCTAGCAGACACAAGAGGTATTCCTGGCAAGACACTGTATCCTTGGTTGGAAAAGGCACTCTATAAATAAATAAATACGAATTTCCTCACTCCACCCAGGTGTAAAATGGGTACCTGACTTTTGTTGGAGAGGTGGAAGAAGAAGTATGGGCTCTGCCTTCCAATATTGTTCCCTAGACACTGTGGATCAACAACTCACTGCCCCTATGGCCTCAAAAAGGCTATGGGACTACCTTTATCTTTTACTATTTATTCCTGTATACAGCTGTCCACCCAATGAAAAGGTTGTTTATTTGTTCCCAGCTGCTTGACATGTAAGTATAACTGGTTACCTAACCTTGGGAAACTTTGTTGTACCTTCCAGCTGTGGGAGGTGAAGCGAGACGAGGAGGGGCGTGGCTATGTGGAGTTTCTGGCTAACCTGATCAGACACTCACGGCCAGTCAACGTGGTCCGCTTCTGTCCTACAGGTCGGTACCCTCTACACTACTGTAAACCATGAAACTTTTGCAGTGATTTTATTTTCACAGTTTCTACGGTAGTGGTGCGTACCAGTCCAGGTGGACCAGTACAGACCGGAAAAATAGTATCAGTCCGGTCTGGAAAAACCGAAACGTCAGTGGACCGGTTTTTTGGACCGGAACAAAAATCCATACTTGTTACTACTAATGATCACTACACACAAGGAGGCCTGCCAGGAAAATGAACATCCAGCATTAAATAAAGTTAGTTTCCGTCTCTCTCATTTTGCAACAATATTTTGGCATATTTCCATTTCCGACAGACATCTAGTATTAAAAAAGGAGAAGTTTGTCTACACTTTATTAATGTTTCTGTCATTATTGAAGAATTTCAGTAGAACATGTTAATTTGCCAAATTGCTCAGGTACAGGTACAGGTCCGGACCTGTACCTAAACCTCTGTACTGGTACCTGTACCTGTACCTGATGTTACATTTAGGTACGCAGCCCTGTTCCACGGTGACCTGTTGACTGCAAATTCATGACACTGTGACTAAGTTCCCCTTGCATGACTACTGTACTACAGAATTGTTTCACATAGAAAACCTTTCCCTTCTACCATGAAATAAAACCACTAGCACTGCAAAAGTGTGAAGACTTACAGTATCACTTCGAGAAATATTAAATCTTATTGCTTTATAAGATAAGCCATGCGTAAGTCTTATTACCCTTGCCTCCTAGCAACCTGTATGCTTTGATCCCATGTTTCTTACAGCAGAATGCACCGACAGACACACTTCAGTGTGAAACCACAGATTACATTTCTGACTTGTTAACTCAGACATGTACTGTTGCCGGAGTAGAGCTTAATTGCCCCGAGCAGCTACATGTAAATACCCTGTGTGAGGTTATCAACACGGCGCACCGGGCCCTTCATGTGACATTTCCATATAATGAGGCCACGGCGTTTTGTCTGGCCTCCTAGCAACACGGGTGTCATGTTATCAACAGCGTCAAGACACATCATTAACTAGGAATTGCGTGTGATCTTTCACAGAGAGACATGCACAATGTGTGCTTTGTTGTCATTCATCGGGAAACACAAGTCTGAATTGGGTATCCTCGAGGGAATAAACAGAGCTTTGATTTTTATAATTTGCATATCTAGGGCTGATGATGTTGTTGAAACTGTTTTGAAACCATAGCAACAAGATATGAAGAGTTGTTAGTGCGTAGGGGTAGTAGAGTTTCACTGTGGTGTGTTTTAATCAGGTTCTGCATTAAGTAAATTACCGAGAACCTCCAGACAGCTGAGCTTGTTTTTTCATACCTAACAGCAGCTACCACTTAAATGTATTAGGTTCTCTTTTTTTGTTTGAAACAAAAGGCCAGTGCTGTACACTGTTAGCAACTTTTGAAATACAGTACTGTAGAATTCATTTATTTTTGCAGGGATGTGATTTTGTGGTAGGAGTGTGAAGAAGGTTTTTGCAGTGTTTTAAGTACAACTGCTAGAATCAATAATGTAGCACAAAAACTCAAATTTACAGTGCCATGATTTTGCAGTGAAGAGGCACTGGAAATACCACAAAAATACTTGAAGGCATGACTATTTCTTATTCCTTTCTGAGCTGGTATTAGGTACTTAGTAGTAGGTACATCCACCAGTTTATTAGTCCTTTTGTACATAGTCTAGACATTTTTCTTTGTTATGCTTGATAATAAGACAGCTGAGATTCATACCATACCTGTTGCATAGCTGTAAAGTATGATTGATATTTTTATGGTGGGCATAATTAAGGCATGTACATGTAAGAAAATGAAAGACTATCATACTTTACTGATACCCTCCAAATGACGTTATTTGTATACATGAATGCAATTATGGCTCTTTTCACATGAAAAGGTACCATGGTAGTTAGGTTTATGGTATGGAGAGGGATAGGAACTTTATGGCACAATTACGTTGAGAAGTTACAGTTAAGGCTACAATTCTTGCTCTATAAAAAAAGCAGTTGAAAAGGTGAAATTTTTGCCCTGTTCCATGCCAGAATGGCACTACAATTACCTTAAGTTAGGTTACTATAAATTTCTTCCAAACAGTGACAAGTTGAAGGGGTAAAAATACTGACCTCCCAATTTTCGATGGCAGACTGTCCATCTTGGTCACGGAGTGGCCTAATCTCGCGAGAGCGTGAGACTAGGCCCGAGACTTGCATCAATCAACTCCCTACCCCCCGTAGCCTCCTTCCGGAGTAAGGGCAGGGGTCGAAATACCCCTCTGTGTGCAACTTGGTGCAAGTAAATTTGGTGTCGTGCAACTAATTTTTTGCCGGTATGCACCGCGGTGCAAGTTTGCTCTCATGCATGGGAAAAACTTTACTGACACCAAACGTAGTACGGTACGGCAGATTTACTGAATCATCGTACCTGTCCCTTTGTGAGGAACAGATTACCTCTTTTTTAAATGTAAGTTGTATTTAGGAACACGTATCATGTCGGAAATATGAGCCAGTACTAGTGGTTAACGTTACGTTTATATTATCAGAAATTCGGGCGAGCTCGGAACATCTTTTTCCAGTGAAAATATAAAAGCAATACCACATAACAGTGTCTTTTAGCATAGTAAATTGTATTACTCACAAAAAGTCCAAAATCCTACCACAAACATGACGATTTAAGCTGGAAATATTCCGTTCTGAATGAAGTAAACAGCTACAAGTAGAGACGTTCTTCCCACGATCTGGAAGAGCTCACTCCAAGGAAGGGAAAACAATTCTTTTTACTACTATAAATAAACCCTTTGACAAAAAAAATTCCCCCTACAAAAGAATGCCCCAGTTTTCAAAGAAATTCTGTCCAAAAACTGTAGCCCCGCCTCCCTCATTTCCATACTATAGCCGGGCAGACATGAAAGCTTTCTAAGTGAAACCTGCAGCTGAGAACCTTGAGTTTGTGGCAGCTTGTGGATTTTTGTGTTGCAATGTTGCTATTCGTCTGAACTGGGTGTAATAGTGTACAAAGGGTGACTTGCAACACTAATAAAGGGTGAAGTTGTAGATTGTGTTGTGTGTACTACCTATTGAATTTTTAAAGGTATAAAAATATATATCATTAGACAATAGAAAATCTACATTTGTATCAGTGGTTAATTTTTTCCTTATGGATTTTCCATGTTACTGGAAATTTTTATACCGATCAACATGTCTAGCATATATTTAGCATATTGTAAATTTCTGTTCAACTTCAACCACTAAATGTAATCTTCCTGATTTCTGATATTTATAGCGACTATCAAAAATCAAGAACTCTTATTTCAAAATTATACAACTCAATGACCTTTGAAAATGCATTTTCAAAGATGAACATGGTTGTCAATTTGGTAACATTATTCCGGGGAGCAAGTTTATTAGATTTTGAAGACACTACATTTAAGTAGCATGGAATTTTCCGGGGGGTACTTTTATTCCAGGGGGTACTTTTATTAGATTTTGAGGATTTTCCAGGGGGTACTTTTATTCCAGGGGGTACTTCTATTTGAGAGGTGAGAGTAGTAGTGTAAGCAAATATTGGATTCTATTATTAAAGTTGCTACATGTACTTTTGGTTGTGTTCGTTTTATTTTTGGGGGGTGCAACTATTTTTCTTCTGGTGCAAGTATTTTTTTTTTCTTCTGCACCAGTGCAAGTTGGCCCCAAAATCTATTTCGACCCCTGAAGGGTAAGTATGTCTTGGGGAGCTCCCAACCCTCAGTCCGGTTTAACTTGGCACCTTCCAACTGTATGTGCACCGCCTCCTTAATCTTCCTGTGTGAGTTACTGGACTCTTGGTCTATAATTTGTATGATGTCAGAGATAGGCTTGGTAGAGATGTTGTGGCCAGCCTGGAGTTGACTTGGCTTAACGCGGATTTGCAGTCTTTCTGATGTAATGACTTTTGATGTTCTGAAGTCCGTTCCCCCAGTGAACGCTCTGTTTCGCCTGTTTTTTACCCCTTCAACTTGTCACTGTTTGGAAGAAATTTATAGTAACTGTATTTATACGTGACAGATGAATCTCTTCAACGACCTTAAGTTAAGAATTATGATGATCTTTCCACATGTTGGAAGGCAGCAGTGTTACAGTATCAAGTAATTACTTCCGGGATGGAAGTATTGTTTTGGGTGCATGGCACTAACTTATGCTAGGTTTGTATGTCTGGGTTCTAAAGTGAGTGGGCGGAGATTGGTTTCACTTGATTGATGGGGTTTTGACCCGGTGTACCCTGGGTTCAAGGATGTGGTTGCCAGGAATGTATGAAAAATAAACCATGGTGTAATAGCGGAGTAAGTTTCATCAAACAACCGTATGAGTAAGAAATTAATTGTAATTCATTAATGCAAACTGTATATCTACCTCTGATTTCTTTCTTGTATTGTGATGGTTACATGTATGGTGTCATTTTTAACGTGTGCCACTTTGTATTCATACAGGGAATGTTTTGGCATCAGCAGGAGATGGTTAGTATGATAAACAGTACTTCCTTTGTATGTCTGTCTGTTTGCTTATTGATTTGCATTATGAGAGGCTGAAACCCATGACCTATGTACATGTACATGCACTTGCATACAAGAAGAGTACTCTAACCAGTAGGCCATCGCAGCAGTACAACAAACTAGAGTGCTCTAGTGACCCAGTACTTCTCTACTGTTTCCCAGAGTCTGTCATCTTCCTGTGGCGTCAGAAGGAACAAGACGACGGCTGTAACCCCTTCCGAGACGACGAGGAAGAGTCTGAGAATAAGGAGTTCTGGACCTGCTACAAGATGCTGAGGTTTCTTATTTCCCCCAACTTCAACTTCTTTTAGCAATCTTTGCTACACTATCTTGAGATAGATTTCTTCTGTTGTTTGTTACTGTATGATTCTAAAACAGAAACCATTGTTGTAATTGCTACATGACGTATCTTTCATATATAGGGAGAATCACACATTGAGCACTCTATAGAAGCTACCACACTTCTTGACAGAAAGGGGCAAACCCTGGTTAGATCAAGGATTGTGTGTTTTGTTTAGTTATTTCTTGACGTGTGTGTTACACATGTACCTGCAGAGGTCATCTGGAGGACATCTATGACCTGTCGTGGTCCCGGGATGGAACCTGTATCGCCTCTGCCTCTGTGGACAACAGTGCCATTCTGTGGAACATAGAGAGGGGTAGGTCTTGCACTATGCTCAATGTAAGGCAGTGGAAACTTGGTTCATGTACCAAACCTTTAAAGGTTTCAAACTTTATTTGTGAGTGCAGAGAATTTTAATTTTAAAGGACTGTCTATCTATTATGACATTGTATTGTCTACTTTTGCATGAGAAAAGCTTGCCATGGTTGTTTTATTAATTAACATAGTTCTTTTATTAATTAACATAGATTCTTTTATTAATCAACACAGTTTCACATTGTTGTTTTTGTTCCTAGGTGAGAAGCTTGCCATCTTCAGTGAACACAAGAGCTTTGTCCAGGGGGTGGCATGGGACCCATGTAACCAGTTTGTTGCTACTCTCAGCACAGACAGGTAGGTGAACTCTTGGCAGATTATGCCTTTTTTCACTATGTCACCTTAACATGTTTGAACTAGAACACTAAAACCTCTTAGTTTTAGAGGAGGAATACTTTAAAACCTTATACATGTACAGTAAATGTTCTCCACACCATAAAACCTTGTTACTATGTTGTTTCTTGTAGGATTTGTCGAGTTTACAACATCAACACCAAGAAAGTAGTCCACCGGATCTCCAAGTTTGTCACCAACATTCCCCAGCCAGATGGCACGGTAAGTACAGTGGTGTAGTGCCCCCTACTGACAAGACTGGGGGCTGCAGTCATTACTGTATTACAATGTATGTGTTGTACCATTGTGTCTTCTGAGTACAGAAGTATTGTTTTGGGTGGCTGAGCTGTGGGCTTGTGTATCTGCTTGCCCAGACAGAGTAGGTTGACAGCACGTGGTTGTAACAAAGATTGACAGGCAGAATGACAGGAGGTCAATAAGGTCAGACACAGGAAATGGCTCTGGCCAGGAGCCAGCAGTCAACATGGCAGAATTCGGGAAGCCTAGGATTTCACAAGGGACCCTTTAATACTTCCTGGGAGTCTGAAAACTCTGATTCCTTGTTGTAATCAAAATGTTCTAATATGTACAATATAGTGCAAGAAAGCTATGTGGTGAATTGTTACTGCCATCTTCCATGTACATGTTTAACTACTGGTGTGTCAAGTAAGTTTTAAAGCAAAGACTATTTCTCTTCACTTTAGACCAACAAGAAGGTGTCTCGCATGTTCCATGATGACTCCATGGGTTCGTTTGTACGCCGCCTGACGTTCACCCCCGACGGAGAGCTGATGCTCACCCCCGCGGGATGTGTGGAGATGGACGACAAAACTGTCAACTCCAGTTACATCTTCACACGGACGTCCCTGTCAAAGTCAGCTCTATTTTCTTACATCTTTTATCTAGGAAGTGATGTAAAGTATGATGCTGTATAGCAAGTCATACTTCAGGCCACACCAATTTGATTTGTTGGTTCTCAGATTGTTGGAAAGTTAGAAATGTGCTGTCTCTGTCTGTCTGTCTGTATCTGTATAGCCAGTATAACTACCCTTCGGCATAACACACCAGCACCACACAACAGACCAGTCTCAATGAAGGTTTGTGTCCAGAACAGAAGTATTGTTTTGGGCAGTGCTGGTTCAAGTTCAGTTTGTACAATGTATGTATGTATCTTGTCCTGAGATTGGATGAGTGGGTGGAGATTGGGTTTCAGTTGATTGAAAGGGTTGTGACCCGGTATGCCCTGGGTGGTTGGATGTGGTATGATGTTGCCAGGAATGTGTATTAGTAGTGTGTAATCATGGTATGTAACACAGGGGTCGAAATACCCCTCTGTGTGCAACTTGGTGCAAGTAAATTTGGTGTCGTGCAACTACTTTTTTGCCGGTATGCACCGCGGTGCAAGTTTGCTTTGTCCGCTGTTACTACTAGTACCTGTAGAAATACCCAATAAAGAACTGGAAAGGGAACAAAACCAGAATCCATGAAGTTTTTATTAAAGTTACTAACACGTTACATGTACTTTTGGTTGTGTTCGTTTTATTTTTGGGGGGTGCAACTATTTTTCTTCTGGTGCAAGTATTTTTTTTTTCATCTGCACCAGTGCAAGTTGGCCCCAAAGTCTATTTCGACCCCTGTAACATAAACCATGGTGTAATATGGGAGTAAGTTACATCATTCAATCAACTACACTTTTCTTTCCCTTCAGACCAGTTGCACATCTCCCAGGACCACAGAAGCCTACTGTGGCCATACGCTGCTGTCCTGTGTACTTCGAACTCAGAAAAGCCAAAAATGGAGAATCAGGTCTGTTTTGTAGCTCTCATATACATGTATGTCTGTGTGCATGTTCCTCCCTGAACTTTTTGTTGGCTTTGTTATGAGCACCATCTAGCAACAGTTGACAGTACTGCAAGGTAGTTTCTTGACAAATGAATGACAAAGCATAATGTACATATAATTATACAACTTTGTGCTCATTTTCTTAACAGTAAATGTTATTATCATGAAGGGTAATGTGTGTTTGTTATTTTGTCAAAATTGGCCTGACTTACGCCTGATTTGTGCTGCAGATGGAGAGTTGACCAAACCGCTCTTCGATCTCCCGTACCGTATCGTGTTTGCCGTGGCGACGGAGGACGCGGTGCTTTTTTACGACACCCAGCAGACCGTACCGTTTGCACTGATCTCCAACATCCATTACCACAGGCTCAGTGACCTGGCCTGGTGAGTACCTAGGGCAGGCTTTTGCCATTTTTCAAAGAGCATCTTAGGCCACACCAAGTAATTTTTATGGATGACGTCCTCTGGAAACCCTAAATCTACTGCGAGAGCGCAAAAAAAAAAAAAAAGGGCCGAAAAAACAAGATGCCTAGATTTGAAATATACTAAGGGACGACAAATGTTAGGACACAAATTGAATGAGAGAATACAGTGTAACAACCAACAAGTATTTCATTTGTCATCAAAACAGCAATAAATCAGCGGAACAGCAGTTGTCGTCCTGTCCTGTTTCTTTCTTTTCATCACATCTTCCCTTACCCACTATTTATGACTCTTTGGTCATAGTTACAGCAAGCGGAATTTCTTGGGGTTTTTTCTGGGAACAGGCCCAAATCAATGCACGCGCGAACGTCATCCATAAAAATTACTTGGTGTGGCCTTAGCTGATAAAACATGTTGGTAGAATTAATAAGATACTGTAAATACAAAAACTTTCGCTGTGGTTTTCTTTTCACGATGACCTGTTACCGTGAGATCACTGCAAATATGTGTTTTATAGTTCTACTGTGCTACAGAATTGTTTCAACTGCAAACTTCAATCAACACGAAAACCTCCTTTTCCCTTATACCACAGAATAAAACCACAGCAAAGGTAAATGTATTTAAAGTATTGCTTTTAGTCCTTGTAGCTCGGAAATATTTTGTTTGAATAACTTGAGGAAAGGTTGTTTCAACTCTTTTTAATTGCAAAGTTTATTTTTTACCAAACAGTTTCAATCCCCCCCCCAGGTCAGAAGATGGTAGCATCCTTATGATATCATCTACAGATGGCTACTGCACCTTTGTGACCTTTGACCCTGATGAGTTGGGTACACTGTCCAGGCAGCAGCCAAAGGTGGCCAATCAGAAGATGGAGGAAACTCCTTCAGCCAATGAAAAACCTGAAATCGAGACAACCAATCAGAAATCACCAGAGCCTGCAGTTGTCAATGACAACCAAGAGGAAACAGCCAATAAGCAGCCTGCAGCCATGCCAAAGGCTAATCCCATCCAGGTAAGGTCAACAGGTGGCTCCAATGGGGCCAGGAGAATCGCATTCACAACTCTAAGCAGTACCAACAAACCAAACCAGCCAAGTTCAAGTGGAAGCCCACCTTGTGCTCCAAGTACCCAGCCAGTCCCAGCAACAACCAATCAGAATGCAGAGTCTGGTTCTGGATCAACCAATAAGGCAGCACAGCCCACAACAGCATCAACCAATCAGGGAGTGGTTCCATCTTCAGCCAATCAGCAAGCTTCTCCATCTACAGCCAATCAGGGGACAGCACCAAGAAGAATAGCCTTCACCACATTGAGCTCTGGTGCAGAGAATAAGCCCAGGTGAATTCCACTTACATGTACTTGCAGGTGGTATTTTGAGCCAATATAAGCTTCCTCAAGTTTCTCTATTTTGCATACAAAAGTAGCAGTAAGTCAATTAACTACAGTATGTTGCTTTTTTTCTGTCCATGACAGCACTTCAGGCTCACAGCCTCGCCGGGTGGCCCTAACAACACTGTCAACTACCAGCCCTGCTGCCAATCAGTCTCCAGGTAAATGTGCTTATAACTTACAGTACTTTCGAAAAGCTGTTCTAAGGCTTAACAAGTAAAGGCATGAGTTCTTTATAAGAAAAATGCTTCACAAATTGAAGTAGATCTCATTATGACCTCAGGTACTCTTATAGGTTTGAAGTGAAGGTAAAAGGAACTCTGTAAGGTATCTTTTGTGTTAATACTTGTTTTGGATACAAAGAGCGGTCATCAGTCAATTGGGAAGAATCAATTAGCTATTGTATAAGATGCTATGGCATTCTTTTGATTGCAGCCGCATGTTCTGCAGCTGTACCACCTGTGCCACCTGAAGCATCTGGAAGTGGACATACTGAAGTGTCCACTATGGAGACAGAGGCCACAAAGCCTTAATGATACAAAAGAATATTCTTTTTCCTTCTCTCATATTTAACCTAATAGTAATCAATGACATTTTAATCACTGTTTAATACATGTATGCAAAATGACTGTAACTGCTGAAGATGTATAGGAAATAGTTTTTTAACAATTGACACTATGATTATACATTTGTATGTTTTCTAGTAAGCTTCCACAAATTGTGAGACGACGGAATAAAGTTTTTCACACATACAATTACTTTGTGATTGTCTTTGGCCACAACTGGCAATGAAGTGTTAAAACTGAATGGATTACTAATTAAAACTGTCTGTTTACTAAATTACCGTAGAGCTTACTAAATAGATGACTTTGTTAGCGTAAGATTTTCCCATGTACATATGAGGTGGCTGTGTAAGTGTAGATTTAAAAATTTGAAGTAAACCAAGACCTTATCTATATTGCGTCATGTTTTTTCTTGTTGCTTATTTGACAGGTAGGCAGGCTTGGTAGTGGATGACACTTATTCTTCAAGATTTGATCATTATAGTGCTGAGATCAGTTTTTTACTTATAAATAACCTTTTTTGTGATATCTCAAAAGCTTCAGTACCAATAACTACATGTATGACTGCTCTATCCCATTTCCACATTTTCCCCATAACAGTCCTTTTATATTGCTTTGCAAAGCCTTCTAGAGCTTATAGACCATAAATAATCCGTTCTCCACAGATCCTATAATGCCTCATTGTTCTCTCCTATTTTGGTTTCAGCTTTGATATATCTGCTGTTACAAAAACTTGAAACTCTGGGGAAATTAGGAAGCACAATGCGACTGTAAAGCTTTCCAGTTGGTTTGATTTCTGGCGCTCGTTCGTATCACTTTCATTGCTTGAAAGCTGGAAACCGTGAGATTTGGTCATTACAGTGTGCAGAAATTTTCCAGGAGTTTTAGAGGTAAAGTGTGGAACTAATTCTTTGTAGTCAAGGCTCTGTATTAAAACCTAACTCCAGGGAAATGTTTCTGACTTTGAGAACTCAGTAAAAACTGTCAAAGCGATGGATTTTAAATTGCAGTGGACCTGTAAGATTGGTCCAGTCCAATTCAAGTGCCAACAAGAGTGCTCGAGCTCGTAGATCAGAGCTCAGAGCTTGTTTCTTCGCTCAGCGGGTTTCTTTTACCGCAGAAATTGGCTTGTCAAGTGCAGCAGTCCTGCGGCAAAGTGCATTAGATTTCTGTACAGTTGTGTGTTCACTTGGATGGTTGTGTTACATCTTGTTGCACCACATTTCTTTCTATCAAGCAGCTCGTTTATTTCATTCCTCTGCCCTGTTGCACTTCTTGTTCAAGCTATCCAATTCTAGAGTCTACACCATAGTTGCTGGTGTGTTTAATATTTCTATGAGCAACAAGACTGGCAATGAAAACATACATTGCCATGGCGACGGTGGTTGCTGTTAGGGTTATTGTTTGCATGGCACTGCGGCCCTGCCATCATTTCATGATTTTGAGGAAGACTTGGTACCTATACAGATACAGTGCACCGCCCCCCTGAGTGTATAATGAACAATCCCTGGGGTCACAGAAAGTAGGGCATCCAGCTGGGGCAGATCTGAGAGGTCTTCTGTGGGACTCCCAAAGGTGTCCAGGAATGTGGGCATAAATGTAGGTCAGAGACATGCCTGTAGACATTCCATTCCTGTGGACAAAATGCCTGTACAATTCCTAGAATTCTTGCGAATCACACACAATACTGTACCATTTGGCTCCTCCCTGAGACGTCGCCAAAAACTTTTACTATTACAGCTTGCTAGTCCAGCTTTTTGGCGACACCTCCGAGGTAGAGGTAGTTATTCTTGTATTACTCCTTCATTACTTCCAGAAGTATTGTTTTGGGTTGGTTGTCTGTGGGTTTGTGTCTATGCGTGTCCGGAAAGAGTAGGTTGACAGCACATGGTTGGGGGAAGATTGACAGGCAGAATTACAGGCCTAAAGCTCAGACACAAGAAATGAGGTAAACTTCTTCAGACCAAGACAACACTTGTCTGTTCTTCTTCAATCCTCAGACAAACATGTACATCTTATGATAGTTATAACTTTGTACAAAAGGTATATACAGCAAACATGTAGCCTGCTAGGGCAATTGGTACTTCCACCTACTGTGTATCATGTGGGTCACATTGGAAAAGGATGCTTGATACAAGAATATACATTTAAATGGAAACCAAGTACAAAAGTGGCAAGGTACACATGTAACTGAATATAGATATTATACACATTGTACGGAAAGCTATTTAAGTTGATTGGACCTGTCTTCATACTTCAATGTTAAATTTAAAAGTCATTTGAACTGTCTATTTTACAATGGACAGTGCGGTAGAATTTGCACAAGTCTCATCAAAGGATATGCCCTGTAAACCAACCGATATAATGATGATATTTGACATAATGCAATATTTGCAACAATTGCACACTACAATAAAAATGATTTTCCAATTATATTAACAATGGCACGACTCAGTGGACTATGTTAATTTTTGACAGAATTCCATGGATGATTTTTTTCCGAAGCTTCACCAGTGGTCAACATACATGTACATAGCTAATGCCACTGTTTTAGTTTGAAAACTATCCAGTACATGCTTTTGATCATTTCAGTACAATCTCTGCTTCACAGCATATACATTACAATTAAAGCATCAAGTACTGCTGACAAGGATTAACAACATTTGACACCAAAACATTGGACGGACAAGAACCTCTCTTGCAACTTTACATCAAATTTTTCTTATCATTGTGGGATCCATAATTTTTTTATTAAAGAGCCTCATCTACTAGATTTAAGGGTTTTTTTTTTTTTACAAGAACACCGGATTTAGTTCTGCCGTTGAGGTTCTATGTTTCACAGCTCAAGTAAAACTCTGTACATAAAAATACACTTGCATTGTTACTCACATTTTGCTTGACCAACTTGCGGACTATTCACTTTAGTTTAGGGCCCGGTCACATTCGTCGTACGATTATGAACTGAAGGTGTTCTTGGGGCAGTCGTGCATGTGTTGTACGAGCTGTCTTGTTACGGAAAAGGCTTTCATAGATCCTTGTCGGCGGTTGGTTCTGTCACAGCCTGCTTGAAGATGCTATGATATCAAAATGGTACGACGAATGTGGCCCTGTCCCTACTTAAGACAGTGCAGAGATTTTGTTTTGAGTATGGTGGACAGAAAAACACTTGAACTGCCCTAACCACAAGCAGGCACACTGACACCATCAATGGATAGTCACGGTGCTGTTCTTTTCGGCTGTTTGCCTTGTGATAAATACGTCGACTACCACTTCTCGTCTTTTGATGACATGTGCATGTACTGCTTATGAGTTCGACATAGATACGAAACAACAGCGTAGTAGCTAAAACTTACTTCCAGCACAACACATAAGAGCATCGAATTTTCAACTGTCCTACATGTACTATGATTTTAAACCTCCTTGATGTACTACAGCCTTCTCAAGACCGGAATGACTAATCTATGTCGCGTGACCTTACGTACTTGTGACGTCAGCAATTGGTCAAAAGTGCCAGGAAGTCGATACCGCCCGCCGTCTTCGGTTGGTCGATGGCTGACGTGCACTGATGACCGGTCATTTGAATTCTGAAGAAGACTGCAGTAGTAGAGCCATATTGAAAATCCAATGCTCTTACTTTAACACTCTGTTTTAACAAAGTTAGCTCTATACTGTGTTGACTACGACACAGACTGACTTCAAGTCTACCAAACAACAGCACAGCTTTCAGACAGATTGTAGTCTTCTTCTATGGTGACCAGCCCACGGGTCCACAGTCCTTTTGTTAGGGCCGTACACATGCATGTGACCTAACGTATATAGGGTCTTATAAACTGTCCTACGTGAGAGGTATGACATGTGATATGTGGTCATACGGCTGGCTACATGAGTAGGGTTGCTGGGCTGTCAGCAACCTCAATAGGGACTTAATCAATGATATATGTCCTCAAACTTGTGTTCCCTCCATTTCTTTGATCACCACACGTGACTTGACGAAGCCGGGGTCTTCTGAGTCGTCCGTGGCGCATGTGCCGTTTACGATGATAGTAGCGTCCACGTCCGTGCCCTCCATGCCGTCCAGATCTATTGTTCCTGTGAAAATATATCCATGGAAGATCAGTTTTCGTTCCCAGGTACGACTTATCATAAATCGTGGATGTAAAAACAAGGGGGCCAGAATTAACAGTGTTAAGGGCAAAAGAACGTCGGTTTCTTTAGAGCGTGCCCTGTTGCCTCCCTACAGAAAGAATCGAACGAAGAGACTGGACTGATTCGAACTTTCATATAACGTTACTACAATCCAGTAGAATATCCCGTGTAAAAGTACCCGTGTCTACAAGGCATTACAGACTTCATACACAAAGTTTTCCACCACAAAGTGGCGCCTAGGTTTTGGGACCTACCATTGACAACTTTTTTGATGTCATTTTCTGTCCCGTTGACGTCGCTCTTTGGGATTTTACCGTCTTGGCTGTGAGCCTCCGGCGTTGTGGAGACGCTCGGACCCCGAGGCCGAGGAACAGCTAGTGACGGCGAGAAGTTTCCGCCGACTGTAATAGAACCGGGACGGTCTGGAGCCGTGGTGGCGTCTGGCGTGGTCATGGTAGGGTTCCTCAGGGACGTGCCCTGGACGTTCATGTCGCTTTGGTTGACGAAGTACACCCCGTAGAGCTTTGGCGAGAAGTAGCAGATGAGGGTGGTGAAGGCGTTGAGGATCATGGCCATGCAGGAGTAGACTGTTCGGTACCGGGCGGACTTGGCGGTGAAGAACGTGGCCACGAACGCCAGCCAGATCACCAGGGTGGTGTAGACCTGGGAGGGAGGGAACCGGTACGTTAAGTCCCTGTCACACATAGCCGAATCTGGCCTCCCGAACACTGCCGAACTCCAACAACCATGGTTAGGAGTAGGTCTGGAGCAAGGTCGGCTGTGGTTGGCCGGCGTTCGGCGAGGTCGGCTATGCCAGCCGAATGTTTCAAAATGTTTAACAATTCAGGTGTGGACAGGAGGTTCGGCCATGGTTGGCTGGTGTTCGGGAGTAGGTCATCAGTGTTCGGGGGTCAAATTTAACTCAAATTTAGCTCAAAATCGATTCGAATAAAAAGGTGTGGTCATACTAGTACTGTTCTCAAACTTCAGCCAGCCTTGGTTGGTTGGTTGGTGGTCAGAGGAAGGTTCTGAATGTGTGACAGGAACTTTAAATAAGGACCCGGTCGTACAATGATTGCAAACTTAGGACATTATTGAGATTGTCGTGCATTTGTCGTACAAAATTCAGCTCTTTTTTTGTCTCAAACACAAAGAAACGCACCTGGAAGCTGATGAAGCGAGACTCGTTGTAGTTGTCCGGCAGGTTTCTGGTGATGATGGCGTAGTAGGTACAGACCAGGACCAGCAGCACGTTGTACACCAGCGTGGCCACGAGTTCGTACACGTGCTGGCCGCACTGCAGCTCCACCAGCTTCTCCGTCAGGACAGGCATGTCCTTAGTCACCTCCGTGGGCGACACCAGGATGAACCCCATGCACGTCAGTATAACCTGCAGTCAAACATGTTAACAGAGATACTGTTATTTGTACAATCAGTGTCAATGATTTCTGGTTAATAGGATTGGTTAGCTGACTAGCTGACTTTGAGCTGTTGCTAACGTCACACTTCCGCCCAGGTCACGTGACCTAGGATGAGGGCTGGAGGACTGACCGAAAGTTTGTTGGTAAGTACTTTACTTTTGTGTACAGATGTAGGACTTAAAGTCTTCATATTACGGTCTGTCATGTCTGTTTTTTCCGTATGACATTTCTTTATTCATATAACCAATATCCACAACTTTGGTACACTATATACAATCGTACAGATACAGAATAAAGAGACTCTTTCTACACAACCAAGTGTTTTATTCAGCCGACGTTTCCGTAACTGTTTTAACAACTATTTTGTATATATCCACTCGTGTACGTTTGGGACCGCATTGTAAATACAGTTCCCTAAACAGTGCATGTGTACTTGTAGATATGCAAATACGTTTGGGATCGCATCTATAGCAGTGACACCTATGCTGCAGTGCAATGTGAACCAGTCAGAATTGCCCTGAGGAAGGTGACAGATGGTCACCGAAACGTCGGCTGAATAAAACACTTGGTTGTGTAGAAAGAGTCTCTTTATTCAGTGACTTACCAACCTGATGAAACTATTCACGGACGTACAGATACAGGTATATAAGTAATATTACGGTCTGCACGTATACTGACCTGCACGACCATGAGCACACACGCGATGATGACCTGTGCCTGGCTGTTGATGAATCTCGGTCTCTTCACGGATCTTCTTCCACTCCGGAAGATACGATACACCTGAAAAATGTGAAGAGTTATGATTTTGAGATGTTATACTGACGTAGCCTGTATGCTACTACGTATAATCGCAGTTTATTTACGGTGTTTCGCAACCTGAACAGGAATTAACGCTTGACATGTTAACAGTTCTTTACTAATTCAGTAATTGTACTTTGTATCAGTTTGTGTATAATATCTGGACACACGAATCATCTATGTCGATTTAAAAGCAACTCTAAGTGTCTGAAAGTTGGTGATGTTTTAAATCTATAGCCACAATTTCCGCTCTCCTGGTGGAATATCTAGTTCTTGCCTTCATCTACAATTCCCCCGTGCACGTTTAGCGTTGACAAAACGCTCGGCAATGAACATCCGTCTTGTCATAATGATAGTTCTCTGACGCGCCGGGGTGCTTTGTGAACTTACAGGGTTGTGTAGATAACACAGTTTTAACACTTATAAAGCGTTATCGCCTCCATTACATGATGCCTTGCACTTTTGCAAGCGTCATTTGTATAATTATGGTCTACGGAAAATGGAGGGACCCATTATTTTCTATCCTCGGGGAGCTTTTGCATCAGCCTACGCAAGTAATGTGGCGAATTTTAAACTTTTACCGCACAATGATAATGGTTCACATAATCATGGCTATATTTTGCGCAACTTTTGGATGATGTTATGGGGTTATAATCCGCGATTCGAAGTAAGGTCTTACAGTGTACCTTCTTACGTTGATTTATTTATTCAGAAATTGTAACAAGACAATACAAAGTGTGCACTAGGCAGCAAGTATGCTGATAGCCACACCCAACACATACAGCACATATGACACAAGAACAACAGTAAATAGTTAAAACAAGATACATACCTCAGTAACATTATCTAATGAATCACACCTGCAATTTTAATAATTTATAACTGTACAACAAATAAATGGTTGGCATGGCTCAGCTGGAAGAAGCACAGAATCTTTTTGATTGGGCAATAAACGTGTGGAGTGCATCTGTAAGTTTTGTGTTGATAAAGGTTAGACATCCAGGTAAACTATACTCATAGACAATTCAAACTCTAGTACTGGATAAAATATTTTACTTTGTGTGCACTTTGAAAGAACGTTTGGGAATACATGGCCAGATCAGAGCAATTTTCATAGCACCGCACTTTACCTGCGTTCCCCTGGGCATATAGCTTTTACATGCATATCCTTGTTGTGTTGTTACATCAGGAGGCAATAAGTGATCTTTAGCCTTTAGTATAGGGATGAAAGTGGATACAAATCTAGATCGGAATGGCGTGTCAGTGGCATCATGAACTCAAGTATCTCTGCAACGTAACATGTATACAATACAAAAGCAAGGTCTGACAATGTATTCAGAATACGGTCCCGATTTTTTGGCGTTATGGAGTCCTCTCATACTTTAAAAGGGCTCAAACAGTTGGTTCGCAAGAACCTATAATCAAGTGAGAATGGGAAGAGAGATAGAGATGATGTGGCCTGTGTTACACAGTCGCTCTCTCTCTCCCGGGGCTAATTGACCCCCTCTCCGACAGCATTTCCAGGCGGTCTCCCATCCAAGTAAAAGGGTGCCAATCAGTCGGGCGGGCCGCTAAGAGCGCGGCATAGTCAGGCTAGATACGATGGAATATTTGACACTGGGGCGTCCGTAGTGAGCTGACATCGATATCGTGCGGTAAAAAGCGTTCCAACACGGCTGTAATGTGGGTACATTGGAGGGTCAGTCAGCTGGCGCTCTCCCGTTCTAACGAGATCTTTTCTTTGGCCTGTTTGAGGTCACCCTATTTGCTTGCAATTGCATGGTTTGCTGATGGTGTTACAGGGTGAAGAGGATTAGAATTGGGGTTATGAATGAATATAATAGATGTTTGGTGGAAAAGTTAAACTGTTCTCCAACTCAAAAGATTGGGCTCATTCAGCCTTCATCATCTATCTGACCCAATCGCTCAGGACACGTGTGACGTCAGCGATGCGTCAAAGTTTGCTGGAAGTCGGTATCGCCCCCCGTTCTGGTTGAGAATAGACTTCTTTGTGACAATCGCCTTCATTACCCACAAGGAACTTGTAGCCATCATTAGCAGTTTAAAGGTTTTCGTGAAAAGTCTTAAAATGGGGTCGTGTGGCGCAACGACAGAGTACTCGACTCGGAACCAAGAGGTCCCGGGTTCGAGTCCTGACATGCCACCGATCTTGTGCCCTTGGGAAAGGCACTTTACACGACTTTCCTCACTTGACTCAGGTGTAAATGAGTATCATGTGTTAGGTGTGCACGCTATCAGCATACTTGCTGCCTAGTGCAACTTTGTATTGTCATGTTACAATTTCTGAATAAAACATTTATAAAAAAAAAGTCTTAAAATCAAGCCAGCGGGCATGCGAACCTAGCCTGGTTACCAAACGTATTTGTAGCTCCCGGGTCCTACATCCCCTCCGCAAAAAATACTAAGTATTTTTTGCGGAGAGGATGTAGGACCCGGGAGCTACAAATATGTTTGGTAACCAGGCTAATGCGAACCGTCGTACAGTATCCGTGCCGAGTTTTGCCCATGGCACAAGAAGTGTTCCTCTGCCTGGTAATGCCTAGTCCGTCCAACTACTGGGGCGTGTTTTTAAAACGATTAGATCCATGCACGGAAAGTGTGTCAATGAGAAGCTAATGGTTCCACAATCCCCGTAAGTAGACCCTTGAAAGCACACTGTAAATCCTTTTAGTGGTCTTCTATCCAAGATCCAGACCGAAACAGTCAAGAAGAGTAATAGGGTAAGGTAAAATGGCATTAGGGGGTCTCTGTATGCATGTTCTGATGGCTAGGGACGTTATTTCTTCCCACATGTCTATATAGTGTATCTTCCGTTTCGTTGTAGGAAATCCTTAAACAGAGATGACTATTGTGGTACACACAAAATTATTAGTATTCTGAATGGTGACCATACAATGATGATACATATATAACATTTGAGTCTTTGAAACTCTTACTTCCGAAGGACGTATAATTTACTGTGTATCTAGGTTTGTTTTCAGTATCATTTATATGTCTTTAGAGTCTTGTATTATTTTTAATGTTGTACTGTGTCATATGTTTTTTTTACCTGAAATAAAGAATGAATGTAACACGACTTTTAGATATTTGTATATACTATGTTACTTTCTTTCACAAGTGTCAAGCCAGAAACCAAATGATTGAAGTAGTTTGCCGAACGTTATTAGGCCACACCAAGTAATTTGTATGGATGACGTCCTCTGGAGACCCTAAATCTAATGCGAGAGCGCGGGAAAAAAACAAGAAGGGCCGAAAAAACAAGATGCCTAGATTTGAAATATTATAAGGGACGACAAATGTTAGGACACAAATTGAATGAGAGAACACAGTGTAACAACCAACAAGTCTTTTATTTGTCATGAAAATAGCAATAAATTAGTGGAACAGCAGTTGTCGTCCTGTTCTGTTTCTTTCCTTTCAAGTTTCATCCCTTTATCTTGCGATTTGCAGCACTTTCGTGACTCTTTGGTCATAGTTACAGGAAGCGGAATTTCTTGTTTTTTTTTTCTGGGAACAGGCCAAAATCAATGCGCGCGCGGACGTCATCCATAAATATTACTTGGTGTGGCCTTAGAAATATGAACATAAAATGTTTGCATATGGGTTATACCATGCGTCAGACTTTTTGCCTTTCGCAGCCCTGCAGGGCTGCGAAAGGCTTTGAGACCACTATTTGCGTGCCTGCCTGCCTGCCTGCCTGCCTGCCGTCCTTCCGCGTGGTTCGCTGATAATAGCGAGACATTGCTCCATGCAGATTCGATGTTGATGCCAAGCCCATGCAATGATATGTGGCGTACGAATCAGGTAAAGACGAATGTAGTGCTTCGTTTTACGTTCCTATCAGCAGGAATGACCGGGCATGTAACGTGCCCTGCAAAACGTGTTTGTAGAGGTCTGTTCGACTTACAGTACTGTATATGCAAGGTAAAGAAGAAACAATAAAACATATTTGTGTGTGCTCGGTGGATATTAGTCACACTTTCTTCCTCTTACTGAATACAACACGTTAGACAGGTTCCAACCATAGCGATACTTGCAGAAAAATTTTGATAGCATTTCCTCCCATTAAGTAATTCGGCCACACGGCCGCGTACTACCTACGTGTGGAGCTCCCTTCTTGATCACATCGAAATCGGTGAGGTTTTCCTTCGCGTGATCCTTGTAGAGTTTATCAAGTAAGCTATTCAGTGTTTGGTTATATGAAAATAGGCATTCTGAGGAACAGTTTGATATGTCGTTTGTTTGGCTTTGTGGTATAGAGAAGCGTGTGCACCGCACGCATGCAATCGGTGTGGGGTGGGAGGGTTAGGGTTAGGGTTAAGGTTAGGGTTAGGGTTAGGGTTAGGGTTAGGGTTAGGGTTAGGGTTAGGGTTAGGGTTAGGGTTAGGGTTAGGGTTAGGGTTTTCTAAAACAGACAAGTTTTCATATATTTGTTACAAGTCATGGAGTTAACTACTAGTAATGTCATTCCTTCCTGTGAACAATATTACTCCATAGTTCTGGTTCAAACTTTCTAGAACAGACAAGTTTTCATATATTTGTTACAAGTCATGGAGTTAACTACTAGTAATGTCATTCCTTCCTGTGAACAATATTACTCCATAGTTCTAGTTCAAACTTTCTAAAACAGATAAGTTTTCATATATTTGTTACAAGCCATGGAGTTAACTACTAGTAATGTCATTCCTTCCTGTGAACAATATTACTCCATAGTTCTGGTTCAAACTTTCTAGAACAGACAAGTTTTCATATATTTGTTACAAGTCATGGAGTTAACTACTAGTAATGTCATTCCTTCCTGTGAACAATATTACTCCATAGTTCTAGTTCAAACTTTCTAAAACAGATAAGTTTTCATATATTTGTTACAAGCCATGGAGTTAACTACTAGTAATGTCATTCCTTCCTGTGAACAATATTACTCCATAGTTCTGGTTCAAACTTTCTAAAACAGATACGTTTTCATATATTTCTTACAAGTCATGGAGTTAACTACTAGTAATGTCATTCCTTCCTGTGAACAATATTACTCCATACTTGTATATTTGTTGAACAATAAAGTTCTTTCCATAATTCATTTCTCTGTCATAATTTTAAAGCAACTGCACTTACATATTTCACCTGCACCAAATACTTTTCTACCTTTTACCCCATTAAAACAATATATTCAAGCTCATTCATTGTGACAACTTTGCATACACAAACTAAGCGAAAGGCCAGCTTTTTCAAAAGCATTTCTTGTTTGGTACACATCCAAGCTCTGACAACGCGACATTCGTCATTATCAGATAGAGCTCTTTTCAAACTATTTCATTAGCATAGGTGACCCGAGGTAACCGATGAAGAGCCACACGCAGATTCCCTCCAAACAGATCTCCTCTGCAAGCCATAAAGGCCTTACGGGCATCTGTACGGGCTTTACCCGGAGAAAAGGCCCGTTTTGCGAGTCGGCTGAGGTTAAAAGGTGGCCAGAGGCATAATGGAGCAGGGCCGGGGGTATTTCTGACGACATCGTAAACCAAGCAAACGACCTTCAGGGACAGCCGTGCGGACTCCCCAATGAGCGTTTAGCCATCTTGATGGAAGTACTTCATTCAGAGTGGAAAAAGGTAAAGCCATCATTCATGTATTACGACCACTCATGTCGATACGGGCCGGTTTATACATTCATACGTATTACGGGTGATTTTACGGGGGTTTCAGCTCAAATATTGACTTCCGGGTACGGAAGTATTGTTTGGAGTGGCAGCGTTTTGAGTTTGTGTGTTTCGTGTCCGGACAGAGTAGGTAGACAGCACACACACCACACACTTATGTAAGGCCAACTACCTATGATGGGGAAATAAGTGTATATTGCAGAAACAATCCTAAGGCTAAAAAGTAATATATTTGAATTGTAACGTCGGTACAGCTTTCTCTGGCTCTTGAACAAATAACCTGACCTAATACACACACCATCTCAGTACGTTAGCAATTTCAGGATGCAACTTCAAGGTCGACTGGCTGATTTGATCGCCATAGTTTCATCTATTTCATCAACAGGGTACTCATGTTACATCTGTAATATATTTCGAATGAGCATTGTGTACTTCAATTACCCCTGGGGCTTATGTAATAACTTCCGCATCAGCCTGTCATAACGTTTCCTTCAATAACGACCGTTTTGAATGACTGGTAGTTCCAGATGGTTAAGTACTTTGACCAGGGATGCTGTGCCCTGAAACGGGGGGTGTTATCAGCCAGCCTTCAGGTATTAGACCCACTGAAGCTTGGCAAATTGACTTCCTGGTGTCGTTGTTGAAGTCGTGATAGCTCTACAGATGGATTTCGTGACCTCTGCCAGATTAGAGGTCACCGGCCATGAATATGACCTTGAGAAACTACGTAGAAACTGGAACTCTTAGTTAGAACTTCAGATTTCCGAACGCAGTTACTAATAGTGTAGTTGGGAGGCTGTCATTTTCGCTTAGCATTTCAATATTTTTCTTCCAGGTACGAAAGAATTGTTTTGGGTGGCTGAGCTGTGAGTTTGTGTATCTGTCCGGACAGAGTAGGTTGACATCACGTGGGTGGGGAAGATTGGCAGGCAGAATGAAATGTAGATGAGATCAAAGGTCTCAGAATCTGGCCCGAAAGCCATCAGCTGGAATTAGAGGAGGACATGGGGGAATTCAGGAAGCCGAGGATCGCATACTTCCAGTAGGAAGTCTGAAATCTCCGATGTCTTGTTAGTTTGTTTCGGAGATTGTAAACTGGGAGTCCTATAGAAGTTGTAAAATTGGATAGGCCTTTGGGAATGAGCGCGATGTTTTTTTTTCTGTTCTATAACAATGCTAGGAACCGTAGCCTCACACAGTTACACAGTTAGCCTCTTGTTTTCATGCTAAGCAACGGTGTCAAAGGCCTTACATGCTTCGCCTACTGAGCTTAATGGTAACTCAATGATCCACGACAGTTCGGTAACCATTACAAACCGAAATTAGGGACGCATGTTACATACCGTGTCTTTCGAAGCCATAATGTCCAATTCAATCTGCATGTTATGTCTTTCAAAGACAACCGTTAGATTGACTGACAGGCAACTACAGCAAGGTCAACACTAACGATAATTACGTTTACTACATGAAAGCAGTTCATTGGTTCCCAAAATAACCTAGCTGCTATCCCCATAAGCTCATTGAATAATCTGTAAAAGCTCTGTTCATTTCCATACTTTGAAGCTTGGATATCCTGAAACTTCAGACGTCAGTGAGCAGATGATGAAATTATATGGTTCGCTGAGCTTTAGTATAGAAAGGTAAATTTCCAACGTGACTGGATAAAAGGCATTTGGAAAATGAACTTGAGGTCATAAAATGCTGTGAACGTTTGGGGTGCGGTTACGTTGAATCGATCGAGACAGCGATTGTGCTTCCAGAGGTAATGAACTTAGGAATCGAGCTGTATCTTCAGACATGGTCTACGTTCATAAACTTTCAGCCCGGATTACAGAAGATAAAATGACAATTTTGAATTACAACTTTCAACTGATGGCTCGAAAAACTTCTTCTATGCCCAGCCTGCATGAACCATGGGGTACTAAGCCTGCATTGTTTTTAATTGTAGATTGACATCCGAATGATTATATATCGGGTCCTACCCTTGAACTAATTGCCTTTTACTCATTAGGAGATGTAGAGGGGGTTTGGTTTGGGTTATTAATAATGAAAATAAGGAACAAGGTCTCACTGGTGTAATCATCAATCATGTACATACATGGAAAGCTGGAGCTTCTGCAGAGACTGAAGTTTGGTTTACAGTAGTGTGCCGTCAGATTGTTGAGAGCCAGGTCACATTCGTCGTACGATCGTCGTGCGATCGCAAACTGAAGGCATTCTTGGGATAGTCGTGCATGTGTCGTACAAAATTCAACTATCTTGTTACAGAGACGGCTGTTTTAGATCCTTGTCGGCCACAGGTTCTATCACAGCCTGCTTGAAAATTATATGGCATCAAAATCGTACGACGACCTACGATGACTATAACCACGGCGTAACTTCGTAAAAAGAGGCCACTGGCTGACGTTAGAATAATGAGATTCTGCTGATAAGATGTCGAATTATGTGTGCGTCTGCCCTGTGGTCAAGTTAATGAACCACAAGGCTCTCCACTTGTCTGATAATGATACCAATCTTTGTTAATTAGATTCTGGGGCATCTTTCAAACCTCCTGACAGAACTGGGACGATGGGTTCCGGAAGAACAGCCATGTTGGATAAGATAATGGTTAATGGGTTTCTAGGGGGATTAAAAAATCACTTAAAATTGCAGAACACTTGATGAGGGATTTTATGTGGACCATATCGATTCATCTTGGGAGATAACCTTTACGTACATGGACAGGGATCGTAAAGAGCATTTAAAATATGTGAAATACGCATCGTTTACGTAGAATTTAAGCATGCTTAAATATTTTTTGTGCTGTGATAGATCATAGCGGCATGGTTTCTCATCCATTTCTAATATCACATGATGTTTTGGCTTCGCTTGTATGAAATATTAAAAGTTATTTTTATTACTCAAAAGAACAATATTAATGCAGTGTGAATACACTCACACCGGGAAGGACCCCAACTCTTTTCGATGTGTTGTTTAACGTGCTCGTGGTGTGGAGTGAAGAAATAGGTGTACAGTGCTTTTCCCAAGGGCACAGCATTGGAGTCTACCGGGTATTTGAACCTAGAACGTTCAGATTCTAATTCAACAACCCTAACTACAATACCACCTTAAGCTTGCCACCAGCAACTTCGAATTCGGTCTGACGAGTACCTGAAAACGCGTAGAGATGCTGCGTAGGCAACCTTACCAGCAACATTGTCAGCGAGAAATCACAGTCTGATGATAAATCTTCCGTATAAAATGAATGCCCTGCTGTGGGGCGTCGATAAATACAAAATGAAGCTTATCGAATTTGCCATAACCGAATCCCGTGTCAAAGCCATTTGCTCACAACATGTGGATATGCCTCGTTTTCTATCAAGTACAGGCTCAACTCCGCACCAGTTCTTGTTCGATTTTCGGGAATTCGTTCCGCGTGTGATGCATATCTGAAGGATGCCGGAATGAAAGAGCTGAGGAGCAATACCCCCAGTAAGGCAAAGAGACAAGTTTGGATCGCTAACAGAACTCTTCCGCATCGCAAACCTGATGTATAGCCCCTGTCAGGGATGGAATCGATAAATGCCGGGCACGTTTTTCCATTACAATACGTCTGACTGGGACTATGAGTCTGAATGTTTCCTCGCGAATTCGTCGGCAAAAATAGATTAAAACCGATGTTGTAGTTGTTAAATGACCTTGTAGAACGCATGGTTAGATTGGGAACATGGACACGCATGTACTCTGGGCTTCGATCCTAGTCGATGACAGGTGATCGAGATGGTTGACTACGCGAGCACTCACCCGTCAGCCGCGGTGATACACGGAATATAGATGGGGAATTTGGGTTAATTGGAAGGGACTTCCGGGCAATCGAATTCCTGAACAGATTGTCGCTAGCTGTGGGCCAATCACTCTGCCGTGAGTCTGTACAGCTGACAGCAGGGTCGAAGTTTTAAAGGGGGGCAAAACTAAATTTTTTTTAGTCCACTGCAGTATAATAAATATACCACAAAGTACAATTCTTACTTGTTTTACATTAGTCCATGACAGATTAGCGTTGTTACACCATTTCAAACTCGCAGCTTTAATCTAATTTAATCACTGAGGTCTCACGTCCTTTGACCCTTGTGACGTCAGGGTGCAGGATACTTAGTGCTGTGAGATGCGTGGTGGCTGCACCCTGACGTCACAAGGGTCAAAGGACGTGAGACCTCACCGATTAAATTAGATTAAAGGTGCGAGTTTGAAATGGTGTAACAACGCTAATCTGTCATGGACTAATGTAAAACAAATAAGAATTGTACTTTGTGGTATATTTATTATACTGCAGTGGACTAAAAAAAATTAGTTTTGCCCCCCTTTAAGCCCTTGTCACAGATTCAGAACCTTCCCCCGACCACCAACCAACCAGCTTGAAGGTTGGCTGAAGTTCGGGACCAGTCTGACCAGATTTAGGCCACGTACGAAAAAGCTTTCTTAGATCCATGTCGGTAGCTGGTTCTGTTACAGCCTGCTTGAAAATTCTATTGTTATCAAAATTGCACGAATCATACGGACTATGAGGAATGCGACCGCGCCGTCTAACAACATTTAAAGGACAAGTAATTTCAGTTTTGGTGCCTTTTAACCCCAAATCCTGTTTGCAAACGGTGGACACACGTCACTGTAGCCTCCTAGTGGAATAGGCAGTTATCATCACTTGAACATGGATTTGGGTCAAATATCACCCCTATGTGTGCGGGACTGGTAGAAACCAATGAATCACGTTTTGCAAATAGGATTTTGTGTTAAAAGACACCAAAACTGAACTTATAGTTTATTTGTCCTTTAAGTCTTTAAGAGGGCATGTAGGATAATCCTAGGCAGAAACTATGTTAGTTATGACAGAGCACTAGAGCAGCTGTCACTTACTCCGTTGTACCTGAGACGCCGTAGCCTCTGTATGAACTTTGCAACGTCTATAGCTAAATCCCCCACATTCTCTAGTTGGCTTCCTCCTATAAAAACGTGGAAGCCTACATGGCAGAGAACTAAGAACAAAGGACAACTTCACGCAGTTCAGCTGCAGGACTTCTAGGTTTAAGAATAGTGTTTTACCTTTTATTGTCGACTTGTTGAACCAATCATGATGAATTTTAATGTGTATCATGCCCCAATTCAGCCATGTAAGGCTGCAATGGTATGTGTTGTAAATAAACCAGTCTACAAAGTCTTACCTGGTTAGTTTTGGTGACGAGTGGTGCGTAGATGAGAGTGAAGTTGAGACCGAAGAGAAGTCTGGTGGTAGTGCAGGTCCCGGCAGTCGGCTCGGCCACGAAACAGAACACCACCACAAACTCCAGCATCACGCCCAGGATGATGATGTACGAAAGCTCTCTATTGCAAGCCTGAGTCAAGAACAAAGACGTATAAATTGTTATGTCTTAGCATTCGTGGACTTTTTCGTCAACAGATTAGCTATGTTAAGGGGCCGTCACATTGCGCGAAAATCGATCGGCCGACGAGTCGGCGAGCTCTAAACAACATTTACGGCAGTAGTACGCCCGATGTTTCGTCGAGCATCGCGCGAATTTTCGGGATCGCCAGCAATTTTTCGGAGTCGGCCGAAGCTCGCTGACACGCGAAACGTGTTTTTTATATAATGCCTGCGTCACATTGTCGACGAGCTTCGGCCGTATTTGTTGATCGCCGAAAGGTCGCCCGCTTTTGAGATCGACCGAGGATCGCGCGTATTTTTGGCAATGTGACGCAGGCATTAGGACCCTGTCACATACGTCTTGCGATCGTCGTACGATCGCAAACTGAGGTCATTCTTTGGATAGTCGTGAATGTCTTACGGAAAAGGCTGTCTTGGACCCTTGTCAGTTTTTGGTTCTGTCACTGCAAGCTTGAAAAGACTACTGCACCAAAATCGTACCAGGACCTACGACTGATGTGACCTGGACCTAGATATATGTATGAATAACTGTTGTAGTCAAATATGTTCACATTAAGACTTAATTTGGCAAGTAACGTCAACAACGTTGGAAGTTGGAAAAGTATATTCTGTACGATGGAATGAAAAAGATGGCGTTGTCAAGCGTTGTCATCTTATTTGGGAATGGGGGCCCCTATAGCTATGATCCTGAAAATGACCTATGACCTATCAATGATTAATGCGTGCTGATCGAACATAACTCTTGACCTCCCGTCAGTTTGCTGGAGCCTGCGAATAAACATCCAGCTGAACTCTGACCTTAACATTGGTCATAACAATTACTCATTGCTGAAATACGGTTTGACCTACATAGAATTCTGCTTACTTAGGAAATTTCCCTCAGCGGCAAAATCAATAGGGTTGATTGCAGGATGTTTTATGACTTTTTACCTTGATGAGCTTGTGTTCGTTGTTGATGGTGAACGTGACGAGCGTTGCCATGGTGAGGGCCACGCCCAGGCAGGCTAAGACGACCAGCAGTATGGCAATGCCGTCGTGCCAGTTGAGATGTGTGGCCGGGATCGGCAGACATCGGGTCCGGTCTTCGGAGTCCGGCCAGGTGAAGTTTTGGTTTTCAATGGATAACTGTAAAACAAGAAAGCTTTTAAACAAAGCTGGCCATAGGCCGCCAAAATGGGAATAGCTGGTTCGGTGGCATGGGTGTGCACTATTAATGACTTGCTCACCTTGCTCGAATTGCAGCAATGCTAAAAAGAGTGAAATGAAAGACCTGAAAAATAGACAGTGTTGCTTCCCTTTGCTTCCCACGGATGGATCGCGTTCCTAAATGACGTGGACGTCAGAATTGTCCAATTGCCCCGAAATTGCCGAAACGTAATTTGAATTGTCCCGAGCTGAAATTAAGCGTCATTTTGACATCGGGACATTGTTAATTTCGAGGCCTGGCTTGGCATTGCGTAACGCGTGCGATTAGACATTGCGCAACTTCTTGCGACCCATCCTGCATTCACATTTAAATTTCGAGGCCTGGCTTCGCATTGCGTAACGTGTGGTTAGACATTGCGCAACTTCGTGCGATCCATCCACCATCCACCATGGTGACAACGCATGGCGGCCTATGGTAGAAATTAGACAATTTGTTCTTGTGAATGTATAGGGACTGTATTCTACGATCATGGGGAAATATCCGATTGAATTACATCATAGAATGGGTTGAATTACTCCGGTTATTACACCATGGTTTAAGTTTCATACACATTCCTGGCGACCTCACTCTACCACCCAGGACATGTCGGGTCACAGCCTTGTTTGTCAACTGAAACCCAATCTCCGCCCTCTCACTTCCAATCTCAGGACAAGATACATACATGCATACAAACTCCCCTCAAACCAGCGCCGCCCAAAACCATACTTCTGTCCCGGAAGTAATACGTGAGATATAAGAGTCTGTACTCTGTGTACTCATGATATGGAGCTCTAGATCTGTTAGCTCAGGTGTTCTGTCTAAATGCCGAGTTGCTTACAACAACTGCTTTAGAATTATTATGAATTTACCTCGGCGATGTAGTGCTAGCGAGATGTTTGTCTACCACTTTACTGACACATTTGATACTAGTAGGAGGAGGATTTGTTATTCTTTCTTAAAACGATTACTTTCCTCCCATAACGCAATCATCAATCGCTTTCTAAGATCTGACACCTTTTACAGGAACTATTTCTTCCGAAGGACTTACAATTTACTGTGCATCTAGGTTTGTTTTCTGTATTATTTGTATGTCTCTAGAGTTTTGTATTATTTTAATGATGTACTGTGTTCTATGGGTTTTTTTTTACCTGAAAATAAAGAATGCATGAATGTACCTCGTCGTTACACTGCATGCACGTCTCGGTCGGCATGCCGGCGTTCGTGACGATCTCGTTATCCCTGCACGGCGCGCAGGTCCAGCAGCAGGCGCTGTCCTTACTGGGGACGGTGACGTACCCGGCCACGTAATCACACGGGTGGCTGCAGATGGACTCCGGCGTCTGCTCCAGGGCACTCACGATGGTCCGACTCCGGCTCAAGGGGCCAAACCTGGAACATGAGGAGGTTCACAATTAACACTGCGCATACCCAGTGTCATAGGTGTCAAAGGCACCCGAACGTAAACAAAACACGTTAGACGTCCAGCGTGTTTTGTTTACATCTCGGGGACCTAAAACTTTGGCATATTACCCACAATGCATCACGCTACGCATGCGCAGTCTTACTTGTGAACGTTATTCCAAGCCACATAGTTTAAGTGTAGTAGACGGCACTTCAGGTATGTTCAAAAAATTTAATACATCCTAAAGTCAATTCAATGACACTCTAGGAGGAGATAAACTTTGTGAATTATTATGAAAATCTGTGTACCATTTTAGAAATTGTATGACCTAGTTCCAATCTCAGAAGTTACGACTTTGTGTGAAAGCCTGTTTGAATCGACCCATATATTTCAAACATAACGCTAATTTTTCTAATATTTCTACGTAATGCCTTAGCTAAGTCGACGACGCATCTCTTAAATGTTTTTAAATTGTGGAGATTTGAAATCAAGACCGTCACTGACTGTGAAAAATAAGGCTTAAATGAAATTTTAAAACTTATCCTGCAATTCGGTATACCATACATGTAAATTTTATATCTGTCATGTACAATGTTAACGTATTAATACTAGTCTTTTTCTTTTATCATGAATTGTACGTCTGTAATTGAATCAGCAATTCAGCCATGTGGCTGCCAGTGATTTTAAATTTGAATAAAAACCATTCATTCATAACCCTTACTGTGTACAAATAGGTAAATACATCAAAGAATGCTTCGACCTTAGAACCAGTCCTGTAAACTATACGTTGTGGGGTCGTGTGGCGCAACGACAGAGTACTGGACTCGGAACCAAGAGGTCCCGGGTTCGAGTCCTGACTTTCCCTTGGGAAAGGTACTTTACACGACTTTCCTCACTTGACTCAGGTGTAAATGAGTATCATGTCTTAGGTGTGCACGCTATCAGCATACTTGCTGCCTAGTGCACACTTTGTATTGTCATGTTACAATTTCTGAATAAAAAAAACCATACGTCAAACTCAACTTGTTGATTTATCCATACATTGTATACTTGTTCGTACGTTCCATTCTGACATTTGAATCCAATTGCTTAACTTCATTTGTCTCCACTTGTTTGTAGGTATAGTTGCAGAGGACCTTACGAAAGTCGCTGTAATTTTGTTGTGTCAATAACGATTACCATATACCATAGATATACGTTCTGACTTGATCAGTATTCCCGCCAAACCTTTTACTGGACTATTGCCAGATGGATCAAAACAGTAGTGCCCCCTCCAACTAAATTCAATCAATCTAAAGTGTGCGATTTGTAGATAAACGCTTGAAACTTGGCAGCCTTACTCTATCAAACCCTTGTTATTCTTTTTGCTGGACAGTTGCCAGGCGTATATAAACGGTAGTACTAGTACGCCATTCTGAGTGGATGGGAGGATTTCCTTCTGGATTCTGTTGTTGATAGACTCTTTGCGTGTTCAGCAAATATGCTTAGCCCCTCAGCCAATACTAAACAAACATAAGGGTTGAATGTTGGCCATGACATCTACTTAATAACATGCACCAAAAAAAGTTAACCATCACGTTTATTCATATTACACGTTATTTTGTTTTGGCATTCATCAGAAAATTGCCTAGCCTCTACCAGGCTTCGGGAGGCGGCTGGAAAGAGTAGAAATCGGCCAAATAGAGAGATAACATGCCAGGGGAGTTGGTCCTCTGGGGAGTGCATTTTGCAACATGTACCCTCTCTGACTAGATAACTCCCCTGGTATACTATGCCGTTTATTTCGGCCAATTTGCACTATTTTTCCAGCGATCCGCGGTGCCTGGTACAGGCTAAAAATTGCCTACTAGTTTGGTTTTTTTATCAATCACGTTCAATATTCAAACGGTAATTGACTCAATATCATTAAAACTCTGATTGTCTAATCAGTTGTAATGTCAAACTCGATCACGCGAAACACAATCACTGAAATACAGCCCAGGATTATCAAATTACCTGAAATCAATAGAAGATGACCGTTAGGTCTTAACAAAGGATGATGAAGTAATCAACATATCATATTGAGCAGTATTGATGTAGCGAAGTTATGGAAAGCATTGAGGGTACAATACATGACTCTAGTGCAGAAATTTCACAGTGGACCACTAGTAAATTCTGGGGTGTGTTTTGTTTCTGTAAAATAGACTTTCTTTGTTAGTTTCAGGCTTAGTATACAGACTCAGAGTGTGTGCCATAGTTTTTCTTGTTATGTTTTCGGTTTGGCTATGGTGAGGTGGCTGTGGATGTAGGCATGGATGGATGTTCATGAGTTTTAGGCATGTTTTTGCGATGTGATACTATTCAAAATAGGACAAGCATGGCAGGCAAGATGTTGTATAATTGTTTTTGGCGACGCCTCAGGTGTGAGGCATTTTTTATTACTTTTCGTAAATAAAGGTAAAGGTGAGTTCATTCAACAACGCCGCTAGAATCATGTAGTACAGTTTTTAAGAGAAGAAGGCTTGATAACAAAGTGTGGAGTGGAATAATAAGTACATTTCTGTGGTGTCTTCTTCACTGTACCCCGTCCAATTATACCTGTCAGGAAAAAAAAACAGACGAAAACAAGCGACAGTTTTTGCGATGAAATGGATGCATAGATGTATGAATGAATGAATGCGGCAATGGATCAATTTTTCAAGTAAATATACAATGTATCAACAAAATGTACAACAAGAAAGCAAAGTCTATTCATGGAATGAACATGACTGCAGCGAGCAAATATCAGAGTTCGAGTTTTTTTCCAAACTCTTACAACAATAGTTAATTTGCATAGGTTCTGAAGACATGAGCAATGTGGAATCTTTAAAGCTGAATAAATTTGTAAGGTCAAACCAATGGCTTCCAGTCTAACGTAACCAAACCATCACAAAACATGAAACATAGTAAATTTCAACCAAAAAGCACATTTTGGGCAGAATGCATACCTTTCGTCCTTCAGGTTCCAGTAGATCAGACTTCTGTTGACCGAAACGTCGTCGTCATCTATATCCCACATACCCACGCGCACGTACTCGTAACTCCCGTCTGTCCTTTTCTGTAGATTCTGAAGCGCGTATCGTCCAACGACTTCCCCGTGGTGAAACTTCAGTTCAAACCCACACTCCCCCACGAAGCTAACGTTCCGGATGTGTTCCGTTAACGTCTTTAGGAAGTCACAACTCAGGCCGCCTGTGACGTTACATCCGGTCGGCACGCCTGGACATCCGGTGCGAAACATGTCGTCCAGCGCATGCGCGAACATGTTGACAGCGTTGAACACCGGTGAGACCACGTTGTCGTTATGCACGACGCTGAACGACATGTTACTCAAGATCTCGCCAAGCCAAGGGTTGTTGGGCTCAGAGTCCACGGTGAGGTTCTTGAGATAGTTGGCGAATCGTTCGACTGGGCAGGAGTAGGGTACGACCGTGAGTGCGCCTAGCGCAGCGTCCTCCTGGCCTTTTATCTCCTCCACACTCACCCCCCAACCGTCACTACCCACCCACACAAACTCTTCTGTGGCGTTGTTCCGCTTAGCCGCTGCAAAGACCTAAAATAAACACAAACAATACGTAAGAGACTCATGAGTACATGAAAAAAATGCCATGTCACACGCAGAAGACTAAGGTTCATTGGGATTTAAAACACAAATTATACATTGTGTTAACACTATTATCCTTGTGTTGGAACAAAAGTTTGAACTCTAAATACAAATTATGCATTGGAGTACTGTCCGATAATTGCTCTAAAGGACAAATATTGGTATATTGCTGTTTCTACATTATAGTTTTAAATTATTCCCCTCATTCTTTCTTCCCTAGCCCTGCCTTCCTTCCCTGCTATGTTTGTTTGATTGTTCGTTTGTTTGTTTGTTTGTTTGCTTGTTTGTTTTAGAATAAATGCAGAATGTTTCTCACCTGGTTTGCGTCAAAGAAGTTGCTGAACATGACGACAACTTTCACGTTTCTGTCTCTCCGTAGCTGCCGGATGACGTCGTCATAGTCCGTCCCCATCGCCGTCACACTGATGATCTCCGCAAAACAGATCTGCACGGCCGCGTTATCAGCTTCCTTTTGTAACTTTCTCATTCCCTCTATTCCATAACTCGTGTCGTCAGAGTAAATAAGTGACACATAGGTCCATTCGAAGTAAACTAGAATGTCTATAATGGCCTTGGCTTGTAGTCTGTCGGGAGGTACAGTTCGAAAGAATGTTGGGAACAAGGACATGTCATTGAGAACGTCACTGGTGGCGAAGTGGCTGATGATTGGCAGATGGAAAAGCCCGAGTAGCTCAGCCGCCATTCTGGTAGAACCGCTGTTTTCGGCCCCGACGACTCCTATTAGATTAGGATACGCCTCTCCCGTGCATCTGTTATCCAGTCCTTGCGTTGAGATAAAGTTTAGTGTCTCTACGAGCGCCATCGTTTCCGTCGAACAGTCGTCGTAAATGGCGAACCCCAAGGTGACGTTGGGAAGGAGATCGTCTCTGCGATTAACCTCGTTCACAGCGTACACCATGCTGAGCATGCGCTGTATGGCGCCCGACTCCCTCAGCAAGCTGCAGAACGACCCTGTCCCGCCATTGACGTGTACCGACAACAAACCGCCCAGCGTAACGTTCCCCGGTTGGGCGTAGAAGTCCCTCCCCCTTCTGATGTGAGAGCTGTGTACACACGCCATTAGCAAACAGCCTGCCAAACTTAGCATCCACCAAGATACAAAGTCCCTGTTGACCCTCCGATTCGTGGCGACGCTGGTACGAAGCACCGCCATGTTGCCTCGGCTTAATAGGTCTTTATAGTCTTGTATAGAACTTAATACCACGGTTTATAGACTCTGTGCCCATACATAGAAGTTCAGCAAACATTTACCGCTGTTGGGAGACTTACTACGCCATAAACCTGTCCAAAATGTATGGTTGACTTCGGTTTGAAGACAAAACGTCGTGCCAAACGACTTTTTGAGAGATGATAAGAGCTCGTCTTGCTTTGCAGTCACACAGTCTGTAGCAAAGATGGTCTTGTTAACCGATAAGACATTTCACAGGCTTTTGGTAGCTCCCAACAGTAACAGTACAGTCATCGCCACAAGGGGTCCGGCAAACGCCCCAGACATTGAATACACAAACTTTACAATGTCTATAGTTGTTTCCTCATAGAGTCTGGCAACTGCATTACCTTCATTCAACACAATGGAGTAGTCCTTGTAGTCATCTGGTGATCTTGCGCCAAGCTGTTTCGGCGTCTACCTACTTTGTAATACTCCTGTGTATCTGGCAGTTGACGTCAAAGTATGAGTCAGGTTTCCGCCATTTCTCTGATAACAGTATATAAATATCCAGCGGATGTCACCTCGCCAGGCCGTTGTTACGTCTTCTGGCCCGAGAAAGTACTGCAAAATGTTTCATCTCCAGGATGCAAGGAGTCTTCAAACCTTGACCCTCATTCCTTGACGACAACGTTCGGTTTACAGTAGTCTTAAAAACAACACGTCGCGAGGCTTAACTTCTGGGTCACGATGACATGCACGTTTTCCTTGGCAAGTCTCCACCTGCCCCGTTGCCCCGAACACCTGTTGCCGACAAAGTCAGTCCTTAGTTCGTTGGTAGGCGGATTCCGGATGGCCAACGCTCTTCACAGTTGGTGTTATGGTGTTGTAGTAACGTTGTGTCGCTTGTACAGTCGGAGACACTTTGAGACAACACAGGATACGTCTTGTCACCTTCTTCCTCGGCCTTGTTACAGATCAGACAGTTTGTGATCTCATTTGCGGACGACTTGCTTCGTCAAAGACAGCGTCCCTTGAGTAATGTGCTCTAACTCTTCCCTCGAATGCCCTCAGTCAGTCTGCAGCTCCGTTCTGTGGCTAAAAATGGCTGCTGCGCAAAGGCCGATATTACGTAAGCCACCACACAGGTTTATTTGCTCCACCAATCGTATCTCTCCGTGTCTGACACACGGGTTAGTCCGTGTAACTGCCACTGTTTGCTTAAGGAACTTGTTCTTTTCCCGATGGTTGTTTTAGTCCCTCTACATCTGCAAACGCTTTCAAATGCGGGTCGCTGGTGTCAATGGTCGCATCTGGGGAAAGAGGAAACACAGGATATGAGATTTCGTGAATCAATACAAAACACAGCAGCGCTAGTGCGGGTTAGTCCCACCCGGCTTGATCTGTTTATCTCTGTAAGGGTCATGATACTGGGTCGGTAGTGTTGTGTAAATCTCATTGAGGTGACCGAAGTCCTGTTTCCACGTCTGCTAGGGTAATCAAATAAACACAAGGACGTCGACGATTAGATCTTACACAACTTTGATGACACAGCAATAAATTGCATTGTCTCCTTACAACAATTTCTGTTCTTATTGCTTGTAGATAACTCTGTTAGCGTTTTTGATCGAGCCTGTATTACAGCTGGTTGCCAAATACATACGCCCCTTTTTTATTTTAAACTCTGCAAATTAGTGATATTTGAGGAGTCGGCAATAGGAACTAAGTCCATCATGTGCACAGTCCTCAGAATTTATCTTTCAGCACATTTTCCGCGAAAGTAAATGAAGGAAAAACTTTTTGCAGCGATAGATTGCACAGAATCTGCATGAATGGATGAACAGTTCCATGACTACGATATTTTTTATTGACGCTATTTGTCTTCCAACTGTCACATGCAGAGAACGTAACTGATTGGCTGACAGCTAGGTTTCTCGCGGAGTGATTTGAGGAGTGTCAAAGATTCTGACATCTTTGCTCATCAGATTGTCAATCACAGGCAAATGTGTACACCAGTCGCCACTAATATAGAATTTTAAAAAAACTGAAATGCATCAGGACCAGGGCTGTTTCTAGAAACCGTTCCTCCGTTTGCTTGTGGGGAAGGGACCGTGAAATATTTCAACCGATGTACTCAACAAAATTTGTTTCTGAAAATGCCTAAATTAACGTTTCAAAGGGTTTGAAATATTCAGACTTCAGATCGAAAATTTTGCGGTTCTTCTAGCCAGCGGTCAGTCCCCCAAGAAAGGCTAGGGTCGGCAGGTTTTTGCTAGGGTCGGTCGGGAAACCGAAAACACAACATTTTTTTGGTCTTTTCCTAGGCCCAGGTATTCTATCATTGGAAGGTTGCAATATTCTATGAATATCATAAATTTATGACCATTTTGTTGGCCATGTGATCCACAAGATTTCAAACCACTACAGCTCTGACTATCGCCTAATCTTGACGGATGACAAGATGAAAGCTCCAGTCTTCCTGATGAGTTTTGTATCCTAACCAATTGGGCAGGCGATTGCCCTCGGATCTAGTCTTTGTTAGAAGCAATCAGGCGGAACACGGCGCCGTGGACAGGCTCGGACATGGTGACGGATGGCTCGGGGTGGGGAAAGCAATGGGATCAACGGCGTAATCTCAGCTATGGAAACTCGCGTGTGGAACTTCGTATCCGTAGATATACCAACCTGAGACAGCTCGACTCTTAGAGATTATAGAAGAAGGGGAAGAAGCGTTATCGACGCAACAAAAGTACAGAGACTTTCGTATGCATGGTCGACTACACACTATAGAATATAGAAATACACAATAAATCATGAAATTCGACTCACTAAAATAATAAGGGCTAAATTGATGATACTATTACAAAAGAAGAAAAAATGATTCACCATTTTCAACAGTTGACTAGATATGATGCATCTTTCATGTCAGTTCACATGGTTACTCTTATTTCAGTTCATAAATCTTGGCAAAGAAAACCGAACCGGTTACCTGTCCAAATCAAGCTAATGCTCTAGTTTTAAATTTCTAGCTCATGCTACCATTCCTCTCATAAGGCCACACCAAGTAATTTTTATGGATGACGTCCTCTGGAAACCCTAGCCTAAATCTACTGCGAGAGCGCGAAAAAAAAAACAAGAAGGGCCGAAAAAACAAGATGCCTGGATTTGAAATATACTAAGGGACGACAAATGTTAGGACACAAATTGAATGAGAGAATACAGTGTAACAACCAACAAATATTTCATTTGTCATCAAAACAACAATAAATCAGTGGAACAGCAGTTGTCGTCCTGTCCTGTTTCTTTCTTTTCATCACATCTTCCCTTACCCACTAATTATGACTCTTTGGTCACAGTTACAGCAAGCGGAATTTCTTGGGTTTTTTTCTGGGAACTGGCCCAAATCAATGCGCGCGCGGACGTCATCCATAAAAATTACTTGGTGTGGCCTAATGCCAGAAGACATGTACAGACTCATCACCAAAAAGCTTTTCCCTAGAAATGCACACCCACGTTTTCTAAGTATTTGTAAACGATCGTTTGTGTGAAAAGACGCTTGGGGGCGACTAAGAAATTGCTTTTATCTTATCTTTCACGATAGAGCTATAAACAGCTTCTGGGTACAGAGGCCGGAAATCAAAAAGGTATTCCTAGTTTACATCCATCGACTTTGTATAACTTACAATGCATATCGTAGCGCCGCCTTATTTAGAATTGGAATCTAGCATCCTTACGTATAAAAAGTGACATGCATCCGTCTGTACTGTTGCAGTAGTTCAATTTTCTTTGTCGTATTGTTTGATTTTACACAGATATCGCATTCTGAAACACACAAAGTATTTAAAAAAAAGAACGGCAATAGTTCAAAAGTCGCGCACGTAGATGAAATATGCTGTTCTGTTGATAAATGCTCTGGTGAAATATTCATATTAACGCCACCCCTATAACCCGGAAATTGCTGAAAATTCATCCATCATGACATATGTCCCCGTCTCCATGGATTCGCTTGACTGAACTAAGCTCCGAGTGTCGCAAGATCAGCGACCTCGATAAGCAAGACTGGAAAATTTAATCAGTAATAAATCGTTGGAAGCTATCCGTCTTCCGGAGATCAATTACTGCCAGTTGTATGTCGCCAAGCCGGACCTACTACTGCTGACTCCTGGATTATTACCTTCGCCGGAGCCTTCTGGTGTGTGTTTATGTGTGTGTGTGTGTGTGTGTGTGTGTGTGCGTGCGTGTGTGTGCGTGCGTGTGTGGTGTGTGTGTGTGTGTGTGTGTGTGTGTGTGTGTGTGTGTGTGTGTGCGTGCGTGCGTGTGTGTGTGTGTGTGTGTGTGCGTGCGTGCGTGTGTGTGCGTGCGTGTGTGTGTGTGCGTGTGTGTGTGTGGTGTGTGTGTGTGTGTGTGTGTGTGCGTGCGTGCGTGCGTCCGTGCGTGCGTGTGTGTGTGTGTCGATGAACGTCTGTCGATGAACAGCATAACTCGAGAAGTCGAGAATGGATCTTAATGATATTCGTCATGTTGAAAAGTTGTGACTAAAACTTGAAATGAGTACATTTTGGACCGCCTGGCGGCTTTCCATGACACTGCAGCTGATCTTTCATCTTTCATATCTCGTGTTCTGTACATGCTATGGACAGAATTTTAGGTGGTGGACAGCTCTTGTATTCTGGAAAAGGGGTAATAAGTTTGGCCCCCCTAGCAGCTTGTTCTGAAACTGCAAGGGTGGTTTTGTTGGAATCTTCGAAAGAGGACAATTCAAGAAGAGGATGACGGATCGTCGTGCTTTTTGGTATGTAGGTTAAGTAATGTTTGTATATATTACAGAGCCAAAACTTTTTAACAAAAACTTAGCGAGTCGAATTTTCGTGAGTGGAATCAAGAAGGCCATCTTCACTCAAAAGAGACGGTGGGCGGTATAAACATCCTGCCACTTTTGGCCAATTTCTGACGTCAGGTGCCCTTCCTATTTTTTGTGAGCTGATATGCTTATTTAGTCACACTTGAGGTCTTACAACAGAATAACATAGCGGTCCTCTAGTGCTAGTTGTGCAAATTTACCCTGGGATTGTTGACAAGGTATTTCACACGCCCCCCTCCCCAAGACTACAGCAAACAGGTGCGCGGTGCAAACATCCCGCCATTGCTGTGTACATAAGTTATGTACGACCTCGTCCTTCAGGAAACCATTAACCCTCTTATCACCCAAACACATCTGCTAACGGCGGATCTTTACACGACTCGACCTGCCCTGCAAACCCGCCCTTTCATGGCCTTTATTTCTGATTCAAATCAAACAGGTTACGGTAACGACGATAGCAACTGCGTTATTAGTCTTACTTTGTCACTGAGAAGTTACGAGCTAATAACCGAAACAAGTAACGGGATTTTTACGGTGTTCTTTTGTTGCGGAGAAAGGCAGAGAATATAATCGCTTCTTAACTAGCTATTTGCTTCTTAACTGCTTCACCGTAGATCATTAGTAAATGTGATATACAGCTGGAATATAGTTATGGTGACATAAAAATATGAATTGTTCTGATGATAAACAAACTTTTCTTCATACTACAAATGTGCCTAGTACTCAAACAAAAAAATTGTCGTGTTGTCTTGGTGTTTATACAGAAATCACGTCAGAACATCGGTTAGGATTTTGAAATGGGGCGTTTCTACTGTATTGTCTTTGTCTGTTTGAAACTAGTTAGATAGTTAGAACGCCTGACGTTTGTGATTTCTTTTGTAGAAATTACGTTTGCCGCTTTCCAGTAATGACTGCTTCCTTCTATCAAACGTTTCTTTATGAACCAAGCTTCCATAACTTAGCAAATCAGTAACTAAATCAAACCTCGGAACTGTGCAACTGTTTATGTTGTGCGCAACATAAGAGATTTGAACCCCAACAGTTCTTACCTGGTCAGTGGATTCCCTCTCTACTTCTGCCTTTAGCTAGTTCCTTCCTTCGCTCAGAGATCTAATTGGAATCGAAAAGCAGCTATCGACTTTCCAAAACTCAAGACACGGCAGCACAGTATTTCCTCCTGCATGCTCACGTACACAATGGTCGATAGTAAAATAGTTTGCCCCCTACGTTGTTTGCACTGTCTTTAGGGGCTGACCAGGATGTAATGTGGTGGAGGTGCATTGTGGGAAAATGACGGTACAAACTATTTTTTCATGGTGGCGATTCGTGCATGTGTCTTCCTTGACATTATGCAGTTGTCATTTTTACCATCCCTCGCTCAGTTTGTCCTTTTTCTCAATTCTTCTCTCCCTCCCCGTCACCCTCTCTGATTGTTCCCTTAGCGGGAGGTATGACTGTCGTGTTTGCGCAAAGTTCATTTGCCGTCCTTGACTGTTGGTACACACACACAGGGAGAGTTCGGTCACACGTCGTTCGGTTTGAAAGTAGTTCAAGTTTTAGTCTTGAACACCATGGAAACGTAAAGGACACAGTGGTGGCGAATTAGGAATCTGCCAATATTAACGCCACCACTTGAAGAAGAAAATTAAACTAACAAAGACAAATACAAGTACATTTACAACAAGTAACAATTCAGCATTTGGGTTGGGAAGTCCTTTATACATTTGAAGATGTGAAATGATATCATACATAGGAAATTTCAGTTCCTTTGAAAGCGTATGATGTTGACAATTTATGTTAGGGTTACAATCAAAATATTTCTGTTAGTTTCCTGGGACAAGAAAGGTGAACCCCTGAGAAGCATACTGATACGGGCTTGTTCTAGTAAATTGGTAAAATCAAGACTTGATCCTACTAGGTTCTGTACTAGATTCTAGGTTTAGTTGAATATGTACGGAATTGCAGCATAATTGCTTCAACTGTCATGGCACACAAGCTAAAAACATGCATTTTTAGTTTAAAAAAGAGCAAAAAAAAACAGAAAATCGCTCTTGTGCAGAAATTGATATGTCTCCATATCCAGATTTGCTTAGAATACCTCTAACTACATGTGTGCCAAATTTGGTGCTTTTAGACAAATGTACACAATTTTTCAGCTATGCCGCTGTGCTACAAGTTGTTTCTAGGCGTGCAATGTGTACAGTGACCCTTAATCAAGCTGCATCGGGGGGTAATCTAAACCTTAACCTAAATTACACCATGTGTATACTTAACAATAAATCATGCCAAAGCGATTTAGGAAACAACGGGTCATTAATTCAGGTATAAATGGCAGTTCTAGAAGGTTCTCTAAGTGGGCAATTTTGTTTTCGTGCGTCACTTTTCAAACAGTTCGCAGGAAATCCCAAAATAATATTTTTTCTATATAACCCTTCAATATCATTTTGTGATATTGGTTTAAAAATACCTTTCGGAGTTGTACAAAAATATAGCGTATGCTATTGATATAAGGTTCTTGTCAACAGTGTATAAAAATAATTTTCACAGTTGAAAACATTAGAATTGGTTGACTACCTGTTATTTACGTACTTACTTACTTAGTACTTCACTAATCAAACAACCCACTTTCAGTGACCATCTGTCGTTGGGGTAATATGTGGTCAAAACATAGTGGGGAGATCTGGAAACATCATATCATATTACACACCTTGCAAAACACTTTCACAGTAGCTGATATTTGATTAGTTTCTCTGTTATTTGCCAGTTGCGTTATGCTATCTACATGTATGTTTATGATTATCCTACAGACTTTGGAAGGAGAAATAATTTTTAGATTATATCACAATTTTCATGGAGTGAAAGTACCTTTTTATTAGTTTTGCATCTACTTTTTCCAGTTATACATAACTAACAATCTACATTATATGTAATACATTTCACTCAAGTCCTGACCAGTCCATGAAATTTTCTTGTTTCTCCAGAGAATGTATAGAGTTGAGGCAGGAGTCAGAATGTAGGTTGGTCACTGTTAAGTCCGCCTGTAAGATTTCAACCTTTTCTATTTTGACAGTTGGTATCTTGTTGTTGCTCAAGTATGTAAATAAGACCCGGAGTTGCGTGGTTCTGTGTGAGTTACAGTATAAATAAACGGTTGAGTGAATAGTAAATTTACCCTACCCCTTACTAAAGGATCATGTAGTATTATTTTTTTTCTTGAGACTGCAAGGGCAAGGACGGATCAAAGGGGAGGGGGGTGATGTCTGAAACGTATTTTTGTCTTGAGTGGCTGAGCTGTGGGTTTATTTATTTATTTATTTATTTATAAAGATTTACCACATTGTGGAAGGATTGACATAACAGGTGACTATCAACTCTACAAGATGTCAAACCTGAGACCAGACTGTAAGGTTTGAACCACTCACACCGGGAAGGACCCCTACTCTTTTTCGATAAGTATGGTGGGTTCTTTAACGTGCGTGGGGTGTGGCTCTCCCCAAACATGGGACTTCCATTTAACGTCCTATCCGAGGGACGTCCCTAACCGAAGCTAGGTACTCATTTACACCTGAGTGAAGTGAGGAAAGTCGGGTTTGTGTATCTGTGTCCAGACAGAGTAGGTTGACAGCACGTGGGTGGGTGGAACATTGGCCGGTAGAAGGAAAGGAGGATAAAAGATCAGACATAGGAAATGGCTCTGGCCGGCAGCCAGCAGGAATTCAGGAAGTCGAGGGTTGCATGAGGGAAACTCCAATACTTCTCGGAAGTTTGATTTCTCCGATTTCTTGTCAGCCATCGAAGGCATGAGCCTGTAATGCCCCCCCCCCCCACCCACCCACAAGAATTAGGTCAAGCACACCGGGTCACGCCTATACTCTTCTCGATATGTGTGCTGGGTTCTTTAACGTGCGGGGTTTGACGTCTGAGTCTCCCCCATGCATAGAACATCCCTTCCGAAGGACCCCCTAACATACGTCCGGATCCGTCCTGGTAACATAATTACAAAACTCTCCCGCTCCAGTTTACTCGAAGAAAAGATTCTTCCGCTCCATTTTGCTTTAATACAATCTGAGGAAACCTACTTCTGAAATTAGATCATACTATCCTGATAAACAAAGGAGGTGACCTAGAAGATATTAGCCTCTGACGATATTAAACTATCTCGTAATAATGCTGTACTTTGTGATTAAATCATATTTGAATTTCGTTCGTTATTTTGACCTTTTGGGATTTGTGTACAAGTCTAATTGGCCATGAATTGACATATAGCAAAATGTAAAGTGCTTCATAATCAATTACTTTCGGGAAGTATGCAATCTTCTTCTTCCTGAATTCCCCCATGTCGACCTATAATTCCTGCTGGCTCCTGACCAGATTCTAAGACCTTTGACCTCTTGTCATTCTGACTGACACCCCCCCCCCCCACATGCTGTCAATGTCAACCTACTGTCCGGATAGTAATAAAAAGCAGGTGAATGTTAATGCATTGTTTCCTGTACGTACTAGCTATGATATTTTTTAAAAATGGGCTATCTTTCGAAGAAGGACTTGTATCTCAATGCATGGCACGGCACTGATAGTTACTTTTATGTACGGAGGTGATTTCCTATTTAGGCTTGTTGATGGAGAAAACGAGATGATTATGAACGAGGCCTCTCTGATGATGTTTCCTGATTGTTTCAGCTGCCAGGGGAGATTCAATCTGTAGTTCCGGGGACAACAAATAACCCTAACTCAAATTCTTGTGTAGGGAATAAACGGACAGCACAGCGGTTGAACAAACCTAGTAGAAATGTCGTACACTCGCAATAAGATTTAATATGGCGCGGTCACAGTCGTGTTAGGCAGTCGTGCGATTTTTGATGTCGTGGGATTTTCAAGCAGGCTGTGACAGAACCAACCGCTAACAAGGATCTAAGACAGACTTTTCCGCAAGAAGACAGCTGAATTTTACAGGATACATGCATGGCTATCCCAAGAATGCATTCAGTTTGTGGTCCTACTCGTACATATAAGAGACAGAGCGCACTGGATTTGGGCACGCATACATTGCATACATGTATATGAGCTGGGGTAGTTTGAGGAAATCGTTATAAATGTAAACTGCATACAAACCACAGGTACCTGTGTTAACGTTTGGAAAGACCATAGCAACACAAAGTAACTAACCGGTCCTAGCAAACGCATGTAACAAGAGAAAGCTGTCCTTCTTTTGATAGTACGAATGTGCAGCAGAAAAGTAATTATAATGTACAAACAATAAGAGGTCCCTGTTTTTATAATGAACGAACATTTGCGAGCGTAGGATTATGAGCCCAACCAACCGTTCAAACGAACGTTAACACTGCATGCTTTTGTCCATATATCACATGGCGGCACACAAGGCCTGGAACTGCCGTATATTAAAGATAAGGAAACAGATTTAAAGCTCTCGCCTCTTTAATAATCTGGAGAGATCTCGTCTTGAAGTCACCCAGTGTGAAACAACAGCTGCCGGTTTATTGCGCGGTGCGGGTGAGTTGTGGCACCACTAGACAAGAAATGGGGCGCCAAATTGCCCCCACTGTCATACCTGGGGGGAGGATTGGGGACCCTCTAGGAGACCTCCCGCGTTTTAACTAGATTTTAATAAGCTTATCTTTCTCATCTTCATTTCATTATGAACGGAATATTGATGCACTGTGGACATCGGCAAAATTTGCCCGTAGCTTTTGCAGTGAAACCAGTTGCAACTCTAACGGTACACTTTGTTCAAGAGAAAATGGCTGCACACTATACTGTATAGGCATTATGCCCGACAGAGAACGAACACAACTGTCATCAAATATACTGTACATGTATATATAGAAGGTCATTCATTGGTCGTGGTTACAGTAATTGCATTTACCTTCGCGGTGGTTTTATTTCTTGGTAGGAGGGAAAAACAGGTTTTAATAGTGTGCGAAGTGCGAGGTTGAAACAATTCTGTAGTACAGTAGAACTATAAAACACATTCGCGGTGTTATTCACGGTAAGAGGTTACCGCTAAAATAAAACTACAGCGAAAGTTTGTGCACTTACAGTATGATCCCCCAATTAGTGAGACAAAATGGAACGATGCACCAGTGCCTCACTGTCCAAGTTAAATCAAGGACATCATAAATGCGATGAGCATACCAAAATATATCAATTATACCTTTGTACACTGTACTATATCTGTCGTATTCGGTTCTTATAGGATGAGAACAGGATAGCTATAGCATGTGCTAGTATTGCACTATTCCGTATCCCTCCATCCGTGAGTCCCCCTACCCTTCAGGGACCACGATGTATTATTCAAGACCGCCGATTCCTTTCTTCTTCCCTTGAACTGCTTATTACCACCCACTAGTAATGATCTCCTCCCACACCGAACACCTTAATATTCTCTTGTCATTAAGATATAAACATTGAAAGCTGTGCATTATATATTAAACTACCACCCAACCGAAAGACTCGTTGTCCGATAGCATACATGTACCTACATGGGCAGATTGTCCCCGGTAGCCTCCAACTAATGGCAATTAGACCATTGATATAGTTTGTATCGAACTTACCTGCTTTCAGTAAGGTCTTCCCCGAAAAGAGGTTGAACAGTAGACGAGGCGCACTGTACATTATACAACTGCAACAAATTCTTTGAAATGGCTGCAAACTTCTGAATCTAGCAGAGGAAATATCTTAGCGCGCATTATCCTATCCACGTGCGCCGCCAACCGCCAACGGTGCAGAATTCGACACTAACTGAACAGCCAATCTTACCTGGACTGTACCAGACAAAACCGGTGAGAGGGAGAAATGTGTCAGCCAATCAGAGCCACTTTGAGAGTCACGTGACTTCCGAGAAGAGTCTCGTAATTTCGGCCTAATCATCGCGAGAACGCTGCTTTTGCATTGGGCGATACCCGCCTTCGTGAAATGAAACAGGCAGCCAGGGGATCTTAAACTATTTTGGGGCCGAAAATTGTAACGTTTCCTTTATACTGACCCACTTTTTGACAGCCAGTCCTATTGAAAGGCGCTATTTAATAAATAAATACCTATAACAGTGACTCCAATGTTTCCGTGATTTTCCTATCCGTCATCACTAAGTCTGGTGGTGGCAGGAAGCAATTTAGCGTACTTCAGTGGAGATGGAGCAAGATACGTTAGAGTAGCTATAGCCTGTTATCGGCCCAGCTTACATCAGCCTTGGCCTCAAGCAGGCAAAGTAGATTCAATGTTCTTACTGATATCAAATACACCGGAAAAGCCTTATCACCAAACAGCTTCTGTAAAGGGTGAAGGGTGTTGGAAAGACATCTGAAACGTTTGTATGAATAGATTTATAATCCAGTCGTAAAATTTCAACATTGCTTCTCCTATTATCAACAACCTGGATGACTAGTATTCACAAGCGTAACTTCTGTAAAGATATCCGGCGTTTGATAAATGTGAAATATTAGAGTACTTAACCTTATTCCCGACATTTACGCGAAGATCGTACAATTTTAAAGCCGTGCATTCTATCATAAAGGCTTTGTTATGCCTTGCGGCATGCTGTACCTATCTATACAATATATTTGCAAAATCCACACAATATTTTTGCACAATGGTGGTCGATACATCCGCTGTTAAGCCATATCCCTTAAGGCAGGAGATTGTTTTGATAGTTAGCATTGCGAGACCAACGTTGCGTCTACATGTAGCTTCTTGTATCAGGCGTTAGTCACCTCAGAGGTTCAAACCCCGCTCGGGCACGGTGCGAGGGTTGCATCAGTCCTTTCGGATGGGGACCTGACGCCGGCGGCCCCGTGTACGCCTCGGGCGTTAAACCACGGCACGTGAAAAACCTCAATGCACGAAAAGAGTAGGGGTGCCCCTGCGTGCTTCGCTGACAACGCTAGCATCGCATTGCACTTCTAGCTCAGTCTCAAGGTCGACCGCTTTCCTTTTTTTTACTTTCATTTAATCCACCCCTCTTGAGTCCAATGAGGAAATTTGGCATCTGTTGCTAATGCCACCTGAACTACACCACCATCACACCTCTTATTTGATCGAATCGAGGAGAGAAAATTAGTCTCAGAAACCATCTCCGCGTTTCCAAAGCATCAAGAGCCATTTTGAAAAATCGATAAGACGCGAAGTGAAGCCTCGAAAGTACTTACCCGGAGAACTTACCCGTTTGGGTTAATAATAAACTGGTCTTCCAATTCTGTGCCTGCTCTCTCTCTATCTTACTTCCCTTCTTAATATCCGTCCAGAACAAGTTAATTCAGTTTAATCCCGGGACATCGACTTCATCAGAAGAACAGCTTACCGCGCAGAAACAAGGTTATTAAACCGTCGTAAGCCAGCATCAACACAGACCTACACATCGATTTAATAAAGAAAACTGTAAACTGTATCAAGTGGAGGTAAGATTGCAATGCGTCTACAAACCCCGGTATCACTACGTGCAATACGAACGGCGTGGACAAAATAGTTACTTCGAAATGTTGATTCCTGTTGGTAACCCCAGTTATTGACCGCGTCGTTTTCTTACCACTTGATCCTCGTAAATTACTTTCTTCTGGTGCTGTGATACTAGTACTGTTGGTGGTACTAGGTAGGATCAGAGACTGTACATCGAAATTGAAGAGAGAGATAGCCCGTCTCACAGTGCTTGTAGCCTGTTTTATACATGTATTTGTTGACTTGACGTGACTTGACTTGGCTTTATTGGGATCCACATTTAGCATACATGTCTGGGGCAATTTTCTTCCGTCACTGTTTCTATTGCATTGAAAGCGCTGGCTAGTTACTTCCGGGACGGAAGTATTGTTTTGGGTGGCGCTAATCTATGCTAGGTTTGTATGTTTGGGTTCCAAAGTGAGTGGGTGGAGATTGGGTTTCACTTGATTGACAGGGTTTTGACCTGGTATGCCTTGGCCTCAAGCTAGCTTGTAGTCGCCAGGAATGTATGGACCATAATCCATGGTGTAATAGCGGAGTAAGTTCCATCATACAATCGTATGAGTAATAATCCATTCTATGATGTATTTCATTAACGCTTTCTAGTTCCGAGAAGTTTGAATCTCTGATTTCTTGATTTGCTATGCACCTAGCTTGGCAATATCATACAGACACATCGTGCATATGGTCGCTAAGACGGGATTTACGCTGTAGTTGATAAATCAATATAAACTGAAGTCCTAAAGGGCATTATTGGTTGTAGTAATCTCACAAATGTCAGGTCAACATACCTTATCGATGTATTGAGTTTCTCCAAAGGTTATATATGATCGTTCCTTCGCCAAGTCGTGTTTTCTACATGTGAATCGAACTTTGAAGTTTCTCAAGAGCGGTCAAGTTTTCGTTCCATTCTTTCTAACTTCTGCCCAAAGTTTACTCCAGGGCACATCTCCGTATTTATGCTAAAGGTTATCACAATGTAGGTTTTATTTAATATTTTTTAGGTCATTGACGTAGGTAAGGCCTAATATTTGTACACCGGGCCTGTGTGCGTTATTGTCTGTGAGTGGGAATGTGTGCGTTCTTTCAATTACACCAATTAACAACGATAACAACCAAAATATGACCAATACTTTATTCCATTTTAGGAAAAGTAGAAGTAAACAATGTCGTTTATTTTACTCGAACGAAAGCCGATGTTGCTTGATTTGTTTCGAGGGTGGGGGAAATTAATGTTGGTGTAATTAATTGTTGTTTTGGGTCAAGGTTTTGAAAGTTTCTTTTGGTCATATATAATGTCACATAACATTCCTTGCCTGTTGTACCGCATTTTTTTTCTTGGTGTAGTCGTATCCTCAATCCAATGAGCCCAGCCTCAACAATCCAGCTGATCTTTGTTTAATTTGACTTCCTTTGGTGACCTGGATTGGACGCCTTCCAGTGCCCTAGTTCTACTATTCGGACAACCCGAGCAACATAAATTATTAAAGTAAAGTCGATACCCGAGTGGTGGCGATTGCTCTATATGCAGTAAACAAAAGGACGACGGGTGATGATTTTTAAAATCTGCCCAGAGACGTTTTTTAGATTTCTGATCTTAGAAATTTATTGTCTTTTTCTCGTATCAAATTGAGATACAAACGAAAAATATTAATGTTATTAGAAAACACAGACAAAGCGGAATGTTTGATCAATTTATTTATTGCACGGCTATCTGGACATGATGATAATCGGTTATGTGTGGAAAGAAAATACTGAAAATATTTTTTTTGGGGGGGGGAGCGGTTTAAAAAGGATCAAGTGGGGGGTTGTAGGGCAATGAAATATGAAATTTATGTATTTTCCGAAACTACAAGTAGATAGATACTGAGAGAGAAGCAACCCTGAAGCTCAAGTACCGAGTCTATTTTCCAGGGTTGCTATGTAAAATTGCAAGTCTGAATTTTCTAGAATTCCACATGTTACGATTTTAACAGTAAGTTTGGGATGCGTAAAAATTCCGTTTTTCAGTCGACTGACATCACCGGACCTTTTACGCATGTTTTAAAGTAAGCTTAAATATCGGCGTGCAAGCTGTGACGTCAGTACCCGTACAGACGGTGTTCACGGTGGTTATTCCCCTCATCTAAACCTGCCCTGGCGCTCCTACAGGCGTCTGCGCGCCGGAACAACACAGATTACCCAAGACGTTGATGTGTTTCTTAGATTTCCGATCCTAATCTATTGCCTTTGTCTTGTATCAAACAAAAAATATTTTCATCTTCCAGGGTTGTTATGTAAAATTGCAAGTCTGAATTTTTATAGAATTCCACATGTTACGATCTTAGCAGTAAATTTGGGATGCGTAAAAATTCCGTTTTTCAGTCGACTGACATCACCGGACCTTTTACGCATGTTTTAAGTAAGCTTAAATATCGGCGTGCAAGCTATGACGTCAGTACCCGTACAGACGGTGTTCACGGTGGTTATTCCGCTCATCTAAACCTGCCCTGGCGCTCCTACAGGCGTCTGCGCGCCGGAACAACACAGATTACCCAAGACGTTGCGTCCTCCTGACGTCTAGAGATAAGGAAACTGTACACTTGACTTATCGACACGCAGAGTCTCTACACTGTGACACAGTCTCGGTGTATCACGAGTCTGACCCCCATCTAAAACGCCATATTGTCACAAGGTCTGTAGACGTCACAATGAGGAAATCTGTGAAATGCAAAATGAAAGTTCATTCATAATCCTAACTGTGAGAATAGAAAAGATCTAAGATTAATATATATATAAGAGGAGAAATAACTTCAAAATAGGGTATTGAATGATATGTCAACGTCAGGTAAAGTTGCCATCCTTGTAGGACGTTTTCGATAGCAAGTAGTGCAATGCGGCCTCACCACGGTTAACCGGTTCTCCAAGCACACCGGGTGACCTATACTATTTTCGAGAAGCGTTTTTTTAGCGACGTCTCAGGGAGGAGCCTAGTGGTACAGTATTGTGTGCAATTCGCAAGAATTATAGGAATCGTACAGGCATTTTGTCCACAGGAATGGAATGTCCACAGGCATGTCTTTGACCCACATCTATGCCCACATTCCTGGAAACCTTTGGGACCCTGCTTTGGGAAGACCTCTCTGCCCCGGATGCCCTACTTTCTGTGACCCCGGGGCTCGTTCACTATACACTCAGGGGAGGAGTGCACTGTATCTGTATAGGTACCAAGTCTTCCTCAAAATCATGAAATGATGACAGGGCCACAGTGCCATGCAAACAATAACCCTAACAGCAACCACCGTCGCCATGGCAATGTATGTTTTCGTTGCCAGTCTTGTTATTGGTTTGTTTCTTTAACCTGAGGCTAGCCCCGAAGCTCTCACATACACAGGGCCGCGGGATGTACGTCCCCCATCCGAAAGCACGAATGCAACGCCAAGCCCTATGCCCGAGCGGGGCTCGAACCTCCTTCTGATCTGATCGAAGATGAGCCATTAAAGAGAGTCAAACTGTACATTACCACAATTCATCACCCACTTTCTCGACGTCACATGACGCTATAGATAATCTACTTACTTGTTCCACAGACGACCCTTTTCGCCATGCCTGCCTCTGGACCCATGAGGTGTCTGATTGGCTGTGACACAAAACTAATTATACACGCTAGCAATTTTACACTGTCGACGATCAAAATGATTGTTCTCTCCAAGCTGGCAGATTGATATCGTTTATCATATCACTGCATGCAACATGTTCGATGTGCCGAAGGCCTTCGGCAGTGAATTCGAATGAAAAATGCTAGACACGTACAGTATTGACATCGGATTCTGAAGACAGGAAATCCGTATCGTATCACAATAGTCATAAATACATTCCGTAACATGGAAAGGTGGGGTCGTGTGGCGCAGCGGTAGCGCGTTCGGCTCAGGGCCAAGAGGTCCCGTGTTCGATCCCCACCCATGTCACCGATCTTGTGCCCTTAGGAAAGGCACTTTACACGACTTTCCTCACTTCACTCAGGTGTAAATGAATACCTAGCTTCCGTTAGGGAGGTCCCGTGTTTGGGAGAGCCACACCCCACGCGCGATAAAGAACCCACCACACCCTTCGAAAAAGAGTAGGGGCATGCCCCGGTGTGCGATGGTGCAAATTCTACAGTGACTGGCCTCAAGGTTAGCCCTTAACAATAGCCCCGTGCTAGTTGGGCAGCCTTGGCTGTGTCTTCAGCCGAATAAATGAATAAACATGGAAAGGTAAATGTTATTAGAAAATTTGGATGAGAAGAAAAATGACTGTTTTGTGTATGATTGTATTGTTTAATATTTCTTTATTGTTTATTGTTTATTGGCAAATAAAATGAAAGGAATATATATAACATACAAACTGTGCAAGGGAGGAAGCCGGAGCTTGAGCTTATATGTATAAGTCCCTTCATCAAATTGATAACTAATTGAGTACATAAATTGAACTAATGAAATAAATTAAGTAATAAACAAATAGATAGAATAAAACAAAAGAGTAAGGTATTAATGCAATGAAGAATTACCATATTTTAGAGTTCCTAGGGTTAACACAAGTGCGTAAATAATACCGAATTCAACGAAAATGTTTCGAAAAGTTAACACAAAAAAGGTGTAGTACTGCATGAATACAGCAGACGTGATGTCCTTTGTCACCGCCCTTAAGATTCCCATCACGTCCCGTTATCTTCCCATAACACCGGCCGTTATTAATCTGGATGACTTTTACTCGCGATTAATGATGAAGCCTGGCATTAAGGTGCGTGTGATTATTACATCCTATGTGCCGCCATTTATCACAGGGCTCCTCTGTGACATTGTACCGGGGACAGGCAGCGTGTCCGGTCTCGTACATGTACAGTCACCACGCCCGTAGCCAGGATTTTGCTTGGGGGGGGGGGTTCTTGCTACTGTGCAAGGGACCAACGAGCGCCGTAGGCGCGAGGTTCCTAGGGGGGTCCGCGGGCATGTTCCCACGGAAAATTTTGAAAATTGAACCTTCTGAAATGGCATTTCTTGCGTTTCTGAGAGGATTTCAAAGGGAAAATCAGAGACATTGGATTCCAGTCCCACTGGTGATACAAATCAGTCCACCTATTAAAGAAAAATCTTGAACCTTTAGATAAAAAGTGTACCTTTTTGCTTGTGTGGGGGGGGGGGGGGTTCTTCCGAACAACCCCCCCCTGGCTACGGGCATGGTCACATTTCCAAACCGGGGCCCGGCCGGGCTGTTTGAACGAACGAAAAATGAACAATTTTTATTAAGAATATATACAAATAGTGCTCATGGTTAGTTTTCTAAAACTTTTTGTGTGTTTTGCTGTCTTATATTATAATTTTTGTTCCATAAGACTGCCCGGCCGGGCCCCGGGTTGGGAAATGTAACCGCGCCATAAGAATGGATATAAGACGGAATGTCTTGGCAGGTACATCTGCCCAATGGTAGGAACGTCTTGGAACAGTCTTCAAGCAATGCATGGGGTTTGCCCTTTGTAGTGTTCAACCATAATATGTGCGTAACTCAGTATCTGTAATTAGGTAGAGTGGAGTCGTTCTGGAAGAACCCTTAACACCTTCCCTAAAGTTTAACTATAATCTTAAGCAGCCATCTTGACTTGTTGTAGACGCTGGGCAGATTTTAATAAAGTCGTGTCTGCTCCACTGGCCTTCCGGATACCACCATGATTTGGAGATTTCAATTAGTTCCCGTTCTACTTCAGACGCGCTCTTGCCCCGGGACAGTCGAGGCGGAAATTGTCACCAAGCTCTCCACCATAAAACCTCGTTTCAAATTAAAATCAATAACTTCTGCCCGCCTTGAGCTTATTGTTGTCGGCAAAGTTATCTGTCTAAGTCAGCGCTGTTTATTTTTGTGAAATGCGCCGTAAAGTTTGGAAGCCAAGGTTCAGTTCATCAGATCAAAAGGCATTCGTCCTTAAATTTCTTTTATTTCTTTCAACCAAAAACGTGTCTAATTATTTATCAAATGCAAAGCTTTTCTTTACTTCGCCAAGTCTTAATGTTTTGTAGGGCAATAAAATCATATATGATATGATATGATATGATATGATATGATATAAGGCCACAGCAAGTAAATTTTATGGATGACATCCGCGCACGCATTGATTTTCGCCTGATTTCAGAAAAAAAACAAGAAATTTTGTTGCCCTGCGACGGTGGTCAACATGCCAAAAAAGGGCAAATATGTCATGAACGTCCATCTGCAAGACAAGGCTCTGATTTATTCTTTTATTTTTACTTTGATACAATGTTGTATTTTATTTATTTTATATGTGATGTTGCCACTGAATCAAAACCATTTGTACAATAATTGAAAATTTTATTTAGTCACTTCTTTTTTCAAAGTTTTTTTCAAATCGGTGTTGTAACAGTTGGCAGAGTATGGCTTCCAGACAGTTTGGTTTATGAGTCACTCTGTCAGTGATTGAGCCCTGTGTTCTGCCTGGTAGCCAGTCTCTAAACTCAGAGACCACCAGGGATCCAGCAAACTTGAGGCGCAATTCCTAGTGTTTGATGGCAAGTGTTGACAGTCCAGGGTGTTCCATTACAAATGAATACCCAGTGTAGTATCTACCTTGAAGATAGTACAGAAAGCTCTTTTTTTGTTCTATTTAATAAAGACACATCTGCAAGGACAGGTAATACTGCTGAATACAGCGACAGAGGACCTGTTGGGTATGATATCATGTTTTACCGCCTAAATTCTTGTTCAACGAGGTTTACGATCTCAAAATCTGAAAATGTAGGAATCTTGTTTTTTTTTTGGCCTGCCTTGTTTTTTTTTCGCCCTCTCGCATTAATTTTGGAGTCTCCGGAGGATGTCATCCATAAAATTTACTTGCTATGGCCTAAGAATAAACAATAGGAAACATGTCAGGGGTTAGTTTAAAAATTCTCAGTCTGATGATAATTGGTCCATCAACAGGATTAAGATGTTCCCGACTCCCCTAACTTAGAGGCGTTGGGCATCAAACTTCTAAGGGCCAGATCAGTGCAAGGGCTGCTGGAAGCGTGATGTAGTCAGACTAGGCGGCGCCCCTTGTAGTGTTCAACCACGCCTATGTGCGTAACTCAGTATACCCTCCCCCCCCCCCCAACAGTGTGATTATCCAGACCCGTACAGCACATCTCATCACTGCCATGATTAAACTGATTAACTGTAACATTACCCTTGGCCCATTACCGTTGACATCGTGCACACACGTTGACCTACAGATGACTTTGGGACGTCGAAATATCAGATTACAAGAGAACGTACAGTGGATGTAGGGAATATGACAGGTCATTGGACATCACCTTAATCAGATCAACTGCTTTGCATCACTTTACGGATGTCACGATGTACGGACTATGATAATCATGTCAGTAGAGACATCAGATAGATCTATAGATTTGTTCACCAGCTAGTCCGTAATGGTCGGGCTAGATGGACGGCCTTGACTGTATGATAGTCAAAACGAAAGACAGAGAAGGAAATAGATAGATAACGTACAATGTATTGACAGAGTTGACAAGAAATCAGAGATTTCAGACTACTTCCAGTGAGCTTTTTGGGTATCTGTGAATGCATTAGAACTGTATTGTATCATGATGGGGAAATACCCGATTGAAATCTGTCATAAAATGGATTATCACTCATAGGACTGTATGGCGTAACTTACTCTCGTATTACACCGTGGGTTATGTTCCATACCATGATTACACAGTAAACATTCCTAGCGACCCCATACCACATCCTACACTCAGGGCATGCTGGGTCACATTCCTGTCAGTCAACTGAAACCCAATTTCCGTCCACTCCTTGCTTCTCAGGACAGGATACATACAAACTGCCCATAAACGAGCGCCACCCAAAACAATACTTCCGTCCCGGAAGTCACAAATACAGGAGTTGCAAAGGTTCATTATGAACAAAGAGAAACAGGGAATAGAGGAACGGAAGTTGTTGGTAAATGACTCAGAATACGGAATACGGTCCATTCAGTATTGATTCTTATGCCCATGTAAAGGCCCTCATTACAACTAGCCCTGATGTCAAACTGCAGGTTCGGGAGGAACCGGGACGTACCATATAGACTGCACGGCGATGCTGTGAGTCTACCGCCGCCGCCTTTCCTCCGGGCTGCCCTTGACGCGACCCCTACACGTCTGCAAACTTTCACGCACTCAGCTCCACAATCTGCATACACCTATCTTCTGTATTAACGTTAATTTTATACTCTTCGCTCACGCAGTAAGTGTACAGTTTATCTGTGCAGTTAGACCGCCTGATGTTGTATTTGATGTTATTCGTCATCCAAACACGACACTTAAGATAACACCCATTGTCGTCAAATTCTTCCCCAGGGGTTTTCAGACACTGATGGGACAGTTACGCACAGAAAATGAACGTCACGCCCATAAACTCGCCCCGTCGGCAGTCTGACAAATTAGACCGACTTATCTTTTCAAACAATGCTTCGGGTATGACGTGATCAGAATTTACTGGCGGCAGGGTTTTATTTGTCTCAAAGTTTCTCATTCCTCGAGGGGAAAACTGAAGAAATCTTGAAGCATCTCCATTCTTTCTTGAGCAAGCATCTTAAAACATCGTTCAAGAATCAACGAAATTATACACATACTAACCCCTTGGCCTCCCGAATGCTCTATGTATATCACTACTCTTTGATATCACTATCACATCAAAGAAAACAAACATTTATTGTCTGGCGCTTTGATGTCTAAAATGGACCGGTGATATAAATAGATTTATATTGCCTTAAAAATCACATAACACACGAAGCTTCTAATGAATCCTAGTAATGATCTTAGCCAGTGCACGAACCAGCATTAACGGTGTTTTAGGTCATGTTTCACATGCATATCCTATCCGTTCTTTCATGCATTGCCAGCCTCACAAAAGTAGAGGGTGTTCGTAAATGACTTTTACACCCGCGACGTACGAAAGCCGTTAAAGTTACTCCTAACGAAGCCATAAGAATTTCCTGACAATTATGTTTCATTGGTTGAAATATATGTCCTCAGACTGGAACGATAAAACTACGGGGCGCATCTATGATCGCCTCCTCTATTATACTAACAGTTTGACAAATACTCCTCTTTTCACATTTACCTTAACGATGAATCAGTCTGTATTTATCCTTATCATAGCAGCGGGGGCACCAATGGAATTTGACAAGAACCTAGAGTGGCTGTTTTAAACCTTCAAGAGGTATTCAACGTGATTGTTACAACCGTATATCTACCACAAGACGTCACTGTAGGCAACATAGATACTTGTGCTCATCTGCGCTCATCTGTAGTTTTGACCTTCGTCGGAGATGTTCACCGCCATCAACAGGCATCGGCGTGGCTATACCCAGATTTTCGTTTTAAAATGGCGTCTATAAGTATAACAGCGTATGATAAGGGAGAAGAAAGCTTTTCCAACTGTGGATAATCGGCGTTCTGAGTCTCATCAGAGATTTTGCACCGACATAAGCAAGCATTGACACCAACCTGGCATCATACACCGTACATTTTTTTTTGTAAAAAAATGTTTCCAGAATTGTTTGTTTATTGTTTCGCACGAAATACATAATAAAAGGAAGTAAATTAAATAAAAAACACTGTGCAGGAGAAGGGAGTTAGCCTGTTAGGCTTATTCAAACCCTTCTTCTTAACATAACATAACATAACATAACAAATAATAATTACAATTTGTCTGAAGTACTTGAACTGACAAACAAGGCAAAATATTAACAAATCATAAATAGGTAACAATTAAATAATTGAAACAAAATTACAGTGAAATAACTATCTAACGGAGAAGCTAAGTAACACTTAAATGATTCAAAACAAGAAAATATGGCAACTACAATAACGTAAATAAGACTATCTAATAGATCTAGAGAATTAAGCTAATTGAATGTTGGGTGGCTTATGAGATATTGTTTTAAAGTGCATTTAAAGTTTAAGAAAGATGAATTGATTTGTAAACTCCGGTCTAAAGCGTTCTAGGTATCAGGGAATCTAGACATCATGGTGAACATTCTTTGTTGGTTTTTGGTGTGCATTACTGTCAGATCTTTACAATGTCTAGTGTTATATTGATGATGATCCGAATTGAAGCTAAAAAGGCGTTTGAATTGATCTGGAAGACAGGAACTAGAGAACGAATTACTTGGAACTAGAATAAATTACATCGAGAGAAGTTCTGCTGTTTTTCGTTCTACTGCACTGGTGAAAATCAATGCGCGCCTGCACACTATCCTTAGAAATATGGCAAGATCATCGCAAATGAAATACAGATCGATTGTACATGTGTCCCAGCGGAAATGTACAGATTCTATTTACCGCTATGGCAACATTTGATGACTTCTGAAGGATGTTTGGTCAAGAGACAATGGCATTATGTATTCATACAAATATATGTTTCAAACAAAAAGTAATATATATTCGAATTGATGGTAAACGACATATTGAAAACCCTATAGCCGTACACAAAAGTCAAGTGCTTACCAACAAGCTTTTCCTCGGTCATCCTTCAACCGAGACGGGGGCCGATACAGACTTCCGGTCACCTCTGACTCGTTGCTGACGTCACGCTTCCACGTGATTTAGGCTTCTGGTCATTTCGACTATACTTTTGTGTAAGGTTATAGTGTTTTAAATCTTCATGAAGATCTGTTTGATTTTGCAGGAAGAATCTAAAGATTGGGTTGTCTCAGCTACAGATAAATTCATATACAGCAAATCCAACGATCTATGTAAGTGTAGCAGCACCTCTTAGTTTAGGTGAGCTGATTGGATCATGCATTCTTCATGTATGGCGCCCTGTGATTGGTTCTGACTCCACCAACCATTTTTGATAACCCGCTAAGCTCTAGATACGCGGTCTCGGAATGGCTAATGAGAATTTAGTCGATTACTTGACTGACTGATCTCTGGGAACCATCCAAAATCGAATCGTAGCCTTTCATCCTCTATTCTCCATGAGCAAAAGACAAACCGTTGTTAATGTGATCACTACAAGTTTTTGTCGATTTCAAAGTGGTGAAAAGGCAAATTGACACACACCGTCGTGTCTTGAATACTAAGGAAGAGTGTAACGTAGAATAACGCTAATGGAAGCTACATGTAATCCCTTAGATAAGACTTTCAAATTGGTAAACCGATAGTGCAAAACGGTGTGTTGTTGACCTTGTCATGTGCTAATGTTAATTATTGACAATCGGTACAATTGTAAATAGAGTTTGACGATCGCTACCATTGACAGAGGTAGCAAAGTTAACTCTATCAACTCAATGTACAGTATCTATAGTATCTTTTCTCTGTCATTGTTTTTGGCTGCCATACAGGCTGCCTAACTAGCCAGACCATTAGAGCCTGGTTCGTGAGCTTGAATCCGATAGATTTTGGCCGTACATGTCGGTAATAACTCCTCAAGAGGATAGGAAAACCCAGCTGGCTAGCCTCATATATAACATACACATTGGGCTGCAGAAAATTGACATGGGCTGTATCTTCAATGAAATATGACATTCTGGCTTTATTATTTCTTTTTGTGATTCTACAGAGACAAGTATAGTGTAGTATAGAGGATAGGTAAATGGTATCCAGTAGGTATCTTTGATATTCAGTGGTGTAAATTACGAAGAGAGACTGTCGTAAACGTTTAAATGATACTGAACGTGTCAAGCTAGATGCCTGGTTATGAAATGGAAGGTTTTATTCATGATTTAATGTCTTGCCGAATCATGTAGCATTTGTAGACTTGACAAAGACATTCGACATTGACTCTGCCCCATTATTGAGCTTTTGCAAAACTTGACTTGATTTGATATATTGTTTATAAATTTGAGTATCCCTTACTTGGCCCCTTGCGAGTGAATATTGAATTCCAGCCTTTAACTACATCTCCCATTACCGGCTGACCTGACGGTACCGTTGTTCAGGAATGGTTCACGGCTCATACATGTCTGCTGTCTCAGCAGCTTGGGCGATATTGCTGTTCAGATCGTTATGTGGTTTTAGGGCCGGACCAGGAAGGCCGGTGGGGGTGTAGGGAAATGTGAACAAGACGTATAGTAAATAGGACCGGTACAAGAAGGTTTTTGGATACGGAAAAAATACTATTAGTATTACACACACACATCCACATCTAGAAAAGCTAAATAAAAACACTAATCATTAAAAACGTGGGACTATTCATTAGCATAAACAATGAGAAACATTTATAAATAGATGTTAACGTTTTCATCATTTAGCGAAGGTATAAGGTCGTGGAACTCTCGTTTAAGTTTAGCTCTTGTCTGAGCAAATGGTTAGCTTGGCTAGAAACCCAATCCTCACTGTAGATCATTAGTTCCTTTTCAAGGCTAAGTCACCCCTTGGGCGTGTTTGAGAAACAAAAAAAAAACCTTTCATCTCAAAAAGAGAAGAGCTGCCCTCTTTGTGCGCCTGCCAGATGAAGAACATAAAGGAATCACAAGCTATGTACATGACAAATTGGGGGAATCAGGCCGCACAACAATGAGAAATCGAAGCAATGGCATCACACTCCATACAGAATAGATCACATACGTCACCAGAATACGATCAGATCCATACAAGAATGGAATTCGAACACCAGGCAGCGCCAATCTGAAATATCCTTACCACCACAAAACTACCCGGAATCAGTAATCTTCAGCATGCTAGGCACGGACCGGAACATATCAATTGTCAACCCGGCAGAAATGAACAAAAGACATTCTACTCTCCAACCAGAGGTTGGTTGGGAAGATCGTGCCCTTTTTTATTATATGCCCCTTTTCCCCATGGATACAGCCTGGACAATTTGATACTGTCTTTGCAGCCATCGAAAGATCTGCTTGGAGATAGGACATTCAACAGTACATACATGTATCTAGGAGAAAAGAAGATGTTCAGCCACTATCTGATCTTCGTAGCGACCTCAAGAATCTGTCTATTCTGAATTCTGAAATGACTCAAACATTAGGCCTCCATGCCATCGGTCAAGAACTACTACTAGTCCTGTTATTAATCAGCTATAGTCATCTGTGACTGAGTAAAAAGACAATTAGATTGCCTCACCTGTGACACTCTGCCGCTTTCCTGCCCTTCGCGGTGACAGCGGTACAAAAATTCTTCACCTATGTCTGTGGTCCGGGTGTTCTAACAGAGCCCTACCTGTCTTTACCGGCACACACTACGTTTAAACCATACAAAACGGTTTCTGTGTCCTCTCTCTGATCGTCCCTGTCTGTATGTGTGATCCTGCTATCTCCTTAAAAAGAGGATGCGACACTTGGTGAAGCTAACCCGGCGTTGCCACTCAGCCTCCCGCTGCGGACATATATATCAGGCCTCTCCAGCCAGCCGGCTTTATAACACCACTTGCTTCGTCCTTGGAATATTGATCTTTTGTCCGTAAGGAAATATCAGGTAAACGGAAAGATAAGCCGGGAGGTGGGGAGAGCCGCGATCTATCTCAGAGGCAATTATCAGAGCAATATTGACGCCATTAGCCGTGCGACACTGTCCCGTGTGTAATCTCGATGTTTTCATAGATGGACCTGTAAGATAATTGCTTATGCTCTGTGGTAAACATGAACATATTGCTTTACAAGATGGAAAATGTAGATATGATGCACTACAATAGACCAGCGTTCACATTTCTTTGTGACAATGATGTATAAGTGTGGCATTTTCAGCACGTAATTTCTGTTGGGTTGTCATAAAGGATCCCAGAGTATGATCACATCTTTGATTGTTTACACACCGTACTCTGTGAATGGCATCGCCATGTCGAAAGCTCTTGTCGTGACAGTATGTTTGAATCGTACATACAGGTTTGAGTTCAGATGACATATACCAAACAAAGCGATGAAGTACTAGTGTATAATACAAAGAGCTTGGGGCTGATGCTGAGAATGCAAAAACAGTTTTACATGACAGCAAACCTTCATCAACTTCATGAAGTAGAAACGTGCAGACTGGGGCTCTTACTTTAACAGTGCGAAAGAGTCACAGTGAGGAATATAAAGCTAAAGATACACTCAAAGAACCATCAGCTCAATAACAACAGTACTAGTGTAAGTTATATATTCATATAATATAACATTCGCAGTGATAGCAGCCAGTCCCTATGTGCTTTGATATGAGCTTGGGCTCTCCAACTCGCCTCAGTAACATCGTCATTTTCTTTATCACAGGTAAGAAAGGTATAATCCCCAATGACGCGTGGATACTGTTTTGGCAATATCGTGTTTTTGGCATTTCACGTCTGGGCATTGTCGCTGACATTATATGCCTTTCATCGGCTTGTCACTGTAAATACGGGAAAAATGATGTCCTCACGGCATCCATGTCTCGCAAGTCACGCTTAATCCCATTCATAAGCTTGGAGAAGTGATACTCTTTTCCTTCCATTGTTTGTGAGTGACAAATAAAACATTCGAGAAGCATAATAGCTCAATGGTCCATAGAATATGTGACAGTGAAAACGTTATGAGACCATGTAAATCTGAACGTCTCAAGCAACCAAGTTCCAGTGTACCATTCTGAAGACAACATCCTCATATTACCGCTTTTGATTCTATTCCACTGAAAAAGTGTAAGGTTTTACGTCTAATGTTTCTATGTTTTCGAATTTCACCAAATCAATATCAGATCTGAGGCAAACGTTAGTCCCAAGTTGAACACTATTCATTTGTTTGACATTGACCGAAAGTCAGGTCAATATGACTGTGTGTGTTTCAGATCAAATTTGCGCACTGACTGGTCCATAAAACCTCCCAAATTGACCGGACTGGGGGTCCATATATCCTGATAATCCAATAGCTGCAGTAAAGAATACTTGGCATTTTGTCTGCGGAAATTCTTCACGACACCCAGGAGTGTTAATACCCACAGATTGTAATAGAGAAAAGTCTCAATTTAAAACTTTAAACCCCGGACATTGACCGTAACGGTTGGCTGTGGGTAGATTGATCTGGTTACGCGAACGTCGATCCTACTTTATACTGCATAAAGGCCAAGAGGCATCTTAAGACTCAAGGTAAGATAACGCAGCACCAGATATGAATTTAAGTAGCTATCCGACTTCAAGTACAAGTACACCTGACGACTTGAGAAACTGTATAAAACCAAGTTTATTGTTTGATAAGATTGGTAATTTCAATGTATAATGTAAGTGCCATAGTGCCGTGTGACAAAGAAGAAAAATGATAATTCCATGTGTAAACATTGCATGATAGATGGATTGGTAACAACAGCATAACTACTAGTATGTATGTCTAACATTCCATCTAGGGTAAGAACAAATTCATGTTTCCATTGCGTTGTAGCATATCTGGTGCAAATAGAGAAAACAAATCATCACAATATATACAAAAGACGCTGTTTAACCCGTGAACATCATTACAAATTACGTCATCGCAAGAACTGAGTTTACAAAGAAAGACAATAAAATATCTTTCAATGCTGATTTTTTTGTATCAACTGAAGGTTAGACTTGATCTGAAACTATCATACTGAAAAATACAAAACCTACTTCGTGGTGACGTAAATTTGCACGAAAACCACCAAAGATCAGCAGTGCAATGATATCATGCGGTTTTAAACGTCTTCTTGACATGGCGACTGAAAGTGAGAGTATGTTTGTTTGTATGTTTGTTGGTTCTTACACCTGTCTGGTGATGAGCACATACCCGGGTCCTTCGTTTGCCCCACCCTGGCCGCTCGTGTCAGTACCGGAGTTAAACGAACCGCCTCCTCCTCCGCCATTTGGGTTACACCACTTTCCCCTGCCTCCCCCTGAGTACCCCCCTCCCCCTCCCCCTCCACCACCGGACCCATGACCCCCTCCTCCTCCACCAAACCCACCATCAGCATTATTACATTCCCCAAGTCCTCCAACCCCGCCATTCACAAACGCCTTCCCACCTTCCCCACCATTCTCACAACTGTCGCCTCCAAACTGTTGAGAACTCCCTCCATCCGTCAGCAGCCCTCCCCCTCCCCCACCCATATAGTCACCCTTCCATTCTGTCGCCCCCTGTCCGTTAGATCCTCCACTACAACCAGTTCCTCCACAACTCTTGTTACCAGTAGTGGACACAGTCCCGTCACACAGGGGGTTATGGGTCTTTTGTCCGAACCCTCCCCCACCCCCGGCGATAATGAGTGGCGTGTTGTCTCCCCTGGTGACAAACGTACCGCCCCCTCCTCCTACACTGCGGGAAGACCTGTTCTCAGCACCCTCTTGTCCCACCAGGATCTTCAGAGTTTCACCTGGTATATAGAAAAGTTAACCAGTGATAAGTCTTTCTCATCGGAGAAAGTAATGTTTTACGTAATATACTCTTTCTATCAATATTGGCACACCTTTCATTCATTTTTATTACATTAAAGTAATGCATAAGATGAGTGTTTATTTATTTTTAGTTAGTTATGTTTGGTTCTTTGTTTTTAGTTTCAAATTGAAAGGCCTTTCAAGTGCTTCCATAGCGTGAAAATATCGCACCTTGTTTGAGGTTAAATGTTCCTCTCAGTACGGCACCCCGTCCTCGGGCGGACTTCTGGCTGTCCTTACCCCACCCTGCAGCAGCACCTGTCAATCAAACATGTCAGTCACTTGACAGAAATTGACAAACATCGAGAAGCATGAAATGGGCACGGTTACTACTATGTCAAAAACATGACTTGTTTGCGTGTAAATTAATAAATTGAACTGATATTCAAAAATGTTCTGACGTAGGCAAGTGACATGTACTTTAATTTGAATAAAATAAATGTATCTACAAATACCTTCAAATCACACGAATAAACACAAAAAGCAATGGATCTGTTATATTGGCTATCAAATTAACCCCCCTACCCGCTGCCTCTATGCTGTACGTTCCCGTCCCCGGTACAGTGAAGTTTTGTATCCCGTCCTGTAGCGTCACCAGGTGTTCATGGTCCTGTCCCCTGTAGTGGGTTCCCAGGGTAGTGGGGCCCAGACGGCCGATGGCGCCCAGGGTGGTGAACTTGGCAGTTTGGAAGGAAGAATCTGAGGGGATAGAAGTTAATCTTGTAACATTTATCTGACTCAGGAGGAATTGAACATCCATGAGCTGTTTTAATAAAGAGATTTGATATGTTCCTAAGTTACATATTACCGGAAGGAAACGTACCGACAATGTCACCAAGGAAGATTTCCTTTTCTTTCCTTTCCGCCCTGGGATCAAACTTGACGTAACTGATGTCTTCAGGAATGTCCGGGGTTGGACCTTTCAGCAGAGATTCTAGCCGGGCCGTGACGTCAGAGTACACGTTCATGACGTCAAAGTCACTGCCATGCTCCACGACTTTCTGTGAGAAGTCCACTGTGCTGGACAGACAGCCTAAGGTGCTCTCAACACTGTCTGCTGTAGCAGAGAGCTGCTTGGAACGGGCTGCTGTGACGGCCGCTAACTTTTCTTTCAGTTCAGTCTGTTTGTGTCTGACAAGGCCAGTGTAGTACTTGATCTCTTCCTCCGCAGCTGCATCGATGTCGTCTGCAGCTTTCTTACTCCTGTTGTCCAGTTCTGCTTGCTTCTTGGCTGCGAGACTTGCAACGTCTCGGTATTCCTCAATTTTCGGCCTAGCAGTTGCCATTTTCTCCCTGATCTTTGCCCTGACGTCACTCACAATGTCTGCCAGCAAGCCGTACTTGTGGTCTTTGTGCTGCAGTACCGTGCAGTCTCGGCAGATGGGACTCTGGCACGTCTCACAGTAGAACTTCAGCTTCTCGTCTTCATGTTTTGGACACATCGGCAGTGATGTCGACTTGACCGACGACGTCTTGGTGATCAGCTGCTCTTTTAGTTCCGCCACTCCAATGACTTCATGGTCACGTGTACGTTTGGCACGACAGTGCGTTCGAGCACAGTCCTCACACAAGAACTCTTCACACACAACACATCCGCAGCTAGCCACTTCTTCACAGTTATCACAAAGCACTTTGTCATTAGTAGCCAGAGCCTTGTGAGTTTCAACGGTATCCCTCAAACTCAGGACAAAGAAGTTGTTTTTGAGCCCTGCGACACCGCCCCCCGGAAGTACAGTTTCGGTCCGACATGTTGGACACGGAAACTTGTCCTTTACTTTACTTTGTTGCGCTACAAACTTCTCCAGACAGCCCTTACAGAAGGTGTGAACACACGGCAGGATCTTGGGGTCCTTATAGGGCTCCAGGCAGATCGTACACTCCAGAAAGTCGCCCGAAATCTGGCTGAGTACGGCCTCCGCCATGACTACCACCTGTACGCCTCACGTACTGAGCTGTATGGAAATGAACTTTGGTCACATGTCAGTGGGGACCTCTAGCGACCGAAATTATTTTTGCCCCTGCTTTTCCTGCAATGATAACTTCAGTCTTTTTTGGGCCGTGTGTGCCGGGCTGTCAGGCGTCCCCGGACTGTCAATCCACGCAACCCCTACCCCGCCATAGACACACAAACACACGCACGCACACGCACACCCACCCACACACACACGCATGCAAACACACAAGCACACGCACACACAGACACACACACAGTATCTGCCATAGTGACACAACACCACACACTGTACAATGTAAGATGTTTATTTCCAACTGTTGGTACAAGAGTCTCCCACAAAGGGGGAAGTACAGGTTAGAGGTGTACAAAATTGGTCCAAAGGTAACCATGGCTGTCAGTCTGTCATCAGAACAACAAAAACAACAACAAAAAAGGCAGCTATAATAACAAGGTCAAGATGTCTGGCATATTTTTCCTGGTTACCATTTTGTAGCCCATATGATGGTACAGTGAACTGATCGTCCGGCAGGATGAAAAGGACTATGATGATGATGATGATGGTACAATGTACGTCTAAGGCATTCTACGAGCACATGTGAAGCTGTGCTTTAACCCTAATCCTGCTGTGAGCAAGTTCTATCCAGGGTTACAGCCCAGCACAGCAGGAAAGGGTTAACAAGACTTAACTTTTACAACATGTCAGAAGAGAAAGAGTCTAGCATGATGGAATCCTACAGGCTGCTCCTATGTATGTCAATATTAACCCTGTCATGCTGGACAGAAGTGAATGGAGGGACATCACTGGTGTCACCACCTGTGGACTAACCCTGAACTGAACTGAACTAACCCTCGACCTGCCAAGGGCTCACCAATGCACCACACATGTATCGGGTACAGAATAACATAGCAGGAACATGGTTATATCATCTGGTGATTTATAAAAATCTGACAGCTAGTCCTTATCATCAACATTCTGTGTGAGCTAACATAAATATTTTCTACACTAGTCCAGCTACATGCATTGGTGTTAATAGTTATGACAATAGACAGAGTTACTGTACAAATGTTTGATACAAGATCTGGCTTACAACATGCACCAACAGTCATTACTAAAAAAAAACACCACTGTGCTTTGGAACTGTCGCTACTGTACAGTGCCAGACCATAGAATCTAATGGGAGAATTAGATTTAACCTTCTCAATGCTGCATCACACCATAACAAACACAAACGTGATACCAAAAGGCTAGCAGGGAGAAGGTTAAGGACATGATGCCAATGTAGGTCTGAAAACTGTCTTTGACATACTGTGCTTCAACATGGCCTCTATATATCAGCTTACCTGAGGTGTTATCAATTCTTATACAGTCTGTTCCATGAAGTAAAAAAAATGATACAGATCCACTTAACTTGTAAAGAACTATAATCAAACTAGACTGATTTCTGACCCTCTATTTCATTGTTGCTCTTCAACTTGCACTTGTTTCTGTAACAGTCCTAGATATGTACATAATGCACAATATCAGGTGAACGGAAAGTTAAGCCGGGAGGTGGGGAGAGCCGCGATCTATCTCAGAGGCAATTATCAGAGCAATATTGACGCTATTAGCCGTGCGACACTGTCCCGTGAGTAATCTCCATGTTTTCATAGATGGACCTGTAAGATAATTGCTTATGCTCTGTGGTAAACATGAACATATTGCTTTACAAGATGGAAAATGTAGATATGATACACTACAATGGACCAGCGTTTACACTTCATGTGACAATGATGTATAAGTGTGGCATTTTCAGCACGTATTTTCTGTTGGGTTGTCATAAAGGATCCTAGAGTATGATCACATCTTTGATTGTTTACACACCGTTCTCTGTGAATGGCATCGCCATGTCGAAAGCTCTTGTCGTGACAGTATGTTTGAATCGTACATACAGGTTTTAGTTCAGATGACATATACCAAACAAAGCGATGAAGTACTAGTGTACAATACAAAGAGCTTGGGGCTGATGCTGAGAATGCAAAAACAGTTTTACATGACAGCAAACCTTCATCAACGTCAATAAATAGAAACGTGCAGACTGGGGCTAATATTTAACAGTGTAAAACAGTCACAGTGAGAAATACAAAGCTAAAGATATACTCAAATAACAATCAGGTTAACAGCAACAGTGTCAGTTATATATTCATATTATATAATATTCACAGTGATAGCAGCCAGTCCCTATGTGCTTTGATATGAGCTTGGTCTCTCCAACTCGCCTCAGTAACATCGTCATTTTCTTTATTACAGGTAAGAAAGATATAATCCCCAATGACGCGTGGATGTTGTTTTGGCAATATCGTGTTTTTGACATTTCACGTCTGGGCATTGTCGTTGACATTATATGCCTTTCATCGGCTTGTCACTGTAAATACGGGAAAAATGATGTCCTCACGGCATCCGAGGTGTAAATGTCTTGCAAGTCACGCTTAATCCCATTCATAAGCTTGGCGAAGTGATACTCTTTCCCTTCCATTGTTTGTGAGTGACAAATAAAACATTCGAGAATCATAATAGCTCAATGGTCCATAGAATATGTGACAGTGAAAACGTTATACGATCATGTAAATCTGAACGTCTCAAGCAACCAAGTTCCAGTGTACCATTCTGGAGACAACATCCTCATATCATCGCTTTTGATTCTATTACACTGAAAAAGTGCAAGGTTTTACGCCTAATGTTTCTCTGTTTTTTAATTTTACCAAATCAGTATCAGATCCGAGACAAACGTTAGTCCCCACGTTGAACACTATTCGTTTGTTTGACATTGACCCAAACCCAAAGTCAGGTCAACATGACTATGTGTGTTTCAGATCAAATTTGCGCTCTGACTGGTCCATAAAACCTCCCAAATTGACCAGACTGGGGGTCCATATATCCTGATAATCCAATAGCTGCAGTATAGAATACTCGGCATTTTGTCTGCGGAAATTCTTCACGACACCCAGGGGTGTTAATACCCACAAATTGTAACAGAGAAAAGTCTTAATTCAAAACTTTAAGCCCGGGACATTGACCGTAACGGTTGGCTGTAAGTGGATTTGAGTAGATTGATTTGGTTACGCGACCGTCTACTTTATTCTGCTTGAAGGTGAAGAGGCACCTTAAGACTCAAGGCTAAATGTCAGATAACGCAGCAACTGATGTGAAGCTATCTGATTTCAAGTACAAGTTCACCTGAGAAACTGTATAAAACCAAGTTTATTGTTTGATAAGGTTGGTAATTTTAATGGATAACATGCACGTGAAAATAGTGCCGTGTGACGAAGAAGAAAAATGCGCAGGCATTTGCAGGCATTGCATGATAGATGAATTGGAACAGCATAACTACTAGTATGTATTTCTAACATTCCATCTTGTGTAAGAAGAAATTCATGTTTCCATTGCGTTGTTGTACATCTCATGCAAATAGATATAAGAACATATCAATACACAATAAGCGAGGTTTAACCCGTGAACATCAATCGGCATACAAATTACATTACTCTTTGAATGGTAGTCATTACAAAACAGTCTACAAAGAAAGAGAAACATCTTTAAAGGCTGCTTGTTCCTTAAGTTGTATCCAAAGAAGGTCAGACTTGATCTGATACTATCATACTGTAAAATGCACAATATAATTTAAGGTGACGTCAATTTGTAGGAAAACCACCATAGATCAGCAGTGCAATGATATCATGTGGTTTTTAACGTATTTTTGGCATGGCGACTGAAAGTTGGAGAGTGTTTGTTGGTTCTTACACCTGTCTGGTGATGACCACATACCCGGGTCCGTCGTTTGCCCCATCCTTACCGTTCGTGTCAGTACCGGAGTTATACGAACCGCCTCCTCCTCCGCCATTTGAATAAATATTCTCTCCCCTGCCTCCCCCCGAGTACCCCCCTCCCCCACCTCCTCCACAACTGGCCCCATAACTCCCTCCCCCTCCACCAAACCCACCATCAGCATTATTACATTCCCCACGCCCTCCAACCCCGCCATTCACAAACGCCTTCCCACCTTCCCCGCCTTCCTTACAACTGTCGCCTCCAAACCATTTAGAACTCCCTCCATCCGTCAGCAGCCCTCCCCCTCCTCCACCCATGCAGTCACCCTTCCATTCTGTCGCCCCCTGTCCGTTAGATCCTCCACTACAACCAGTTCCTCCATTCTTGTTACCAGCAGTGGACACAGTCCCGCCACACAGGGGGTTATGGGTGTTTGGTCCATAGCCTCCCCCTCCCCCACCCCCGGCGATAATGAGTGTCATGTTGTCTCCCCTGGTGACAAACGTACCGCCCCCTCCTCCTACACTCCAGTTAGTCGTGTTCTCAGCACCTTCTTGTCCCACCAGGATCTTCAGAGTGTCACCTGGTATGTAGAAAATTTAATCAGTGATAAATCTTTCACATCGGAGAAAGTTACTGTTTTACGGTTACTCTTTCCATCAATATTGCCACACCTTTCATTCAACCATTGGCTTACATAGTAAATCTGTCTTTTGCGACGGGAACTTTCCCGGAAAAGTGGAAACATGCCAAGGTGATTCCACTATTGAAAGACAGCAGTAAGCCACTGTCGGGACAGAACTCGCGACCTGTGAGTCTCCTTCCAACTTGTGGCAAGGTGTGTGAAATAATAGCCAGTGAACAGATAGTGTCATACTTCTCCCAATCTGGTCATCAGTCAGAGGCACAGCACGCATACAGAAAACTACACTCTACGGAAACGGTGCTCTTGAAGATGACAGATGAGTGGTTGGACAGCATGGACAAGGGGCTGATGACCTCAGTGGTGCTCCTAGACTACAGCGCAGCTTTTGACTTGGTTGACCACACCCTGCTTCTAAGGAAACTCACAAGCTACGGGTTCTCTGAGGAAGCCCTGTCATGGACCAAGTCATACCTGTCCAAACGTAATTGGCAGGTGTACGCAAACGGAGCATACAGCAAAGAACGGGTGTTACAGTGTGGAGTTCCACAAGGCAGTTGTTTGGGACCTCAGTTGTACAGCATCTACGTCAACGACATGTCCAGCACAGTGGACAATAGTGAGCTGGACCAGTATGCTGACGATAGTACAGTACATGCAGCAGGACACACTGTTCAGGACATAAGAACAAAGACTCTTGTAGATCTGGAATGTGTGGCAAAGTGGTCGGATCACAACATGCTCAAACTAAACAATGACAAAACAAAAGCCATGCTAGTGGGGACAGCAAGAAAGACCAGACTTGCGCACCTCCTCTACAGCTGGAGCTCAGGGGGCAGAGTTTACAGCAGGTACCCACTGCCAAGCTTCTGGGAGTGCAGGTTGACCAGAACCTCACTTTTGACGATCACATAGACCTTGTAGTGAAGAAGTGCAATAGGAGCATGGCTCAAGTAAGCAGGGTGAGAAAATCACTTCTGAGGAAGCACAGGATAGAACTCATTCAAGCCCTGGTACTGACACATCTCGACTACTGCAGCTCAGTGTGGGCCAGCACATCTGCAAAGAACATAAAGCGGCTGCAAGTGATACAGAACAGAGCAGCCAGGCTCGCCCTGGGATGTGACAGGTACACGAGTAAGGACAGGATGCTGAAGGTGCTAGGATGGCAAACAGTGAAATACAGGATCCATCAGAAAGGACTGAAGACTTTCAGTAGAATAATGAATGAAAGACAACCTGTTTCCCTGTATAAGAACATCACATTACAGTCACATGGGTACAATACCAGAACATCGAACTCACGGACTGTCCGCCTTCCTAAACCCAGAACAAATGCCCAAAAAAAGAGATTTCTGTACAGGATGGCTAGTACCGTACCTAGAACAGTATGAAGTTGTAATGTTGTATTGATGTGTAGAATCCTTGTAATAATGTACATGTATATACCGGTGTCTGTAGATGCTGTGTGTTAGTATTTTTGCTACTGTTAGTTAATGTTTGATGTATTCCCTGTGTGTTATATGTGTTACATGTCAGAATGGACCACAGGAGGAATAGCTACAGTTTGTATGCTAATTGTGGATCCTAAATAAAGTCAAGTCAAGTCATGTTTATTACAATAAAGTAATGCATTAGATGAGTGTTTATTTATTTTTAGTTAGTTATGTTTGGTTCTTTGTTTTTAGTTTCAAATTGAAAGGCCTTTCAAGTGCTTCCATAGCGTGAAAATTTCGCACCTTGTTTGAGGTTAAATGTTCCCCTCAGTACGGCACCCCGTCCTCGGGCGGACTTCGGGTTGTACCGACTCCACCCTGCAGCAGCACCTGTCAATCAAACATGTCAGTCACTTGACAGAAATTGACAAACATCGAGAAGCATGAAATGGGCAAGGTTGCTACTATGTCAAAAACATAGTAGCCCCTTTTATACTTAACTGATAAAATAACCGAAGCTTTAGAAAACAACGAATATACCGTAGGCATATTTCTTGATCTGTCAAAAGCTTTTGACACGGTTGATCACAAAATATTACTAGATAAATTACATAAGTACGGCTTACATAACACAGTTCATGACTGGCTTAAAGACTACCTTTCGAACAGAAAACAATATGTAACCAATGGCATTTACAAATCACAACATAACTCAATAACATGTGGCGTTCCACAAGGATCTATCTTGGGACCCTTACTTTTTCTAATATATATAAACGATTTAGCACACGTATCTCAAAAATTATTTACTCTTCTCTTTGCAGACGACACAAATCTATTCATGTCTCATAAGAACCTCAACATTTTAGTAAACACCGTGAATGAAGAACTAGATAAAGTAAATAAGTGGTTTAAAGCAAACAAATTGTCTTTAAATGTTAAGAAAACAAATTTAATAATATTCGCAGGTAAAAATAGAAAATACACGAAGGAAAACGTGCAAATATTCATAAACAACAACCTTATTACTCAAGTGACGCACACTCGTTTTCTAGGGATTTTAATAGATGCAAAATTAACATGGAAAAATCACATCGATCTTATTAGTAAAAAAATATCAAAGAACATTGGGATTATACGGAAAGTAGGAAATCTTTTATCTCCTAAAACATTTATTACTCTCTATTATAGTCTTGTTTATCCTTACCTAAGTTATTGTAATATTGTATGGGGGAGTACGCACACTACATCACTTAAAGCGCTCTTTCTGCTTCAGAAACGATACGTCAGAGTAGCGTCAAAAGTTTCATTTACTTTCCCTACTGCACCGTTATTTAAAAAACTCAAAATACTGACCATAAATGACATAAATAGACTACAAACCAGTCTTTTAATGTACAAGATAATAAATAAATGTCCTTGCCTTCCTGAAACCTTCTACGACACCTACACCTTTTTATTAAACTCAGATATCCACAACCACTTCACACGCCAATGCAATTATTTAAGGCCATCCAATGCGAAATCAAATATACGTCAATTTACAATCACGTACAGGGGCCCAACAATTTGGAACAACCTAAGTAGAACCTTACAAATTAGTCCCTCCTTCACCATTTTCAAAAATCATATTAAAATAGCTTTCCTAAATAACCCCACACATTCCTAATTTTTATGTTTCCTTGTTTACTACTTTATTACTTTTCATTACTACTTTTCATTATTGTAAATTGTATTGTATCGTATTTTGTTTCATTGTTTTGTTTCATTTACCAGTTACCTAACTTATTTCTTATTTACCGATTTATTTGAATTGTTAATTAAGGTATGAAGGGAGGCCTCTTTATAAGCATTTTATGCTTCCGGCCTCCCTGCACTGTTACATCTCATTTATATTTTTGTATTTGTATTTGTTTTGTTACATTTTTTAAAGTGCGAATAAACTGAACTGAACTGAACATGACTTGTTTGCGTGTAAATTAGTAAATTGAACTGCTATCAAAAATGTTCTAACGTAGGCAAGTGACATGTACTTTAATTTGAATGAAATAAATGTATCTACAAATACCTTCAAATTGCACGAATAAACACAACAAGCAATGGATTTGTTATATTGGCTATCAAATTAAACGTCCCTACCCGCTGCCTCTATGTTGTACGTTCCCGTCCCCGGTACAGAGAAGTGTTGTATCCCGTCATGTAGCGTCACCAGGTGTTCATGGTCCTGTCCCCTGTAGTGGGTACCCAGGCTAGTGGGGCCCAGACGGCCGGTGGTTCCAAGGGTGGTGAACTTAAAGCAGCGACCTGGCGGGAAGGACCATTGGTTCAGTGTTTTACAATCTATTTGAAAAATAGACGAGCAATGTCTACATAGCGTCCGAAGGTCAGTAAAAAGCAACAAATTAGGCGAAAGATTTTACAACAAATCATGCTTCAGAACGTACCGACAATGTCACCAAGGATGATGTCCTTTTCTTTTCTTTCCTTCCTAAGTTCAAACCTGAAGTAACTGATGTCGTCAGGAATGTCCGGGGTTGGACCTTTCAGCAGAGACTCTAGCCGGGCCGTGACGTCAGAGTACACGTTCATGACGTCAAAGTCACTGCCATGCTCCACGACTTTCTGTGAGAAGTCCACTGTGCTGGACAGACAGCCTAAGGTGCTCTCAACACTGTCTGCTGTAGCAGAGAGCTGCTTGGAACGGGCTGCTGTGACGGCCGCTAACTTTTCTTTCAGTTCAGTCTGTTTGCGTCTGACAAGGCCAGTGTAGTACTTGATCTCTTCCTCCGCAGCTGCATCGATGTCGTCTGCAGCTTTCTTACTCTTGGTGTCCAGTTCTGCTTGCTTCTTGGCTGCGAGACTTGCAACGTCTCGGTATTCCTCAATTTTCGGCCTGGCAGTTGCCATTTTCTCCCTGATCTTTGCCCTGACGTCACTCACAACGTCTGCCAGCAAGCCGTACTTGTGGTCTTTGTGCTGCAGTACCGTGCAGTCTCGGCAGATGGGACTCTGGCACGTCTCACAGTAGAACTTCAGCTTCTCGTCTCCATGTTTTGGACACATCGGCAGTGATGTCGACTTAACCGATGACGTCTTGGTGATCAGCTGCTCTTTTAGTTCCGCCACGCCGATGACTTCATGATCACGTGTACGTTTGGCACGACGGTGGCCTCGAGCACATTCGTCACACAAGAACTCTTCACAGACAACACAGCCGAAATTAGCCACATGTTCTTCGCAGTTATCACAAGGCACTTTGTCATCCTCCTTGCTAACCAAACTCTTGTGAGCGTCAACGGTGTCCTTCAAACTCAGGACAAAGAAGTTGTTTTTGAGCCCTGCGACACCGCCCTCCGGAAGTACAGTTTGGGTCCGACATGTTGGACACGGAAACTTGTCCTTTACTTTACTTTGTTGGACTACAAACTTCTCCAGACAGCCCTTACAGAAGGTGTGAACACACGGCAGGATCTTGGGGTCCTTATAGGGCTCCAGGCAGATCGTACACTCCAGAAAGTCGCCCGAAATCTGGCTGAGTACGGCCTCCGCCATGACCGCACCTGTACGCCTCACGAACTGAGCTGTATGGAAATGAACTTTGGTCACCTGTCAGTGGGGACCTCTAGCGACCGAAATTATTTTTGCCCCTGCTTTTCCTGCAATGATAACTTCAGTCTTTTTGGTCCGTGTGTGTCGGGCTGTCAAGCGTCCCCGGACTGTCAATCCATGGACCCCTACCCCACCCGCCATAGACACACACACACACACAAACATACACACACACACACACGCACTCACACACATGCATGCATGCAAACACACAAGCACACGCACACACACAGTATCTGTCATAGTGACACAACACCACACACTGTACAATGTAAGATGTTTATTTCCAACTGTTGGTACAAGAGTCTCCCACAAAGGTGGAGGTACAGGTTAGAGGTGTACAAAATTGGTCCAAAGGTAACCACGGCTATCAGTCTGTCATCAGGACAACAAAAACAAAAAAAGGCTGCTATAAGAACAAGGTCAAGATGTGTGGCATATTTTTCCTGGTGACCATTTTGTAGCCCATTCGATGGTACAATGTACGTCTAAGGCATTCTACGAGCACATGTGAAGCTGTGCTTTAACCCTTTTCCTGCTAAGCTAATTCTATGCAGGGTTACATCCCAGATCAGCAAGAAAGGGTTAACAAGGCTTAACTTTTACAGCATGTCAGAAGAGAAAGAGTCTAGCATTATATGGAATCCTACAGGCTGCTCCTCTATGTCAATATTAACCCTGTCATGCTGGACAGAAGTGTATGGAGGGATATCGCTGGTGTCACCACCTGTGGATGAACTGAACTGAACTAACCCTCGACCTGCCAAGGGCTCACCAATGCACCACACATGTATCGGGTACAGAATAACATAGCAGGAACATGGTTATATCATCTGGTGATTTATAAAAATCTGACAGCAAGTCCTTATCATCAACATTCTGTGTGAGATAACATAAATATTTTCTATACTAGTCCAGCTACATGCATTGGTGTTGATAGTTATGACAATAGGCAGTGTTACTGTACAAATGTTTGGTACAAGATCTGGCTTACAACATGCACCAACAGTCATTACTAAAAAAAAAACAACACCACTGTGCTTTGGAACTGTCGCTACTGTACAGTGCAAGACCATAGAATCTAATGGGAGAATGAGATTTAACCTTCTCAATGCTGCATCACACCATAACCAACACAAACGTGATACCAAAAGGCTACCATAGCAGGGAGAAGGTTAAGGACATGATACCAACATGGCCTCTACAAATCAGCTCACCTGAGGTGTTATCAATTTTTCTTATACTGTCTGTTTCATGAAGTAATAACAAATATACAGATTCTCTTGTACAGAACTATAATCAAACTAGACAGGGATATCTGACCCTCTATTTCATTGTTATCTCTTCAACTTGCACTTGTTTCTGTAACAGCCCTAGATATGTACATAATGCACAATATCAGGTAAACGGAAAGTTAAGCTGGGAAGTGGGCAGAGCCGCGATCTATTTCAGAGGCAATTATCAGAGCAATATTGACGGCATTAGCCGTGCGACACTGCCCCATGAGTAATCTCGATGTTTTCATAGATGGACCTGTAAGATAATTGCTTATGCTCTGTGGTAAACATGAACATATTGCTTTACAAGATGGAAAATGTAGATATGATACACTACAATGGACCAGCGCTCACATTTCGTGTGACAATGATGTATAAGTGTGGCATTACCAGCACGTAATTTCTGTTGGGTTGTCATAAAGGATCCTAGAGTATGATCACATCTTTGATTGTTTACACACCGTTCTCTGTGAATGGGATCGCCGCGTCAAAAGCTCTTGTCGTGACAGTATGTTTGAATCGTACATACAGGTTTTAGTTCAGATGACATATACCAAACAAAGCGATGAAGTACTAGTGTACAATACAAAGAGCTTGGGTCTGAAGCTGAGAATGCAAAAACAGTTTTACATGACAGCAAACCTTCATCAACGTCAATAAATAGAAACGTGAAGACTGGAGCTAATATTTAACAGTGTAAAACAGTCACAGTGAGAAATACAAAGCTAAAGATGTACTCAAATAACAGTCAGGTTAACAGCAACAGTGGCAGTTATATATTCATATTATATAACATTCGCACTGATAGCAGCCAGTCCCTGTGTGCTTTGATATGAGCTTGGTCTCTCCAACTCGCCTCAGTAACATCGTCATTTTCTTTATTACGGGTAAGAAAGGTATAATTCCCAATGACGCTTGGATATTGTTTTGAAAATATCGTGTTTTTGGCATTTCACGTCTGGGCATTGTCGCTGACATTATATGCCTTTCATCGGCTTGTCACTGTAAATACGGGAAAAATGATGTCCTCACGGCATCCGAGGTTTAAATGTCTTGCAAGTCACGCTTAATCCTATTCATAAGCTTGGAAAAGTGATACTCTTTTCCTTCCATTGTTTGTGAGTGACAAATAAAACATTTGAGAAGCATAATAGCTCAATGGTCCATAGAATATGTGACAGTGAAAACGTTATACGACCATGTAAATCTGAATGTCTCAAGCAACCAAGTTCCAGTGCACGTGTGCCATTCTGGAGACAGCATCCTCATATTACCGCTTTTGATTCTATTATATTGATAAAGTGTAAGGTATAACGCCAATGTTTCTCTGGTTCCGAATTTCACCAAATCAATATCAGATCCGAGGCAAACGTTAGTCCCCAAGTTGAGCACTATTCATTTGTTTGACATTGACCCAAAGTCAGGTCAATATGACTGTGTGTGTTTCAGATCAAATTTGCGCTCTGACTGGTCCATAAAACCTCCCAAATTGACCGGACTGGGGGTCCATATAGAGTATCCTGATAATCCAATAGCTGCAGTATAGAATACTCGGCATTTTGTCTGCGGAAGTTCTTCACGACACCCAGGGGTGTTAATACCCGCAGATTGTAACAGAGAAAAATCTCAATTTAAAACTTTAAACCCCGGACATTGACCGTAACGGTTGGCTGTAAGTGGATTTGGGTAGATTAATCAATCTGGTTACGCAAACGTCGATCCTACTTTATACTGCTTAAAGGCGAAGAGGCATCTTAAGACTCAAGATAAGATAACGCAGCACAAGATATGAATTTAAGTAGCTATCCGACTTCAAGTACAAGTACACCTGACGACTTAAGAAACTGTATAAAACCAAGTTTATTGTTTGGTAAGCTTAAGATTGGTAATTTCAATGTATAATGTAAGTGCCATAGTGCCGTGTGACGAAAAAGAAAATGATAATTCCATGTGTAAACATTGCATGATTGATGAATTGGTAACAACAGCATAACTACTAGTATGTATTTCTAACATTCCATCTAGGGTAAGAACAAATTCATGTTTCCATTGCGTTGTAGTATATCTGATGCAAATAGAGATAACATAATATCAATACACAACAAGAGTTCCACGACCTCATACCTCCGCCAAATGGTGTATACCCTTCTGGTGGACGAATTATACATTTTTAGTCATTGATTTCGCAAATAAGAGCCTCATTTGCATGAATCATATCTGTTGATCATATTCTCCACCCAATGACAGTCTTATCGTAAGAAAAAGCGCTATTCTAACATCTTAAAAATTATGCAAATAAGGTCATGACTTGAATAAATTATGTTGAATGATGTTCAGCTTCACTTAACTTCCAAATGCGGCAAGTATTAATTTCCCAGCAGTAATGCCACTATGATATTATATAGCAATTTCCCACTAATTATGCAAATTAGGTGCTCATTTACATAATCATTATCTGCTAATAATCCCCTCGTTCTCAATTACATATGTCACAAGTGTTTCATAGTCCTATTATCGAACGAAGCAGATTTAAAGAATTTCCTAATTAATTATGCAAATTAGATCCTGATTTGCATAATTGTTATTTAGTCATGTCAAGCATCACTTCCTCTACCTACATACTAAAAATCACAACAATCCGTTTACTGGTTCTTGAGTTATCCTTCTTAGAAGATTTTTTCAACACACGATCATGCAGTTCCAGGACAAGCCGCTAGGGGGCCCAAACTCATGTCACTTCTTCCCCTGCCCAAGAGCTATCTTCCATGCAAAATTCGTCACCCTAGCATGTCCAGATCATGAGATATCAAAACAGGAAGTTCAGCTGCAGTACCAACGAAAGCCACCAGTGGGCCCAAAATCTAATCAGTAGGTCTCATGACGACCTACCCACCTACCAAGTTTCATGACAATCCAACCATAGCTTCTTGAGTTATGCTGTTCGCAAACAAACAAACAAACAGACAGACAGACAAACGCTACTGAAAACATAACCTTCTTGGCGAAGGTTTAACCCGTAAACATCATGATATCAATGGGTCATCAATTGGCATACAAATGACGTTAGCTTTGAATGGTAGTCATTACAAGAACAGTTTGTTAAGAAAGGCAAGAGAAACATCTTAAGAGGCTGCTTGTTCCTTAATTTGAATCCAAACAAGGTCAGATTTGATCCGACACTATCATACTGAAAAATACAAAACCTACTTCGTGGTGACTTAAATTTGCACAAAAACCACCAAAGATCAGCAATGCAATGATATCATGTGGTTTTAAACGTCTTCTTGACATGGCGACTGAAAGTGAGAGTATGTTTGTTTGTTTGTATGTTTGTTTGTATGTTATGTATGCATATGTTTGTTGGTCACGGTTCTCACACCTGTCTGGTGATGACCACATACCCGGGTCCGTCGTTTGCCCCACCCTGACCGCTCGTGTCAGTACCGGAGTTAAACGAACCGCCGCCTCCTCCGCCATTTGGGTCAACTTGATTCTCTCCCCTGCCTCCCCCTGAGTACCCCCCTCCCCCACCTCCTCCACCACCGTGCCCATGACTCCCTCCCCCTCCACCAAACCCACCATCAGCGTTATTACATTCCCCACGTCCTCCAACCCCGCCATTGACAAACGCCTTCCCACCTTCCCCACCATTCTCACAACTGTCGCCTCCAAACTGTTTAGAACTCCCTCCATCCGTCAGCAGCCCTCCCCCTCCCCCACCTATGTAGTCACCCTTCCATTCTGTCGCCCCCTGTCCGTTAGATCCTCCACTACAACCAGTTCCTCCATAACTCTTGTTACCAGTAGTGGACACAGTCCCGTCACACAGGGGGTTATGGGTCTTTTGTGCGAACCCTCCCCCTCCCCCACCCCCGGCGATAATGAGTGGCGTGTTGTCTCCCCTGGTGACAAACGTACCGCCCCCTCCTCCTACAGTCCAGTGAGCCGTGTTCTCAGCACCTTCTTGTCCCACCAGGATCTTCAGAGTGTCACCTGGTATGTAGAAAAGTTAATCAGTGATAAGTCTTTCTCATCGGAGAAAGTTACTCTTTTACGTAATATACTCTTTCCATCAATATTGCCACACCTTTCATTCATTTTTATTACATTAAAGTAATGCATAAGTTGAGAGTTTATTTATTTTTAGTCAGTTATGTTTGGTTCTTTGTTTTTAGTTTCAAATTGAAAGGCTCTACAAGTGCTTCCATAGCGTGAAAATATCGAACCTTGTTTGAGGTTAAATGTTCCCCTCAGTACGGCACCCCGTCCTCGGGCGGACTTCGGGTTTTCCACACCCCACCCTGCAGCAGCACCTGTCAATCAAACATGTCAGTCACTTGACAGAAATTGACAAACATCGAGAAGCCTGAAATGGGCACGGTTACTACTATGTCAAAAACATGACTTGTTTGCGTGTAAATTAATGAATTGAGCTGCTATCAAAAATGTTCTAACGTAGGCAAGTGACATTTACTTTAATTTGAATAAAATAAATGTATCTACAAATACCTTCAAATTACACGAATAAACACAAAAAGCAATGGATCTGTTATATTGGCTATCAAATTAACCCCTCCTACCCGCTGCCTCTATGCTGTACGTTCCCGTCCCCGGTACAGTGAAGTTTTGTATCCCGTCCTGTAGCGTCACCAGGTGTTCATGGTCCTGTCCCCTGTAGTGGGTACCCAGGGTAGTGGGGCCCAGACGGCCGGTGGCGCCCAGGGTGGTGAACTTGGCAGTTCGGAAGGAAGATTCTGAGGGGATAGAAGTTAATCTTGTAACATTTATCTGACTCAGGAGGAATTGAACATTCATGAGCTGTTTTAATAAAGAGATTTGATATGTTCCTAAGTTACGTTTGTATACCGGAAGGAAACGTACCAACAATGTCGCCAAAGATGATTTCCTTTTCTTTCCTTTCCGCCCTAGGCTCAAACATGACGTAACTGATGTTGTCAGGAATGTCCGGGGTTGGACCTTTCAGCAGAGACTCTAGCCGGGCCGTGACGTCAGAGTACACGTTCATGACGTCAAAGTCACTGCCATGCTCCACGACTTTCTGTGAGAAGTCCACTGTGCTGGACAGACAGCCTAAGGTGCTCTCAACACTGTCTGCTGTAGCAGAGAGCTGCTTGGAACGGGCTGCTGTGACGGCCGCTAACTTTTCTTTCAGTTCAGTCTGTTTGCGTCTGACAAGGCCACTCAAGTACTTGATCTCTTCCTCCGCAGCTACATCGATGTCGTCTGCAGCTTTCTTACTCTTGGTGTCCAGTTCTGCCTGCTTCTTGGCTGCGAAACTTGCAGCGTCTCGGTATTCCTCAATTTTCGGCCTGGCAGTTGCCATTTTCTCTTTGATCTTTGCCCTGACGTCACCCACAATGTCCGCCAGCAAGCCGTACTTGTGGTCCTTGTGTTGCAGTACCGTGCAGTCTCGGCAGATGGGACTCTGGCACGTCTCACAGTAGAACTTCATCTTCTCGTCTTCATGTTTTGGACACTTCGGCAGTGATGTCGACTTGACCGACGACGTCTTGGTGATCAGCTGCTCTTTTAGTTCCGCCACTCCGATGACTTCATGATCACGTGTATGTTTGCCGCGACGGTGGGCTCGACCACATTCGTCACAAAAGAACTTTTCACAGACAACACAGCCGAAATTAGCCACATGTTCTTCACAGTTATCACAAGGCACTTTGTCATCCTCCTTACTAACCAAACTCTTGTGGGCGTCAACGGTGTCCCTCAAGCTCAGGACAAAGAAGTTGTTTTTGAGCCCGGCGACACCGCCCCCCGGAAGTACAGTTTCGGTCCGACATGTTGGACACGGAAACTTGTCCTTCGCTTCGCCTTGTTTCGCTACAAACTTCTCCAGACAGCCCTTACAGAAGGTGTGAACACACGGCAGGATCTTGGGGTCCTTATAGGGCTCCAGGCAGATCGTGCACTCCAGAAAGTCGCCCGAAATCTGGCTGAGTACGGCCTCCGCCATGACGGCACCTGTACGCCTCACGTAATAAGCTGTAAAGACGCGAACTTTGTACAGTTGAAGTAGAGAGTAACGTTACGTCATTGGTCGGGACTGTTTATTGTACAGAGGTTATGTTTTATCGGAGGTAGGCGGAGATAAAGAAACCTAGGCATTGTTTGAAGACAAATATGACCTCCAACAAGAACGCCAACTTTACTCTTTTATCGTAATGAATAGATACAAAACAATCTTGCATAGCCATACTTCACCTTACTTACACATCATTATAACAAATTAGATACATTTACACAGATTTCATTTCCTTACTCTATTAGGAAAGCATTCTTTGTGCCCATGGATCCTCAAATGGTCTTGTTATGTATTACGTTCAAAGGGTACTACGCGGCTAATTATAAAGAGAACCTCATTGATGTTACTTAGTATTACATATTCGTTGCAATTATTTTCCAAAGCTTTTAAATACATTTTGTAGGTATATCTAGTGTCACAGAAACACACACACACAAACACACACACACACACAAACACAAGCACACACATAGCATCTGTCATAGTGACACAACACCACACACTGTACAATGTAAGATGTTTATTTCCAACTGTTGGTACAAGAGTCTCCCACAAAGGTGGAGGTACAGGTTAGAGGTGTACAAAATTGGTCCAAAGGTAACCACGGCTGTCAGTCTGTCATCAGAACAACAAAAACAAAAAAAGGCTGCTATAAGAACAAGGTCAAGATGTGTGGCATATTTTCCTGGTTACAATTTTGTAGCCCATTTGATGGTACAATGTACGTCTAAGGCATTATACGAGCACATGTGAAGCTGTGCTTTAACCCTTTTCCTCCTGTAAGCTAATTCTATCCAGGGTTACAGCCCAGATCAGCAGAAAAGGCTTAACTTTTACAGCATGTCAGAAGAGAAACAGTGTAGCATGATGGAATCCTACAGGCTGTTCCTATGTATGTCAATATTAACCATGTCATGCTGGACAGAAGTGTATGGAGGGATATCGCTGGTTTCACCACCTGTGGATGAACTGAACTGAACTAACCCTCGACCTGCCAAGGGCTCACCAATGCACCACGTGTATATCGGGTACAGAACAACATAGCAGGAACATGGTTATATATCATCTGGTGATTTATAAAAATCTGACAGCAAGTCCTTATAAACAACATTCTGTGTGAGATAACATAAATATTTTCTACACTAGTCCAGCTACATGCATTGGTGTTGATAGTTATGACAATAGGCAGTGTTACTGTACAAATGTTTGATACAAGATCTGGCTTACAACATGCACCAACAGTCATTACTAAAAAAAAAAAAACACCACTGTGCTTTGGAACTGTCGCTGCTGTACAGTGCCAGACCATAGAATCTAATGGGAGAATGAGATTTAACCTTCCCAATGCTGCATCACACCATAACCAACACAAACGTGATACCAAAAGGCTACCATAGCAGGGAGAAGGTTAAGGACATGATAACAATGTAGGTCTAAAAACTGTCTTTGACATACTGTGCTTCAACATGGCCTCTACATATCAGCTTACCTGAGGTGTTATCAATTCTTATACAGTCTGTTCCATGAAGTAAAAAAAAATGATACAGATCCACTTGTAAAGAACTATAATCAAACTAGACTGATTTCTGACCCTCTATTTCATTGTAGCTCTTCAGCTTGCACTTGTTTCTGTAACAGCCCTAGATATGTACATAATGCACGAAGAGAGTTTAACAGAAGGTGGACTGCTGTGTGGATTTGGATATGAGCTCCATTGTATCACTCGCTGGGTACTGATATTTCTTTTTTTTTGCTGTAAAATACTCCAGATTGCACACAAGTACCATATGACATTGAAATTAACCATTTTTTCTGTTTATTTAAATTCCATGTTATGTGTTCTTGTGAAAATCTTATGTATGAAATCTTACAATACATATGGTATTGATTTTTATCTCTAGGTGTGGTATAACCTTTACAAAAGTCGGTTTAGTGTACAGTGAGATGTGACGTTATCGATACCTAAGTACTCCAAAGCAATCTATTATTAACCTTCTCTCTGCCAAGGATGCATCCATGCACCAAACTTGCATTAGTTACAACAAAAATCAGTAGTTACAGGGTTAATGCTAAGTCATAACACTTATTCAGCAGACCTAATAAAGCACTTTACAAAGTTGATATGGCTCTGGAACTAAACAACTTTTGTCACCGTAAACATTCTGATATCCATTATGACAATGCTGCAACTTCTTTGGACATGGACACATACAAAACTACATCTTCCTGCTTTCTCAAACATAGAACACTTCTGTGTATGGGTAAACTACTAGTAATTTGCTTTGGCGTGAATTAGGTCGCCCATTCATATGCTTTGGGTTACACATATTTGAATACAAAGCCTGTTTTTTTAGGATATCCTCCTAAATATGTACATGTAGTGTTGGGGAGGGGGGTCTTTAGAATAGCCCACCAAAAGCCAGCATCCCCCCTTGACTTAACATTGGTATGTGCAAAGCTATGAAACCTGCGTTTTTTTTCTCTCAAAAACGTTAGGTAGGACCTTGGAGAGAGTCATGTGTATAACATTTTGTAGTGCTGTGGGTACAAAGTTCCTGGTTCTAATACATAACCAAGGTATTATTTAATTTAAGTTAAACATTGAAGACTTGAGAATGGCTAAGACTTTTCCCTCTAGTACCATACAGTCTTGTCAGCGCAGCTGGATAAAGTATTTCTGATAGTCTTCTACCTTCAAGGAGTTCAAAATGGATTACCGGCTCTTACAGAAAATTCAAGCTCTTTTAACCAAGTCACTTTGGCTGGCCCCAGGCCAGAAATCCTCGCACAGCTTAAAGCCAAAAGTTCTTCGAATCACTTTTAATTTTATTGGCCAAATCACTATTTACAAGCCCTGGTTACACTCCAGAAAGAACCAAGAAAAAAAAATCTCAAAAATGTCTAAAGAAAGATTTTAGAGGGCTGTTTCTTTACGTTAGCTCACCACACAATGATGTGGTATTAATGCTAAGATTAATCTTAGCGTATATACTATGGGGAGGTACAAATGTCGTCTACAAAAGTATCACCGGAAATGGGCACAGGCACTAGAACAATAGTCAACACATGTCCTGGCAAATATCATCTCCTTAGAAAGATAGAAAGGCTAGACGTCTTACAGCAGATACTACCGTTGTTCCATCTTGTGTTTGGGAGGTTTGAACATGCGCGGAGGTTTCTTTTCTTTCTTGGCCTTTTTCTCTTTTTCTGGTTTGGGCTTGGTGGTCTGTTGCCAACTCCTCCAGCTGTCCACGCGTTCTTCTCTCTTGGCCTGTAGGAAAAGAAAGAAGAAACAGTAGGTCATTAACACTATGGTGGAAAGTTTAAAGTTAACACTTTTGTGGAATGTTGTTTTCTTTTCTTTTGCATAACCAGTAAACTACCCTTAGGTGTAACACACCAGTTTTGTACAGTAGGTACAAGCTGTGTAAGACCAGACTGTAAGGTCTGATCCACTCACACCGGTAAGGACCCCTACTCTTTTTGATAAGTGTGGTGGGATCTTTTACATGCTTGAGGTGTGACTCTCCTCAAACAAACGACCACTACCACTCCTGTAGTACTCACCTCCCACTGTTTCTCCCACTCTTTCTGCCGTTTGGCCTTCTCTACTTCCTCTGCCTCCTCATCCGCTGCTCGTTTTCTACAACAGGAAAGACGCATGAAAAAATGGCACACCTTTTGGTCATCATTTAGATCCCATTCACATTTTAAAAAATTGAACCAGCTCAATCATCAAATCGAAATACATGCACAAACCTGCATGTGCAGGTGGTATTTGTTAGACTTGCTTAGACTAAGTTAGTTTTGTGTTCTAAGGGTTGTCTAATAGGTGCCTTGGACAGTGTGAGCTGGTGTTCCACACCTTAGGTCTGCCTCCCTCTGTTCTTGTTCCCTTCTCTTCCTCTCTCTGTCAGCGAACAGCTTACACATCATCACCCACAGGGCATGCTTGTACTGGAGACAACACAAAAACAATGGACTGTGATCATCATCATCATCAGACATTCAGAGCTGTCTTAGGCCATGTTGATTTGATTATATGGATGACATCCGCGCGCATCAATTTTCGTTCGTTTCCAAAAAAGAAAAAAGTTTTCGACCATACTGGAAATCGTACAAAGCAGCTGCAAAATGAGCAAATATATGCTGCAAATAGAAAAAACAATATTGGAAAACTATACTAATATCGTAGAATACTAAAATCAATTCCAAAAGAAGAAGAAAATGTGAAGAAATGAAAATGAAGAGTCTATTATTCGCCATACCATAATCTGTGTGTTTAGCCATTTGTTCAACCTTCATGACCACGTAGATTTCATAATGAAGGCAACTTTTTTTTTTGCCAAACTTTTTTTTTATTCGCACGCTCGCATCAGTTTTGGGGTACCCAGAGGATGTCATCCATATAATCAAATCAACATGGCCTTATCCACATTAAAAAAAAACTACCAAACCACAGCACAAACACGAAATCAGAGACTTCAGACCTCTGGGAAGTGTTTTGCATTTTCGTGACCTTCAAGTTAAGTTCAGGGGCCTCTGGGACGCGTTTTGGCTTTTCCTGAATGTACTGGTACTGTGGACGGGATGGTATGATGTAATTCAATCGGTACTAGACATGACAGAACATGTGCACATGTACCTTGGCTGGATCATCCTCCTCTACTGTACTGGACTTCCCTTCCTTCTTCAGCTGTTTCCTCTTCTCTTTTATCTAGAAGAAAAAAATTCTACATTCATACAAAGGTGATACAAAAGAAGGGATAGAAAGAAGGAGAATCTAGAGGCTTTGCAAAGAAATAAAAAATGTTACATTTGTGACAATTATATCTTCTTGAGCAGTTTTGACTACAAATCATTGCCTGATTACAAATTTAAAGAGTTACAAAGTATGACAAACTGACCCTATTTTCCACATGTGCCTTGGCCTCCTCTACCACATCCATACACCTTCTCTTAGCATCCTCATTATCCAGCATCTTGTAGGCCTTGTTGACAGCTGGAGTGGGAGGGGGGCAAAGTACACAAAAAATGCATCACGGTCAAACTTTCAGAACTCTCCAGAATTCTTAGGCATTAAGACTGGAGATAATCGTTAGACTTACGTTTCAGAGGCAGGTATAGCTGCAGGCTGGATTTTGACATGGACAAACATGAATGTAGGTTAAAGTCATACACTTCATCTTAAGCTCAAACAACAAATGGTAAAACTGTAGGAACAAAGCGAAATTACACATTTTTTTTTTAACAGAACAGAACTGAAGGTGACCACTAAAAATTCAGTCACTTTGAATAAGAGAGACACATAGCTAGGAAATGGTTAGGGGAATGTAACTACTAGTATTTGAATATATTGTGAAGTTTATACTCTTTCTTGTAACAAACTATAGCTAGGCTCTTTTGTTTTCTCACCATCAAAGGCTGCCTCTGCCCTGTCATGGTCGTCTGGGTTCTTGTCCGGATGGATTAGGATGGACAACTGTGGAAACAGTTAAAACACATGGAGACATATCAAGCAAAGGTGCTGACTTTATACATAAAACAAAGCTTTTAACAAAAATGTCCTGCAGTTCCAGAACAAGCTACTAGGGGGCAGATTCTGCAAAGGCATTTCAACCATCCATTGGTACCCCCTTCCTGATATAAGTGTACATTGTGAAGTACAAGTTGACTTACCTGTCTGTACCTCTTCTTCACATCAGCAGGTGAAGCATCTATATCTACCTGTAAGACCTGGAACAACACACAAAGCACAACTTCAAAAACAGAAAACTTCAAGCCTAGCAAAATGCAAGGTTCTTAAACTTCTTGACTTCAGTTTGAAGTACTTGATTCTTGACAGAACTAAAACAATGTGTTTATTTGTTTGTTTGTTTGTTTGTTTGTTTGTTTGTTTGTTTGTTTGTAAGTTGAAAAGAAACAACGCAGAAAAATATGATTCTGCATGCACAGGTTTGTTGAAAAGAAACAACGCAGAAAAATATGATTCTGCATGCACAGGTTTGGACTCAGACATCGATAATGATTAAGTCAACACCACCAATATCATCATCATCATCTCAAATACTGCTCATCCCGCTATACAGCGGATTATTAGCAGTCCTAGACGTGCATGCCATTGATGATGCTGTGGGTGCAAACATGGGGAAAAAAGGGGAATAGACGCAGACAAGTGCAAGGACGGGACAGTGAAAATACACAATTATTATATCAAACCAAATATAAATACAAACTGTATAACAAGCATTGCAAAATACATTCAACATTGGTTCCTTTGCAAAAAAAAAACGTATTTCATTCCTATATAATACATTAAACAAAGGAAACACAGACCTCGAATGGGTTGAGGTTGAAGTAGGTTGCTCCTGGCCTGAGGAGACGGTCAATCTGCTGTTTGGAGGTCAGAACGGAGTCTCTCACCTCAATCTCTTTCACCTGGAATATAAGAAACATGTTTGCAACATTACGTTCTTTTGAAAGAGGTATTTCTATAAACATGTTTGCAACATTACTTTCTTTTGAAAGAGGTATTTCTATAAACATGTTTGCAACATTTCTTTCTTTTGAAAGAGGTATTTCAGTATTCTTTGTGTAGAAAATGCGATCTACCCAGAACCCTCTGTCTCATAACCTGGGCACAAGAACCACTCATGTAGGCTAGCCCTACATTTTGTATGTGTTGCATACATAAGATTATGATTAGGCTCTTAAATGTTCAGTGGGTATTATTATATACTACTACAGTACTACTACTACTACTCGTGGTGTGTTACACCGGTATGCCTAAATACCTCAACCGCCCTCAACCCCCCTCAACCGCCCTCAACCCCCCACTTCCTGGGCTAATATGCAGTGAACATGTGCTAAGAACGCTTTTTAACGCTCTGGATACATTGCCTATGCAATTATAAATAGGAAAATCACTGTAACTCTGACGTTTTACCAGTTTTTTTACGGTGCGCCATGCGCCCGAGGAACAGGGTCCGCCACCTTGTTTGTTTACGTCCAGCCGCCAGAACGCATCGTGCCGTAAGTTTCAAGTCAAAATAAAGTGAAAAAGCTTGTGCAGCACGGAAACTCAGCAGATATAGAGGGAAACCTCTTCAAACATCATGTTTTTGAAACTTGCAAATACTTAGACGTTATTATGTGATTTTTATTTATAATCGTATAGACAATGTATACAGAGTATAAACAAGGGTTCTTAGCACATGTACACTGCATATTAGCCCAGGAAGTGGGGGGTTGAGGGCGGTTGAGGGGGGTTGAGGGCGGTTGAGGTATTTAGGCATACCCCTATTACACATCCGTTATGTATGGATTGATAAAGTATTTCATTACATAACCTACAATAGATGTAAACATTTCGTATTTAAAAAACTTAAAAAGTAAAACTCCATGGTAATTTAAAGTTTAAAGGCCATGTACATGTGATATGAGTGACAACAGAGATTTCTTTTATTGTTGCTATTGTGACCTATTTTTGCTTCTTCGTTGTTGTTGAAAATGACCGACATGTGCAAAACAGACGAAAACAAAACATCGAAGAATCAAATTACAACGACTTTAGAACACGCAAAAAATCCCTGAAGAAAGTAAAAGCAGTTCTTCTACAATATTATCTAGTATACCAGATTTTAGCAAAGCTAACAGTCATGAAAACCGTATTTATACATGGTTCATGCTAGTGTTATATATAATCGCGTTTTTTATGTCACAAAACATTGCATGTTTTCTTCCCTTTTTCACAATGAAATCCTCAGTGTAACCGCAAAAAAAGCTCCCTAAAGTGTAGACTAAGATATATAGGGCTTACCTCGGTCATAAACTGCTCTAAGACATGCTCTCCCGGTCCGGCATTGGCCGAAGAAGGTCCGGCACCGAACTGAGAACTCCCGTAAGCCGACATCTTGGGCTTCAAGGTCCCGCGTTCAGCTAGAGCTGCCCGCAGATAACGTTGCCTGAATACATTGTTTTGTCATAACCAAATAAGTCGTATCAAAATTATAAATTTTTCGTCAGAATTTTATGATTTACATTATGAAATATTTTTTGGAGTACTTGGATGTTTGGTCTGTGCGGAAATTTTTGTCAGAGCTGGAACAACAGTTTTGAGGAAGACAGGCATTACTTTATTCGATTAGGACGACCGTTGGTAATCGAACAAGTTTCAAAATGGCTTCGCTGGTGTGCATGAAAAAGTCGCTCGTGGTAGAAAGCGGCAATTCTTTCAAAGTGTACGACCGGTATGGCCAACACGATGTCGTCTACTCTCACAGCATCGTCTGTCAAGCTAAACATGAGAAGGAGAAGACCGATGCGTCGAAGACTTTGGAAGAGAAGGATGACGAAAAAGTTAAGGGGGAGGGGGGCGGCGAGGGGCAAGGTTCTGACAAGATCCTTGCACGTGGATGTTCAGTACCTGGTAAGTTAACCTTGTTGTAGGTCAACAGGAATGTGTACTGTGCAATCATGGTATGAAATATAATAAAGCCATGGTGTTATAGGGAGTAGGTTATGGTCTACTGTCCAATGAGTGATAAGCTATAACACAAACCATATCTACCTCCCAGAAGTTTGACATCTCCGATTTCTTGTCTCTTTTTCACAGATGAATACTTTGCAGTGGCCACAGACAATAAGGAATTGATTCTGTGGAAGACCACGCCTACATGGAAGCACATCAGCACTAGAACTGTCGCTCGACGTTGCACAGCTCTGGTCTTTACCTTCAAGGGAGATGCCATCCTGGTAGCTGACAAATCCGGCGACGTCTACAGCTTCTCGGTGTCGGATCCCAAAGCTCCCGGTACGCTACTTCTCGGCCACCTGTCGATGCTGCTCGACATCGCAATCAAAGATGACGACAGCTTCCTCATCACATGCGACAGGGACGAGAAGATTCGCATCAGCCACTATCCCAACACCCACAGCATCTATGGTTACTGTCTGGGGCACACAGAGTACATCACTGCGCTGTGTCTCTCACCCTACCCTGACGGGATCCTCCTCTCAGGTGGTGGAGATGGTACGGTCCGGGTATGGGACTGGCTGAAAGGCAAAGAGCTACACGTGGAACACCTGGCCAAGCTCTGTGGAGAACTGAAAGACGACAAGCCGCCGGTGGTTTCAAAACTGGTCTGTAACTGGGTAGGGAAACTGGTAGCTGTTGTGGTGGAGGGGCTGGACACGGTGATTCTGTTCAAACTGCACACAGAGGTAGCACCGCGTTTGGACGCGCAGCTGATTCAGTCCAATCCTCTCCACTGTAAGGGTAAGGTGTGGGATGTTGCCTTTGACCATAATGGCTTCCTCTGGGTAGCCCAGGCTGTGAAAGATAACACAGTACAGGTGTACAAATACGTGCCCTCGTGTCGACCACTCATGAGCGTGAGCTCACAAGAACACTTCTCAGAAATCACCACAGCTATCAACTCAGACTGGGACTTCTTTAAAGGCTCCCTTGGCGAGGAGACCATGTACAGTGGCCTGTACAAGAAGCACTTTGACAACCTGACTCCATACTTCGAGAGGAAGGAAGAAAGGATGAAAGGGAAGAAGAGGAAGGAGGACAAGAAGGGTGACAAAGGAAGCAAGAAAGTCAGAAGTGAAGAAGCGGTTTAAGAACTGCTTGTTGAAGCCTTGCAATAGAGTAGGAGAAAAGATAGCACTTATAACTTTTGTTGAAAAAACAGTACATGTATCTATGTTGACTGGACTGTTGCAACAGTTACTTATGTTCTACAACATATATTTGTAGCATTCTTTCAAGATCATATGTTCTAATGTTGAATGAGACTATATTGTCTATCTTTATATTGACACAGACACAATAACATACATACACTGCACAAAACTTTCTTGAGATTTATTTGGAGAAGTTTACCAATCATTAACTCTTTAGAACATGTCAACTTAAGTTCATAGGACTATCAGATTTGTCCTTTCCCTTGTTATTCTTGTAATTATTTTACCAATATTCCAAAAGATAATCATATCATATGTAATTTATTATTTTGATAGCTAATAATAATAAATTCTGATGACGATACTGCACTATTTTGAAAGTTATTGTCTCATATAAACATTGAAGTAAAAACATCAACTGTACCAAAATGAATTAAATTTTGCTTCAATTAGATGATATTGTCATCTAAATGAAAACAACCTTTGTCATGACATCTTTTTCAAAAATATTAAGTCTAAGACTTTCAACATACATGTACAAAAATACCATGCACCTCAGTGCCAAATCTACTTCTATTGGGGAAGGCAATTAACTTTGTGCATAGATTAAAACAATTCAGGGGATTAATCCCCTGAAGTGTACATTGTATGAGGTACCAGTGTATTACGAAAGATTCACTTCAAGCTAGAGTGTATCTGAGAAGTGACACACCACACAAAAAAATCTGTAAAAAATATGTTTAAGGCTGGACAGTAACAGTGTCACTTAATGGTGCATGAAGATAGTAGTCCTTAGTAGTTTATTTCTTTGAATAGTCATCATCTCTGAAAGGACAGTAGTCCTGCTTCCACCAACTTCCTGATTTTCTTCTGCATGTCTGGACCAGCAGACTGGACATACCTGCAATACAAAAAATACTCTAGTCATATTTCAGAGAATGCCATTGAGCATAAACTTAGCACCTGGCCAACAGACTCCAGACCAACTTTCTTCTGGGACCAAACTTCCTGTGTCTGACCTTTTGTGGTCTATGGTTAGGTAATCCCAACATTTACAGGTTGTCACTCAGTACAGACACACAGACAACAACAAACACATCCGAAACAACACCTCTGTATACGGAAGGAATAAATTAGTATAGATCACCTCTGTGCAGATTGAGGATCCGTTCTCAGCATCTGCAGCAGCCCCTGGACATCTTTGTCCAACAGAACCTGCTGCATCTCAGGGTTGGACAGGATCTCCCTCATCTTAGCCTCATCCTCTGCTGTGGGCTGGTTAGGATCTGTGCTCCTCAGGACCCTCATGTCTGCACCTGTAGTGGTAGTCTGGACAGGGGGAGGCTGTACACTGTCCGGTTTGTCTGCTAGGTTTGTGAAGTGGTCACCTGTAAAATAGCAGATATCTGGTAAGCTATGTTATCAAGTTGGTTGGGTGGTGCTGGTTTAGGGGGAGTTTGTATGTAGCTCATCCTCAGCAGCAAGGATTGGATTAAGTGAATAGGTGGAGATTGGGTTTCAGTTGATTAACAATGTGACCCAGTATGCCCTGGGTGGTAGGATGTCATAATCGTATGAGATGGCCAGGAATGTGTACTATGTAATCATGGTATGAAACATAAACCATAGTGTAAAACAGAAGATAAAGAAAAGACAAGTTGCACTCACTCTTTCAATACATAACACCAAAAAATTGATCCTTCAATGCTCAAAAGACCCACCTAAAATGGAACAGAATTCCGTGAAGAACTTTTGGACCTCCGGGTTGTCCCCATATTCATGCATGGCAAGGGCAGGGTTTCTCTGGAACTTGGCCAGAGCTTGCTGAAATCTGGGGTCCTCCATCTTGGATGTTAAGGACGAACTGGATTGGATTTTCTTCAACAAGTCTTCTGTGACCCAATTTAAGCATGGAGTATTAAAAAATCAATGTTAATAACTCTCTCTTGTAGTCTCTCCCTCTCTCTCTCTTTCTTCGGTCGAAATCAAAGTGTAATACTTCAGTCGATGCGTTATACTTTTTCGACAGCTAATAGTGCAATGCAGCTTCACTATGGCTTGCTTTTACAGTCAAGCACACCAGGTCACCCCTACTCTTCTTGACAAATACTGCATTTCCCTAGGTGCCTATGATAGTCATTTTCCCCTCACATATATATATATACTTCCTTGAAAAAAAATTTAACAAGGAAAAAATATATAAATGAACTATACTTAAGAGCAATACCTGGAAAGGCAAATTGTCCATGTGAAGGAAAAAATTGAGAGAGGAAGTTGCATAGATTTTTTTTGCAACAATTAGACATCTATTAGTAGTTTACATCAGAAAAACACCCCTTTGTTTACCTGTGTTTTTCTGTAGTTGTTCTGATGCAGTCTTCATAGCAGCCTGGACCTCGGGAAGCTCTAACCCTGTTCTTTGTGGCTCCTTGGGTTTTAGAACTGGAATGTTTTCTACGTGTTGTGCTTCAGTCTTTTTCTCTGCAGGTTTGCTAACAGGCTTCTCCTTAGGTTTTGCTCCTGATCCAAACAGAAATCCTTTCTTCATTCCTCCAAAGGTCTCTTTTTTCTCAACTGATTGTGATGATGTGCTTTTGGACTGAAAGAAAAAAAACTTAAACATGAATAAAAATTTGAAAAATGGTACAAGAAAATATAATGTTATCTAGCTGTGTAATACTAGTAATTTTTCTGAAATCTCTTCTATGAAATATTTGTTGACATTTTATTTTTAAAGTCCTTACCACTTGACTGTCTCCCTTTCCATCCGCACTGCTATCTTGACTTGAAGTAACCTTGTTGGAAGGTGGATTTGATGCTGTGGGAAGATTTTTTCCCTCACCAGACCCTGATTCGATAACGCTTAGTCCTTTTGAGTCTGTCACAGTTTTCTTCTTCTTCCCCTTGAATTCACTAATAGTGTTAATTCTCTCCACCAACTCTGACATATCTTCAAGAGGAGGAACATCTGTGGAAAAGACATAAATATGGTTACGAATTGAATACTGAAGCGTGTAAACTTGTGTGTGCTTGATACAGGCCCTTCTACGATATTTGTCTTGTTATGAAGTATTGGGAGTCCATTTACCATGGTGACAAACTTTGATGACTTGATAACAGGTGTCAAAATTACCCTGGGTGCCAAACTAGTATCGGGCCGTTAGCCGTTTTCCTTCGGCAGCCAAGAGCCCTTCCCCCGCCTATATAAATTACCGCTACGGGGGAGTTGAGCCCGAGGGGTTTGTCCGGCCCTTCAACTACGATTGGAGGGCGGCTCCCCCGTAGCGATAATTTAGACCGGCGGGTGAAGGCTCTTGCCGCCCGAAAGACGAGTTCTGGCATCCAGGGTAGTCAAAATAGGCTGGCCTCTAGAATAGTTTCTTGTCAATTCTGATATTCTTAAGAGAACAACTGGAACACTACAAGCTCAAAAATACAGATTCATTATAATACTTCCTATATATTTCTGCATTTTCCAAAATATGCGACAGAAAGGCTTGAATATGGCCTATATGGGCATAAACTTATGAAAAGTTTGAATTTTACCATCATTGTCCGCCATGTTGACCGCACTGCCTTGTGGGATATCCTTCTGGCCGCTTCTCTTACGTCACTTGGCCCCAGGTCAAATCTTGTTGCCGAGACAAAATAGTTCTGTTTTTAAAACTTTTTAATTTAACCATATTGGAACAAAAATGTATAACATATTTAACATTTATTGATTGATTTAAAATACTTATGTACACAATGGTTTTTGGTGAAAAAGTAGTGCCAGGGTATGATTGTTATGAAACTATGCGAAGGGATATGACATGGGTAAACAGTGTGTGACGTCGCTATCATTTATCGTGCTGCGAAGGTGATTCCAGATACTGAAGTTGCTGCGGTTTTCGGAAGAAATTATGTCTCTTTTGAGACATCTGGGGAAGTCTCTGCGCCCCATGGTGGGTGCGAGGGCCACAGCAGTGCCGACGGCGGGTTATCACGAGAACGTAAGTCTTGTCAGGCGATTTTACGGGCCCAAAATGTCATGGGAATCGGGCAAGACTTCGGCGCGCGGCGTTTGTTTAGAAAAGGGAGGGGGGCGTCGAATGTTTTTGCCTTAAAATCTGTCTTCGTAGTCGTTGTTAAAATCGTACAAGATAGAGTTGAATAAATTAATGTCTCAAGCAACACAAGTTTATAACAAGGATATGCTTGGTGATGTATATCATGAGTCAGATGTGTGACATGAATAGTCATGGTTTGGCTAAGTCCAAAGTTGTACCTAACATGCAAGTCATGCAAATTATGCAAGTTATTAACAGGAACGGTTGGTTAAAGATTTACCAGTGCCTGTGCATCACGATTAGATTATGATAGTCGTATTTACAAATTCTAAGGTCATTTGGGACATGCCTGTAGTGTAGGCACCTACAAAACAAGTTTCCCAAAGTACACAGCAATGATTGAATAATCTTTTTTAAAAAGTGGTATTCGTAGCACTTGAAACTTCACTGTTACAATTCATTGGGACATCTTGTGCTCAAGCTGAAGAATTGCTATGACATTGACCATATACATAGCTAAGACATGAAGTCCTGTCTTCCTCCTGCAGGTGATCGACCATTATGAGAACCCCAGGAATGTGGGATCGATGGACAAGAACGACAAGAAGGTGGGGACAGGACTGGTGGGGGCACCTGCCTGTGGGGACGTCATGAAGTTACAGGTAAGGACAGTGTCTTCTGTGATTCTGAATCTGATGTTTATTTTATACAGTGACTACTTGTGGGTACAGAAGTATTGCTTTGGGTGGCTGACTTGTGAGTTTGTGAGTTTTGTGTTTCATGTCCAAGTAGCGAGGGTTGCATGGAGGATGGGAGGTGGTTTTGACAGTTGATTGATAGGGAGGTCAAGGTTGAAACTGAAGGCGACCCATTACATCCCAGGTGGGAGTAAGTTGGCAGTACATGGAGGAATTCAGGAAGTGAAGTAATACCTGAATAAGTTACATCATACAATCCCCTCCACAATTCCAATACATTCATGAAAACCCCAAACACTTTCCAGAAGTCTGAAATCTCCAATTTTTTTCTTTTTTTTTAAAAGTGTTTCAAACACTGATAATGACATTAGTAGTACATGAAGAGCTCTGTAATTATTGAAGCTCTGCTTTCAATAAATCTTTCTCTCCCCCCCCCCCCACACACAGATTATGGTAGATGATGATGGGAAGATTGTTGATGCCAAGTTCAAGACGTTTGGCTGTGGGTCGGCCATCGCTTCCAGCTCACTGGCTACAGAATGGGTCAAGGGCAAATCAGTAAGTATTCCATCAGTTTTTGCTTCTCAAGTTACAGAGACAAAAGCCAAGGCTCTAAAACTAGTAAAAGGCTTCATGTCAGAAGTCTTCTTGAAATATTTTGACGACGTAGCTATGTCTTAGATGAACTATAGAGTACCAATAGCAACTGACAACTACATTTATTTGCTTGTATGAGGATGACGAAGAAGAAGAGACATATCAAAGCTTGATGCTAGGACAGTATCAACACCCAACTTTTCCAGTGTTGTGCAGTTTTTCCAAGACTGTAAATGTATATTGTACTTTTGTCCACAGATGGATGAGGCTTCTACCATCAAGAACACTGATATTGCCAAGGAGCTGTGTCTTCCACCTGTCAAGCTGCACTGCTCAAGTAAGTACAAGTAATACACAATGGTCACAAATAATATTATCATTAGTCTGATTTGCTAAAATCCACTAGCTATGACCCTGACCTTTTTCATGTACAAGTCTGTGTTCTGAGAAGTTTTTGTTGCCGCCCTTGCAGTGCTCGCCGAAGATGCCATCAGAGCAGCAGTGAACGACTACAAACTGAAGAACAAACCAGCTGAAGAGTCACATGACGAAAAGGCTGCAGTGCAGGCCTAGAGTGTAGTCATGTGTACAAAGCTTCAATGAAAGGAAGAATAGAAAATACCAAAAAAAGAATAAAATTTTAAAAAACGACAACAAAAAAAGAACAAAGACCACAAAAAAAATGACTACGTGTAACACCCTCAGCATTCGGAAGCAAGAGTCCTGAGTTCTAACCCCGGCAGGTGTCTGATGGATATGTTGGCTTGGTGTCCGCTTTTTAACAGGCTGTTGACTAACTTCAAAGGGTCACTGCAGATGTAGCACAAGGGCAAAGTGTCGGTTTAGAATTGTTACAGTCCCACACAGATTGGTGGAGTCGTGGTGGTGTGTTCAGCAAGTCAGCAGAATGTACTGCGACTGCGCAAAACCTAAGACATAATGTGCATAGCACGTTTACAGAATGCATTGTTAAAGGTCATGTTTGCATATTTAAGGATGGTATCCCATCAGTGGTTTCAAATGTGTCAGAAAAGATATCTTGTGCAACGGACAACAGTCTGATGCAACGTTGATGAGACATCCAACAGAAACCGTCATTTTGCTCAGGCGCAGTATGTTCTGATGACCTGCTTGTGTGTTCCGTGTTGGTTTTTGCACTAATTTGCACAGAGGCTGTAGGGTATAGAAATGATCGGTGAGACTAACATTTTTGGCAAAGCCTCAGGGGCGATGCCTTTCTAGCAATGATGGCAACATTTTGAGTAGCGATTTTGTGTGCAGCCTGGAATGCAAAGGTTTATTGTACCAAGAACTGTCTGTATCCCCGTAAACTAAGTATTAAAAAAAATGGCCCCCCAAAAAAAGAATAAAACGTGAAAACTGCACCAAGCACAATCTATAAGAGGTGATCAGCACACTGTAAGTGTAGGCATGCAATTTTGGTGGAAATGGTGGCATCTTTATTGTTGATGTTTTGCTGGTCTATAAATGACCAGAGGTACAGTATTTAGGAAGTTACTGTATGCATGGCTGAGGTTTATTTGGTCAGGGTAAAACCAGTTGTTTAGGGCAATCACTGTACTAATTGTGATGAAGATATAGAATTGTTCAAAATAACAAAGAGGAAAGATGCCATTAGATACGGCAGAACCTTGTGAGGCAAATACAAGTGCATGTAAGTGATACTAGGACTCTATACCTGTAATTTAAGAGTTAACCACCATGCTGATTTGTTATGTATCATTACTGGTTCCCTGCATGGATAAGGGTACGGGTTGATGCAGGTAAAAGCTGTTTGGGACATAGAATGTGTAAGAACCAAACTGAAGGATAGTAGGAGAGAAATGAATACTAAGTATGCACCAGGGATATGAGTGAAAGAAATTTGCCCAAAGAAGTTGAAACATAAACGTTCACTTTGGGATGAACAGATTACTTGTGGCCAATATTTTTTTGTCGTTTAGTCTCAGATTTTTCCATGACGTTTCTAAGAAATCTCTGATGGACACTCCTGTATGTATCTAGAGAACTTGTCAAGATATTGCAGTTAAGTTTGAGTCAACGGGATGAAAGGTTATGTTGATGCAAAGTACTTTGAGGCATAATAAACTAGTTTGACTGGGACAGCATCTGTTGTGCTTTAAATATATATACGTTGATACTACTTAGCATAAAACCTAGAAAAGCAAAAATGTAATGTTTACCTTCACATGACCTATTACTCTCCAAGCAGAGGTTTGGGTTTTGGGCTTATTTTTGGCGTGTTTTAGGCTTTTTTATCGGGCTTTCTTTTTTTCACTGAAATTTTGTTTCTACCGAACCCATGGGTTGGTTAGAAACAAAATTTCAGTGAAAAAAAGAAAGCCCGATAAAAAAAGCCTAAAACACGCCAAAAATAAGCCCAACGTGGAGCTGAAACCAAATCTTTCAATACCTGCCCAGACCATCAAAATATATATTTATAACTTCTGTAGTCATTCACTTTGTACAATGTTGAAAACGGAACAGCACCGAAACAATCAAAGTTTGTTCCTGAAGTAAATCAGCATTTCCTCTTTCTATGACTCATACTTCCCCATCCTTAACCAAACAGAATTTGCAGAAATTGCACGTTTTGTTTGAATATGTAATAACGTTCTGGGTTCAGTTGTCCTTATTAGGTTGTGCAGTTCATCAATATATCACAGTTTGCTTGTATCCGTTAAGAATCAGTGCCGGTTGGATCAAATTCAGTCAGACTGTATAGCTATCCAGCGTTTGACTCTAGTAGTCAGGACCAGATCAACTTGCCTCTTGGATTTGCGAACATTTTCTGACAGTTTTCCGATAAATTCTCTGTCACAAAACTTTAGCACCAAGATGTTGTTTGCGGCCTTTCTGAGCTTGCTGTGGTTTCTAACAGGGGTGATCCTATCTGCGGGAAATGGAGACAATCCACACGGGTGTCAGGTATGGACTCCAACGGAGGTCACATGCGCGCACAAGTTCTCGATCAACGAGGTCCCGCCAGACCTGCCTGCGTCCATTCTGCGATTGGATCTACAGGGCAGCGGGATTAAAGAACTGCACAGACATTCTTTCGATGCTCTAAAACGCTTGCAGTACTTGGATTTGAGTTGGACCACTTTGGAGTATGTGGAAAACGGAACATTTGCCTCGATGACAAACTTGCGGACGCTGAACTTATCCAGAAATGGTCTAGGAGACGCTCAGTGGTCCAACATAAGCTCGTCTCTTCCCTCTCTACTGACTCTAGTCCTCTCGGACAACCGTCTGCAGCAACTCAACAGATGGTCGTTCAGAGGCCTACACAACCTGACCTTCTTGGACATCAGCTCAAATGCCATCATTGTCGGAGAGTGTGCGTTTTGTGGACAGCAAAGACTGCAAAGGCTCGACTTGACCGACAATGAGATAAGTACCCTCCCCAACCGGCTATTTCATCCACAGTCAGAATTAGAGTTACTGGACCTGTCGAACAATAGGCTTCGTGATGATGCGTTAGAAAAGGAGGAACTCTGGTCAGGACTAGCGAGACTGCGAACACTGGACGTAAGCCGAAACTACTTCTCCATTCCCAAATTTGCACAGTCCTTCAGAAACCTGACATCCTTTAACACCATTTACATGTCAAGCAGCAAAATACAACAGTTCCGCTTCCCAAACGTAGTTCCTCTATTGAACGCACCGATCCATGACTTCATTTTGAGTTACAATCCGATTTCCATATTTGAAGAAGGAATTCTGTCACGGCTACGGCATTTGAAAACATTACATCTTGGCCAAACGTCTATTCCTTCTTCACAATTGCAGAAGATACTACCAGAATTGCAATATACAAAGATACAAAAGCTAGAATTGGGAACAGCTCCAGGCAACTTTGCCATAGATAATACAACTTTTGGACGACTGCCATGTTTAGAGGAACTAAGTGTTTTCGGTTCAGACTTGAGTGTGTTAAAAGCAGAAGTCTTACGACATTCAAAAAACCTTACTGACCTAGATTTGAAAATGAATAATGTTACTATCATTGATGAGACTGCATTTATAGGATTAGAGAGCTTAGAAAAACTACAGCTTCAACGAAACAATATCCAGACTTTGCCAGACCACGTTTTCGACCCCCTACATGCAATTACATATCTGGATTTGAGCTCAAATAACTTAAACGCCATTTCAACTTCGTCTTTCAAAATGCTGTCCAACCTTCAGCAGCTATTTTTGGCATATAACAGCATCATCCAAATTAACAACGCAACTTTCGCAGGGCTGAATTCTCTGACTCATCTCGATCTATCCTACAATCTTCTCCCATCTGCAAAAATTGTTGTAGGGTCGAGTCTCCAGTCACTTAACATGAAAGGAAACAGAATCACATTTCTAAAAGCAAATGAATTTTCAGGTCTTGAAAATTTAGTCTATTTGTCCCTAGGAGGTAACCATATCAGAACAGTTGAACTTCGTGCATTCGAAGGTCTGGGGAAATTAGATAAACTTGATCTGAGTAGCAACAGAATAGCCGCTATCAAGAGTAGAATGTTTGAAGGCCTTGAAAATGTGACGAAGTTGGGTCTTAATCATAACTTTCTACTTTACGAAATTGAACCGTATGGTTTCTATGGTTTAAGGCGTTTGAAAAGTCTTAAAATTAGCTCTTCATTGAGAACAATTCAGTCATACGCTTTCACGGGAATGGATAGTTTAGTTTTCTTAGACCTCAATTATAACTACATTAGTAGAGTAGATAAGCATGCCTTTGACGGTCTGCCTAACTTGAAGATATTCGGTTTAGTTAAAAATAAAATCACCGTTTTCGAAGAGGAAACTTTTGGGCGTGTCGTTCGGCAAGCTTCTCGTATTCAGTTTGAAGAGAATCCGTTCTTCTGTGACTGTCGGCTACTTTGGTTTGTGGAATGGGCGCGGGAGAACCCAGACAAACTATATTTCTTTAATTTTGGCTGGTACAAGTGTGCCGGGCCTCCAAAATATGCGGACACCACATTAGTAGACTTTTACATCAACTGTACGTCGCCTACTGACACAGAATTCCAGCCTAACCTGCCACTAGCCTGTGCATTATCCTCTTCAGTAGTTCTGTTGTACATGTTAACAGCGTTCCTGGTCAGCTATCACCACTGGAAGATTAAGTACATCATGTTTTTGCTGAGACGTAGAAATGAGGACGAAGAACCAATGAGAGGCCGTAGGTTTGTGTACGATGCCTTTGTAGCACATAACAGCGAGGACACTAGGTGGGTGGTGCACGAACTGTGCCACAACCTGGAAAATGTCGAAGGCCAACCCAGGTACAAACTCTGTATCCACCAGAGAAACTTCTTACCCGGTGCCCACATTGTAAACAACATCGTCAAAGCCATCGAAACCAGCCGGAAAACCATCTGCGTGTTGACCAGGAGCTTCCTGCGGAGCGGCTGGTGTGAGTTCGAGCTGCAGCTGGCTCAGACTCCGGACAACTTGTTTGGCAAGGGCGGCAGTTGTCGGCTGATCCTCGTCTTCTTGGAGGAGATTCCTCGGCCGCTGCTGAAGAAGTACCGACACTTGGAGGCCGTGATGGACCGGGACACGTACCTGGAGTGGCCGGGGGATGCGCGGGGCAGGCCGCTGTTCTGGAGACGTCTGCGGGCCGCCCTGGGGAATCCCGTGAACGCTGAACAGGTTGGAGACCGTGGCATGGGAGACGACGAACAAGACGAACTCGTACCGTTATTAAGAGTGTGATATGTCATCGTCATCGTCATCTTGGTTACCCCCCGATAACCCCGCGAGGGGTACAGTTGGGGGGGGGGGGGGAGAAGAGGCTCCGGCTAAGGCGGGCAGGCCGCAAGCCCGGCTCGAAACGACTCAACTGTGGGAGTCGTGACCATCGAGTCGGGCAGGGAGTTCCACTGAGGGATAGTACGGTTGTTGTAGTATGTTGTATGTTGTAGAGTGTACGTTGTTTGGCCGATTTTTAGAATTTTTTGCTGTTAGAGAAAATGTCAGCCACCTAAAATACAGAGGTGTTAAAAATGGAAGAATGTCATAGAATCTCCGGTGGCCATGTTATCTATACGGCTACTTCATACAAGGTGTTAGCGCGTTTTCCTTCAGCTCCGTTCAGGGGAGGGAATTCGAAGAAGAGAACTGTGGGAAGAAAGGGTTTGGAAAGAAAACATTGTGAATAGATGAAAAGGAGGAAATGTATATAAAGAACATATAAACTGGGCTGGGATCCTTCGCTGGGACGACTTTCAGTAGTTAAATGATGCCAGGCAACGCTACCCTATGTATCCAGGAATATTAAAAGAAATAAAATTTTATTACTTTGCCAGGGTCATCTTTACTGCATCATATTTCCTTATTTCTCCCCGCCCAACAATAGAAAACAGCTTAATATCCGAAATCCGGCACTCCAAACAGCCACCTATTTTCACTGCTTGACAAGGGCGCCACTTAGCGGATTACAAAAGCACAGCAGCATAGCATTGTACTTTGTTTTGACGATAGAATTCTTTTACCTTCTCAAGCGACTGATTTGGAAACTTTCTTCCGTATCTTGCGGATCCCACAACTTTGAATCCCCCCCCCCTCCCATTCCCTATTTCTGTTCTGGGATACTAGTAGCTAGTTTTTATTCGGTAGTGTATGTAGGCAGTGTTGTGGTGCGTTCAAGTGTATGTATGTGTCATCTTGCCATTCAGTGTATACCTATAATTTGACACTTGGGGAGTAAGATAATGATTCCCATGCAGTAGCCAGTTGCAAAGCTGTGACTTTTTCGATCATAGCCTCCTGCGCAGACTCCTAGCGGCTTGCGTTTGTTTCTATGAGCGCAGTGGTTTCTTTTCGCTGGGGGAGCAGGCCACTAGAAAAGTCTGTGCAGGAGGCTAATTCTATTATTAGATAGGATACGGTATATGTTTTATATACGTGTAGCTACGCCATGGGTTTGTATTCTGTATCACGTTGCGGTTATTCAAGATTTTAAGCATCGGAAAAATGTTAGAAAACGACTCTTCCACAGACCAAGATCACAGAGGATAGATAACACAGCATAATTAGTTGTCTATTAGATGTTGAGAGGACAGAAAAATACGCAGGTGGCCTCTTTACACTCAAAGCCGTTAAAACCTACTCGAGTGTCTCACTAGTTCATGTTAAAACCCTCGTCAAAACAATTAACACAAGTGAAAGCGCCTTTTCTGCGTCCGTTCACGCAGTCACAATATCCTTAGAATAACTCTGCACAAGCGAGCGTGGCGAACAAAGGCGTCAGGTGACGATATCCATCCCACCTTTCAATGGATTACCTGTCGCGAAAGTTGGTTCCCATAGCGACCACCAAGGTGACCTGAGGCGATACAAAGGTGGCCACCCGTCTAACAATACGGCCGGTATCTCTACACCGTGTTTTGAGATCGCGTTTCTCCCCTCGACCTAGGTAATTTTGCACCCTCGCACGCTAGCTATTATCTTAAATTATTTTTGTAGGATACATTTTCCTTGCAAAGTTAACTATCTCGGACACCCCGGGAGTGAAGTGGGCAAGCTTGTTCAAACACTCCAGAGGAGAGAGGCTCGCGGGCGCTGTCTACTCCACTCGTCACACTTTCCCTTCATCGTTCCGCCAGTCTCGCAGGTAAGGCGTCGTTACACACCTGAAGATGATCCGCTGAGGGCAAAAATCATTATTTCAAAGACGGCTTGCTACAAATCCTTTGTAAAGGCGGCGCCGTGTGTTATGGATGCTTGAAGACATTATTGAGGTGCTATTGATTTGTGCAAAGCTGTCGGGCGGACCCGTTTTTCAGCCTTTGTTGTTTTCTTCGATTTGTCTTGTCCCGCTACAAGCCGACAGTGGTTAAGACAGTTTATATTCACCGGTATAATAGGACGGTTGGAGGCATGGAAAAAACTGCATGCACAGCTCGGGTGATGCGTAATTGCCTTATTCTATTTGTTGTTGGCATGCCCTACTTATTTTTTTAAGTGGGACATGCCGTCAGTAAGGTTCACTGTTGAAAAAAAACGGGACAGAATAGCTAAAGAGCGGTACTATATCCCCTCTAAAGAGAATCCCAATGATGTCTGCTTTTAGACTAGGATATTTCGGGTATTCGCTTTCTTTTTCGCACGTTTTGTGACCCGGGGATTTGTTGTCCGGAACTATTGCAACACTTTTTGTCCTGCGCAGTTTGTTCGCGGCCGTCTGTATAAGTAAAAGCTACCGGTCCTTTTGTGGCGAAAGAATGTTGATTGAAAGATACGTCGCCACTCCGGATAGAATCAACTACACGCAAATACTTTTAACTTTTGTCACATCGCACGGATTTTGCCTACATGTAAAGGCTTTTCCCAAAAGAAAACATCATGTTGCTATTTTAAGTACGAATGCTCAAACCTAACACGCTCCATAAAATCAAAACTTTAACGTCAAATGGCTGGAACAGTGACCCGAGTTTTTACATATGCATCCTTCAGATGCATAATGAAAGGTTTTTAAAAAAGATAAGAGCAAACTATTGAAAGGGGTAGGTAAGGACAGGGGTACGTCGGGCAAACAGTGCGACGGTACCTGGTCATACATTACCTCATAGCTCATATGACCAATATTGTTTGACCATGAACTAGCAACAGAAACAAACATGGTATAGCGTACACTGCGGAGAAGAAGAAGCTAGTGCGCCAAACTGTCCAATTTGTGAAGATAGAATGGTTTTTATGAAATTAGGAGAAATTATTCCAACTTTTCTGATCATTGCAGTACCATTTGTAACATGGCGGTGTCCTTGTCAAAACGCCCGACCTGTCGGTTGCTAGGGAACCATTTCTTAACTTGTCAAGACATTCCGTTGCGCTGGGGACAAAGTCTGCGGATCAACCATAATCTAAAACTCCTCTTATCTTATCTATTCGATGCCCAATAGCCTGGTTACGGTGAAACATGTTTTCTCAGGTCGTGGAAAAGACCCATTAAGACCATTGGTATATTTTTTAATCATCCTGCTGCCGTATTGTAGAAGTGATTTTTTTCAAGCACAAGGAGACCATACCTTGGCTTTGCCATGATGTGTACTAGTGATTGACATCGCCCTACAGACTCGAGTGTTCTATTTACATTCAATAAGCAGAACGTTTGAAGGTAATTAAACAACAAACAGGGTCTTTTGTTGTTCTGACAACCTTAAAGGTTTTGTTGACAGACCTTTTTTTTCCATTTAGGTCGAGTAGTTTTTATCCAAATATCTTCTAAACGACACTACCTTTATGGTGTATATGCGTGGTAAGAATTTAGAAGAACAGACAGTTTGCAAGTGTTTGAAAACTCTTATAGATCTGGAAGTAACGAAGGCAACGCTGGCGGGGTTCCCGTTGGTAGGCCGACAGGGCCGGCCCGGCCTGCGGCAAGATCACCTTGCCCCTGTTAAGCCTCGGGCCTCTTTTCAATTAGCCGCTTTGTGTCAACAATGCAACAATGATCCGAGCCCGCCTTTGGTAAAGGTATATGTTTACCGGCCAGACAGAGTTTGGCAACTGACAGACGCTGCCACCCGCCTTTTCTTTGCCGGGGCAAAAGGTATTTCTCTCCTAAATTCCTGCTTTAGGACTTGTTTTGCAAACTGACGTTAGAGTCATGCAAGCGGGGGAGGTGTAAACGTGTTTGTCAAGATTGACAGGAGGTTGGAACGAGATAGTTGCTAACGACGCTTTGCGCATAGCAACGGGTGGCAGGTGTCTGGCGGGTGATGTGCAGAGTTGGTGGGTGTGTTGGCACAACGCTGAGGTGTACACAGTCGGGGCTGCACCCTCCCATGTTACACGCCAGAGTACGGGCTGGTTTTGTAAGCTCTTGTTTGCTAAAGCGTGCTTCACACGCATGTAGGAACTGGTCTTTAATAGCACGCTGCACCCATGTCATACAGTCCTCAATACGGAGTGACAAGCTTCTGTAGCTCTTGCTAAAGTTGTAGGGTTTTTTGTGTTTATGTCAAAACTTGTAGGCTAACTTTTGCGTATTTTTCTCCGTGGTTGTGTGGCAGGTCTGCTCGCAGACCAGTGAGACACCGGGGCGAACCCCCCAGGACAACATATGCGGACTCCAAGCGCTTTGCAGGAGATAGAGCGGCAGCAACATCTTGCCACCAACACTCACGGAGTGTAAGTACATCATACATGCACACACACACACACACACACACACACACACACACACACACACACACACACACACACACACACACACACACACACACAAAGACATCCACACTAACACACACACGTGTACACATGCATACGCACACACAGGCACAGACACATACACAGAGACACATACACAGACAGAGAGATTTAAGTGCATGATAAACTGTATACGTAGTTTGTACTTACATGTGCTTGCAATGGGGGGGGGGCAGTGTTTTGCTTTTTTTAAGGCGTTTAAAGCTGTTGGGAAAGGTAACTTTGTGTGTCGATGTGCACGTAGGGTAGCCAAGGTCAACATGGCAGGAGGTCGAACTCTCCATGAGACCCCACTCCAGGTCCCCAGAACAAACAAATATAATCTTAACACAGGAAACAATATATCAATGACAAATACTACAAGTGGTATATTACCATGGTTCAGCGCCAAATATAGCACTCATAAAATGCCTCAGTTTTCTTGCAAAGCACGAAATGAGGTCACCGTCCGAGATATGTATAAACAACGTTACAATTGGGTACAATACATTGAATTTTCATAACACATCATTTATAGAATCGGCAATGTGTATATACACACACACACACACCTGGGTGGTCTTTGTGATATCTAGAAACAAACTACGAAGTATGTTGTACGCTCCCGTGCTTGGGGTATTTTTCCTTGTAAAGTGGTACTTGAGACACTCCCTTTGCCCCACCTGCCGTTGTGATTGTTCCTCAGGTGTTTTGGAAGCAAAGATATGACCGTTATCTCCAGCATAAATCACAAAACCGTGCCAACACTACCGTGTACTTGAGACTGTGTAAGAGTCTTAGTCACACACGGCGTAGTGCAGATACTCTTGACTAGGTATCATGTTCTTGTAGCACTCGTGTTGGGCCCTGCGTATTTGCGACACTACGCACTTCAGACGCGTGTTACTGCAAGGACTCAAGGTTTGATGTACAACAAATAAGAAATTAATAAGTCATGAACTTCACTTAGGCTGCGTGTAAACTTGGCATTATAGCGGCTTTGCAAACAGACATTGTTGAGAAGATATATTTTACGGTGGAGATTTTGGAGAGTGTTTTGCTTCGTTCTCTTTTGAGGCTGCGGAAGAATACGCTAACGAAGGATATCATTTTAAGCGTACCGGTTCACATAGAAACTTTATTACAAGAATAGTTTACTATACAACTCAATCCACTAGTTTTGGATACCGAAGACTGCTGTTATACAGTGTGTGTATAAACTTTGCTTTACGTGAGTGTATGTTAATGTTGACACACACATTCCTCTAAACCCCCTAATATATTAATCATCATATAAACTCTGGGATTATGTGGATTACGCGTTATTTTGGTTTGGCAATGTAGGAGAAAAATGAGAAATGCGGAGGCATTGTTCTCGACGAGTGTTCGAAGCCCTCTAGGGTAACGTCCCATTTATGATAATTAGTATAATGTATATAATTATTAACGCCCCCATTGCGATAGGCCAGCTGAAACAAAGCACACTCTCTCTGAGATTTCTTAGTAATCAGACATTTACTGTGCTGGTATTTCTCAATTGTACAGTACCGTACCTCGAAGGCCCTCTAGACCTTACCCCCAGGTCAAAAGTGACTGTGCCAAAAGAAAAAAAAGTCCCGGTCTGTTAAGCAATTAATCCACAGACAATTACACACAAGCTCTATTGTTTCTTTGTTTCTTTTAATAAGCACTCGAGCTCTGTGTAGAAGACCTGCTAGTGATAAATTACCGGGATGTGCGTTTAGCCCTCTTTGTTATTTCGTGGACCCAAGTCCTTTTGTGGATAGGCACGTATGAATAGATTACCTTGGATTAGCGATGTTGACAATCTCTTCAGTTAACTCAGGTGTTTTAGGACTAGGATATTACTGGATTACTACGCTATAGAAACACAGGTGCGGTTGTTCGAACGACACGTCCCAACCAATAAAATTTGCTCTCCAAAATCAGTATTTTCTCGCTTTCTTCAACCAAGGACGTTCAATGCTTACCATAGCACGATATCTTACCATTTCAGAGCTCAGTACACTCTTAGAGACTAGAAGATAGCATACTGTTGTCCAAAGGTCACTAAGAAAAGACTCAAAGAGAAAAATGCTGTAACTGTTCTACGGAAGAGTTTAGAGTCAGAAATGATATTTTGTACTGTGTTATTATCTATTCTATATTGTCCATGTGGACGCATGTGTCACTAGCATCATCGAATGTCTTGGCAACAACAAAAGACGAAAATGCAAGACCTCATTTCGTGCCCACCTTATCACACTGTATCAAAATTGCTCACAAATGGTTTACCCGCGTTTAGACTGGGTGCCCGGTTGCTAAGCGACACAGCTGACTTATGGGAGTGAGCCAACATGGCGGATATAACTCCGAGGACAAAACCGCACACAGGCACTCTGACACAGACAAAACTGACCAAACAGAAGCCATTGTGCGATGGTCATTCATTAATAATACGCTGAGAGAAAAAAATCGATATATCAAAGGCGTGGGGATTATTGTGTTCATTCTATCTTCTTGTGGACACTGGCTGTTGCTATGTGGAATTCCAAAGCGAACAATGGACCAGCAATTTCTTTTTGGGAAGTGTAGTGTGTGATGAAATGTAGATGTTGACAGACAAGGCTTTCAGTAGAATAAATATAGGAATGCTTTTCGACACCTTCTTATTATTTTGGACATTGATATACGGATTGTTTGGTGTAACCACCTCCTTCAATGTCTAGATCGTTCTGTAGTCTGAAGTTAATATATATATATCTTTTACTGAACAATGGCAGAATGTTCAATAATGGATATTTATTTCTTTAATTGTACTTTAGACACGTTGTGTACTTTTCTGCTTGGCAATAGGGCACACTTGGTAACCAGGTCCTTGCTTCTATACAGCATATGCCTGAGTCATACTCAATGTTTTATTTTCACTACTCCAGTCTTAGCTAGCTGTATAGTGACAGGTTGTACGCTGACGTGCTATTCTCTATTACAACCCTAGACGTTGCTATAAAGGCAAACAACATATAAAGAAAGCTCTAGCCTTTATGTAGATATTAAACGAAGAAAAAACACAGGAGCATGATCGAATTTTTAATGATTATTAGAAAGGCGAGATAAAAGAAGCCGCAAGGGAAATTAGACCGTTATTATTATAGTTTTGTACATTGATTGATTGTAGAAAACATTGCCCAAGAGTGTCGGCGAGGGCTAGTTTTATTTCTTAAAATCTCAATAGTGCTACACAACACTAGAACACTTATAGGGCAAGTCTAGTGTTTTTAACATGGTTATGAGTGTCGAGTGTAGGCAGTCAATACTTAGATTCAGTTCGTTAGTGTCTCCTTGAAGAATTTATCCGATTCACCGGTCGCTTTGAGACTACAGTCGATCGATCTCCGCCATGAATGGCTTGATGATCACCTTTATTACACATGAAAGGGACGGACCGACATGCTTTGCAGAACTCGACGTAAGCTATCCCTTAGGGCTGTACTAGTCAACTCTTCAATCAGGGATGACATGGCCCGGTGTAGCACTCCAAAATGTATACATGATCAAACTACACCCGGGTACATTTTGGTAAGGGGTATAGTTTGGCCTGTTACACCGGGCCAGGTGTTGTAGGCGTGGGGAGATTGTATTGACAGAGTACAACTTAGTAACGAACAGTTTATTACCTGTATATTAGAGTTAGGGAAACAAAGAGAGTAGTGTACATGGTAGCTCGGATAGATTTGGCATGAAACAACCAAGCCTCGATAAATATGCCACCACGTGAAATGTATGGCGCTAACAAGTTTTAATTAGTCAGTGTACGTGGTGGGTCTCAATAAGAAGTCTATTTGTAAAGATAGCATTCTTCCTAAAGTGTAGACTTCAGAGTATTGAGCGGTCATTAAACAGGGTTCAACTTTGATCAGTGACAAGCTTTGCAGCGTCTTTGTGACTGCGCCGGTCTTAATTAAAAGCTAACGATTGTACAGAACGTCTAACGGTTCGATAGTCTATCAAGGTCACCGCACGCTCGTAATCGTCTCTTGGAGACGATAGAAATGCGACGTGCGGTCGCCAGGATTCTCCGAGCCAATCCACACACAATTTGCGACCCAATATGTAGTCAGAAGGCAATTTGGGACGAGGTTTTAAAAGGATGAAAGTGCTGTCGATATACAAGCAACCCCAAGTGTTGGTATTCCTCCACTTCTAGTGCATTGCCATACTTGACACATGCAAGCATCCTGCGCGAATGAGCGGTCCACGAATAAGTGAGTATTTTCAAAGACACGCGATGTTATTTTTACAGGGAGAATTATACCCACTATAATGTTTCTCGCCTGGAGCTTGGACATTCGGCAATTTATTTCATGACATGCCTCTACATGTATTTCTCAAAGCAACGCATAATGCGTAAAACGTAATTAAACGTAAGTAAACAAATGCTCAATCAAACTCTTTCAAGCTAAGGTATAGGGACAAACAAAGTCGGTAAGGAGTACACGTTTAAATATTGACTTGACATGGGAAATTCACCGACAGCATATGTACACCGTGATTGTTTTTTTTACCCTACCGTTCGACCAATACGTGTATACATGTATGCTGTTTACGTACAAAAAAAGGTGAAAAGGGACAATCCTAGTGCGATAGTTTTTGTCCTGTAGTTAAAGACATTAAATTTTGACACAAAAGTTGTGCGATGGAGAGCAAGGGTTGCTATAATTAGGTTGTCTGTAGAATTGGAAACCCGATCCGGGCTGTACGAGTGTGTACAAGCGGAGATATCGTCTGCGCTCGGTGATGAGGGATTCAGTCAACCTTGGCGGGAAGACGCCAGGACAATTTACAAACAGACGGCCCTGTGTTAAATGGTGGGATATGAACCGCGACCAAACGCGATGAAAGATTCTGTGTCCACTGATTTCGCTGGCAAGGTCATACCTGTATACTAGTATATACCTAATATTTAGGCAGTGTAGGAAATACTAGTAGGTGCACAGACCGCTACTTTACTCATAAAGTATTGTACAGTTGTTCAAAAGCTCGAGAGTTTGGAGGGAAATTAAGAAAAAAACATTAATCAAAAGAAACTACTAAATAGTGTATCTTTGTGTCTATATGGCACAAAAACTATATTCTGTACGTAATCAACCCTATCTAAATTCAGTTTTAAGATATGCCAAAGCGTTCAGAGCTAAATTGATTTTTAAAAAAGACCGTTTATTTTCGTGACTGATAACGCATACTCGAATGGCTGCAAATATCAAATGTTTGCCACGAACCATGGAAATGCTAAATGGCAAAGGAAATGGAACTAGACGTCGTGCCTGGCTTCCCCGCGTCTGATCGTATTAAACAGGTGCAGTGGATATACGTTACACGGGATCTTTTGTTCGCTCTGTCAATCAAACGTTTAGAGAAGAATCGGGCCAGAACAAATATTTGAGATCGATTCTATTTAATAAAGGCCATCAAAAGGAGCTTTGATACCCATTTAATGGTCGCCCTTTCAAACACGGCTCGGGGTTTATATTATTATTTCCGAATCGACGCGTTTATTTGGGTCAGGTATTCAACTGAGTATCAGGATTACCGGGAAAGATGGATGCTTTATTCGTGCTGACAAAAATATCACACTTTTCTACGCTTCTCTTTGGTCAATTACATGGTCTTAGGTTACTCTTGAAGCTAAGGGGATATAGGGTAGCCTGGATTGGGAGGGATGGCATGAGTTAGCTGTCCAGCGTAGCTATATATATAGTTTCAAGTTTCGCTTGGTTCTTGAAATGGTGACTAACAACAAAACTAATCACTTGTCAAGGCTTTATCTGTAGTTGTCTTCTTTTCTGTAGGCGTATTGACCATACACGTACACGGCTAATTTGTGATGTCCCTATATTGGTGTTAAACGACACTTAACTGTTGATAGATGTTAACTTGTTTTTGAAAAAAAAAGTCGTTGGAAGTCGCGTTAATGTCACCTATCTGTCAGCCATCTTGTAATGGCCACACAGCCAATCAGACGACCCGTGACAGATTTAGACCAGCATTCTGGCCAGTGCAAGCAAAACGTGTTCTCATTGACAGATTCATTCCGCACCCTTTATTTGCATCAAGTCGCCGATAAATTTGCCTAAATGCTGGTCTTGGTGTAAACACTATTCAAGGCACGAACCCTGGGGGTCTGTCTTTCTTTTTTTTGTCTGTCCGAGTTTGACTCACCGACGTCAAGCAAATATGCAACAATTAAGACGCACACCAAGAAAGTCAACAAGGTACAAAAATATATAGAGACTACCTGTACTCGTATGTCATTATAATATTACTGTGCTATAGGAATGGCATATTTTGGTACATATTTGTAAAACTGTTAGGGACTGCTGTAGTTTTTTTTTTTTTCCTGTGGAAGATCAGAGCCTTCGGTCTCTTTTTTTTTCAAACCTGACACCGCCATGTCGTGTAGAAAAGTAAGTCTTAAGATATCTCAAAGCTAATCTGGCGACTTGCTTTCGTAGCGGGCGCTGACCTAGACCGATTTGATCAGTAGCTGAAGTGCTTTCAGAGGCGGTGCCATCTTACGCGACACGAGGGGCGAATAAATAATCGTCACATTATCTTCTAAAAGCCACGATGTGAAAGAAACCCGTAGGCATTATTTCTGAGGTACAATTTTACAAAGATGACGTGACATTAGTGTAAGGATGGCATGTGCCGTCCTATTTTGCTGTCAACAATACGTGAAGGTGTTGTAATACCCCATTTCCGGTGGACAATGGTAGCGTCCATTAGCGTAGGTTGATGAAAGGATGATAGCTGGTGTGACACGCAGACGACAGAAACAGGTGGTCCTGTATGTAGGTTAGTCGGACCGGGGCGGTGGGACAGCGTGTACGGGGCAGGCCCGGCGCGTGGACGGGACAAGGCCAGCCCACACCGCCGGCAGCGGCCCATGGAGTTGTCTTCGGTCAGGTTGCGAGGTCTGCTCTCAGTTTGTACCGACTACACGCCGCCTGCTTAGCGTTCAAAGATGGGCAGGAGAGGAAGGTAAGCTAGCGGCGTGTTTTTACTGGAAGGATTATAGCGTGGGATGTCGTATCTAGGCGCTGCCGCGTGATGCTTGTACAGACGCGTTGGCGGATCTCATGTCGGCCCAGTTGGTGGACTGCATCAGAAAAAAACGCCAAGAAATGCATAATGCTTAGATAGGGGTGTTGGAAAACCTGTGAAAATCCTTATTGTTGTGCCGACTGATTCGCGCGCACAATTTCCACCACAAAATGTAACTAACTAGCATTTTTTTACTTCTTCACAATCTCCGGCTGCTACAAGTAATTCATCCATTCTTCTATTCCCTACAGGCATCATTTAATAACCCGTCCCATATACATTAACAACAGGCGAATACGTTGCTACTGCTGTGTATACATCGTAGGGAAGGTCACATTTGCGTCCTTCAAGAATATGTTTTGATGCATATATATATACTCCCGTGCTTTCGTGATCGACTTGTTATATGTAACACTGTGTTACACACAAAAAAATCAATTGTTTAACAATGGTGAGAAGTGCTAGGCTTTCATTCGTGTGATGGATTATTGACGACCTGACAAAATGTCACCAAGTAGGTTGTTTCTTGGAAGGCATATCGTCGCCATGTATGTAGTCTCGCTCGGAGGCATTCTCATTGTCTGTGGCCTGCCGAAGTATAGCCTGGAAAATCAGGTTCTAAAGCGTGTTTTGTGCTGAATAGTTTGCCCCCGTAGAGACACATTGGAACATGATACCGGAATCCGAAAGATGCATCGGTCAACAGACCGTTCACACCAGTGTGTGTCACAGCCTCTTTATCTCATAATCCGCTCACTATACAAGCACTTGTGCGGTAATCTAATCTAGTCACGAGATAGGCGGTAGATTACAACCTTTTTCTAACCAGGCTAGTTCTCGAGAGATGTGAATAACATTGAAAAGAAGCTAGTGTAAGGGAAAAATCTAGCCCCTAGCTTCTCGATTACTTCAGGAAAGTAATCGGAAACCCATGTGACAGACAATGAAGTGCCTAGGGCGGGGCGTCCGCTGCGTCTTCACAACAGGTGTACAGATATCGTTTCACGCACGGAGAAGTACACCCCTACCACACAAATGGAACCGTCCAAGGGTTCTCTTGTATAGTTGCATTTGCTAGATCAAAGTACATGTTTAAAAAAAACTAATGTTTAGATATGTAGTATTTGTATAGTGGTATTGCAGTCGATTTGTATTCCCCTATTATAACTAAAATCTTTACATTTGCAGCTTTATTGATTTGAATTCTGCGATAAAATAACAGAGATGCATATTAAAGAAACAAAAATTGGGTAAAGTCTTTTACAAAGCTTGATAAATGAAAAAGGGATTCAAAATAACTGCATATTTTGACGGGAATCCACTATACATAGGAGACTGGCGGGGATATGACTTCGCCACATTTGTCTGTATACACAAATATCGTCAAGGACACGGTCCAATTCTTCCCTCGTCGCTTGCAAACGCAAAATTACACGTACCACATCCACAGTTCAGACGACACGTGGTTTCACAACCCGTGCACGCAGAGTCAGGGCGCTATCATGGATTCCAAGTGTCACAAATCTCGGTCGCCTGACCCTTTTCATGTACATGTATGTCTAAAAGTGGCGGGTTTGCTTTCACAAGGTGTTACCGGGATTAGTTTGACGCGCGAGGAGTGTGCTCTAACGGTCGGCTGGATTACTGAATTTGTAACCTGGAGGAGTAACCCATTTGATGGTTTAAGGGAAGGGGGTTGGTGGTAAGCCCCTATGAAAATTAAAAGCATGAGAATGGGAAGACGTTCATTCGATAAATGGAAAGAAAAGGACTAGAAAAAAACAATGTCTACCTAAAGGTCCTTTGCAAGCTTTTGCTTTTATGTGACGATAGCCTAGCAAGGAAGGCTTCTAGACAAATCCAAACCTTGCATAGTCTCACATCGGTAAATAGTTTCATTCGGAAGGACGTCCCTAACCGAAGCTAGGTACTCATTTTCACCTGAGTCGTGTCGGGTCTGCCAGGGATTCGAACCCAGAGCCTTCAGATTCAGAGTCAGCAACCCTAACTATAAGACCACCTTGCCACCTACGTTTCAGTAGTTTATCTGTATCCTTTGTTTTCATCATCACAAAAAGAAAGTTCAGTTTGCTCTGATGAAGACGACAGACAGGCTAATAAACTATGTTCACTTGCACAGTCCCGGCTGTCGCATCAAGCCACTGATCACAGATGTCTAGCTTATAACAGAAGGCTATAATAAATGATTGAAATGCAAATTCCTCTCTGTAGTATATGGGAGCACGTCGGCAGAACGTACTGCGCCTGCGCACAACCCTGATTTTTCACGTTTTTCGTTGGATGTTTGGTCAACGTTGCATCAAAATTTTGCCTGTTGCAGACGATATCTTTTCCTATACAACATCTGAAAACTACAAACAGGCTGTCAACCTTATATGCTCTAATACAACCTTATATGAAACGTTCTGCCAAAGTGCTATGCACAATGCATTACGGGTTTCGCGCAGGTGCAGTACGTTCTGCCGAATATGGGTAACCTAAATAAAAGTAGTATACGGGTAACCTAAATAATATACGTTCTGCTGTATATGGGTAACCTAAATAAAAGTAGTATATGGGTAACCTAAATAATATACGTTCTGCTGTATATGGGTAACCTAAATAAAAGTAGGGCAAGCTAACGCCGTGGCATTTTCAACACTTCCGTCAGAACTCCGACATTTAATCACCCGTTTTTTCAGGTCCGCGTCTTGGCTGAAATATCATGTTTATTTCAGCAGGACGTCCTGGTTACCTAGCAACGATAGTCGCGGCGCCTTCTGGTCACTTTGTTTTTTTCCGTTTACGGGAGGATATGGTAATTAAGGACGTACCAAAACTGGATCATAGGGATGGAATTGTTCGTTACTTGCATATTTTATCCTTCCTGACGACGGCTGAAGCACTTTAATCAATTTTAAATTCTTTCGGAAAAGGGACGGCCTTTCACAATTAACAGATAAACAAACAGACAGCAATACATTCAAAATGAAGGATCAAATTCCAAACGTCCCGAATGATGATTGGTTGTTTGGCAGAGTTGGTTGGCCATGTCCTTGGTGCTGATTGGGCCATCTACCCAATGCATAAGCTGTGCAGGTGAAAGCGGTGGCGCAGATGTGTTAATATTGTGCTCAGAATGTTTTAATGGAGGTGGCAATGATCGACACAGTGGTAATGTTTTTCACCTTGACTGAAGGGCTTGGGTTCGATTCCCAGTGGGCCCTCGATTCCACGTAGTAGTGGTGATGAGCTGGATATTTGTTAGGGTTTACAAGGTCGCCCAGACAAACATTACAGGTTCTGTAACCTTCACGAAACACTCTGCTGGCAGAACTGATCAGCTACTAATACATCAGCAACAATAGTCACATAGCTCTCTGAGGCGTTGCTATGCCAACGCAGACGACAATTACATGGCGTACGTGCGATGTTCGTATTTTCCTAGCCAAGCCTGTGCTTGTCTGAAACAGAATCTGATGTATTTTGCATGCAATTCATCCCACCGTAGACTTTGATATGCAAAGATGAATCCCTTATTCATTTCTGCCCTGTGTTTTTCTGTAGCTACTCGGCCATCTTCCCACAAGCAAGACCAAGGGTAGTGTCATACAACGTACCCAAGAAGAACTGGATCTACTACCCAAACATCGTAAGTACCTATTGATTGGTTTTGTCTACTTGTTTGTGATTGGTTGATTGCCTAATTGATTGAATGATTGGTGTAATATGGTTCTAGTGTACCCAGCTAGACTAATTTGCTTATAACCTTATTTATGATTTCACCAACGATACGGTTACCGTGGAATAGAATGACAGCCACCGCCACAACAGGTGCCAGACCTGTCGTCATGGTAACACAGACGACAATTTCTGCCTCTGATTTAGCTTCTCGGTTGTCATGACTACCAATTATTGGTAATGCTCTTTGCTATGTCGTTTCTTACCAATTTTCATTTTTGTCAATTTTCAGGCTTAGCAACAGAATAATTGTTGTTCATATTGTAACCCAGACTAATTATAATTCAAATAAACCTAGTTTTCAACAGCAAGCATACCCCCCCCCCCCAAAATGAGCTACCACGTCATTGACTTGGATTTAAATTGCATGGGCAATTGATTTACTATCTCCAGCCTCATAATAAACCTCCTGCATTGCAATTATGGAGCTAAGATCAGTACGTAAGTCCTGGCGACAAGCTACGTTTTACAAAACAGACCATGTTTTCAGTCCATACTAACATATAGATAAGCATGTATGTTTACATCACATCAACATGACCTGATTTTAAAGATCTGAAACAAAGATACAGTATCAACAAACCTGACGACACCAAGGACACCAATATGAATACGCATTTTGCCTTGCTGTCAGTGATTCAGAATCTAAGTCTTCATTACTTACGCGAAGCATGTAGATTGTGTGAGACACAAATGTGATTGAAACCATATGCCTCGGTTATTAGAATAGCGCCGGCGGCGTTCCTTCGTAAGTCCGAAGTGTTTTTCAGTCTGTTGTAAGGGAGTGTCTGTTGTTTTCAGATATTTCAACAGAAAAGAATGATTGACACCCAGACAGATCGTATCTTCTGATTAAGGTCGAGGTCGGGGGTGAACCCTGACCTTTCATAGTTTTGTTCACTGTCCACTTGTTTTATAAAGTCTGGGACGATAGGGTTGATGACTAAGTTCAAAGGGGTAAGATTTGGGAACAGGAGAAACTACGTGAATAGATTTTAGATTTAGGCGATGCTAACAGCGGAATGCACTAGTAATGCAGCCTCTATCAGGTTTCGGGAGGGGTGGGGGAAATGTACTCTCTAGCGGACCAACTCCCCTGGCGTGTTATCCTTCTAGTTGGCCAATTTCTACTCCTTTCAACTCTGTCGCTATGGCAACCAAGCACTTTGATCAAAGACCATATAAGGCCAACAACCCAATACACCTGTCGTCTAGTCACGTGGCCATGCCAAGTGAAATATAGCAAGTCATACTTGAACTATGCCCAAATAGCGTGCGTCAATGTTTTCACCAAATACTCTACCTGGGGCTTATTAATTAATTAATTAAAAACTGATGTTCACAAATTGAGAGCCAGTTTTCTCTGAGCTGAGAAAAAATGTCGTCTGTCAACGTGACAGTGTTGTTGTGCAGGATAGTTAGACACTTGGTGCACAGAACACTTGAGATCGGAATGCTATACGCACGTATATACGCCCGCATACGGACTTTGAAATTTACCAATGGCAAATGTGACTTGTAAAATACCCGAGTTTATTTGTCTTCAGAATCAATAAGGTCATCTTGTGCATATTAGCACCACATAACAGCTCTGATGTAGGTATAACGAGAGAGATATTTCGTGGGACGAAATGTGTGCGTAACGTAGCAACTGGTGTCTGTCAAAGGGGGTTGTGGTATACACATTTATCTTAACACGTCTGATACCCGAAAACCCCATAAGAGACAAGGATTGCTATGTTTAAAAGCGTTTCACACTGCTGTGCTACAGAACGGGTTGTCTGGCTGGAAATCACGTCACGTTTAGTAACAGAACGTGGCGAAAACGTGTTGTATCGTGTAATGGAAATCAGAACACAGTTGGGCCATTTTTCCTGGTGATATACCTCCCCGTTGGCGCACCTGTCGGTAAGTTCAATGTCAAGTACCGTTCCCGGGTTGTAAACCGGACGTGTGTCTAGACACGCCGTGAGCAGCATGGGTAAGATTCTCCCACATAAATCCTGCCAGATTTGTGGAGGTATAGGGGTGCCTCTGGGTCTTAACGTCGGGCGGGGCTATTTTGGGAGACTTTACACAGTCTTGGATATGCTTTGGTGCAAGGTAAATCACATATTTCTTAAGAATACTAGTGTATACTATACGACGTAGCTTTCAGCTAGAAGGGTTCTAAATAACGATATGATTGGAAAGGGGAAGGGGGAGGGGGTTCTATAGCTACCGCTTCTCTAGATCTGTACTTCTCTATAAACAAACTTATGTATGGTCTAAGCAGTCTACCAGTTATACAGTGCCAACAGTGTGGTCATGGCTACAGAGATAGCTTATAACAGTGCATTTTCTCTATACCATGTTTCATTTCCAGTGATATGTGTTACCTAGTACTAGTACCTCATAGCCGTCAATGATGATGAAAAATGCATGAACTAATTAGAAGACATCTGCTCCCCGGTTAGCTGGATAGTGCATGTGTTACATGGGTGTTTTTGCAGGTACATTGCACTACTATTTCTCCTATGCCTGAGACGGAACCAGAATAGAAGAATTTGAGAAGAAACGAATGTTGGACGAAGTCCAGAGCTCGCTAGAGATTATTCATCTTAGAGGTAAACAAATCTTTAAAGAACATATTTCTTGTGCCTTTTCAGAATCGATCTTATATCATCGATAAGACGTACAACCCCCGCATCAAGACGGCGTCGGACTACTACATGCCCCATCGGGACATCCCGCGTGAAGCCCCGCACCATCCTCTGAGCGCACCCGCCGGCAAACCCCGCGTAACCAAGGCCACGTACCCCGCCTACGCCGCACATCACAAGTACATCGGGCAGGGACGGTTGGAGATGGACTGGAACACTAGCTACACTATGGCCTTCAACAAACCAGAGGGTACGTGGGCGGGGATAGGAGAGAGAGAGATTACACAACTTTGATTTTTTTGTACTCCATGCATAACAGAAGACTTGTTGAAGAAAATCCAATTCAGTTCGTCCTTTGCATCCAAGATGGTGGAAAAGAGAGAGAGGGAGAGAGACAGACAGACAGACAGACAGACAGACTTAGACAAACATACAGACAGAAAGAGAGAGACACAGTGACAGAATGAGAAACAGAGAGACAGGTAGATGGATGGACGGATGAAGGACAATGGGAAAAAATTACAGTATATGATAAACTTTGAAGCTGTAGTCTAGCCTGGTATCCACCCCTGTTCAGCTACCAGTCCCTTTAGTCCATTCTCAAAGGGAACATTTAGCTCCCTTCCCAGGGCTGGATGCCAGGCTAGCTGTTGTCTGATGATATTTGCCTCCCCCCTCAGACTGGTACCCCCTGAGGTTCACTCCCGTGGTGCACCGCGACAAAATCCGACGCTTGGGCAACAACACACCAAACGTGGTGCCCGTCCTGCGAACCCACGTACGTAAAAACAACCATTCCTAATTTAAAAACCTCAAACCTTGCCTTTTTTTCTCCCTCACTCCAGGAACTTTCCCCGTGAGGTACACCCCGACAGCTCACCGCGACCCCCTGCCCCGTCTGGGCACCTACCCGCCCAACCCCACCCAGGCCTGGGGAAAACACGTCCGTAACTCCAAGGATTACTACGAAAGCTGGCCCAACACTCCTTCTAAAGGTAACCCACTAACGGCTTTGTAGAGAACTGCACATGCATGCTGTACTAACCCAGCTAACACAACCTACGCACTGTCATTTATAACACGCGCTAACGCTTGCAGTTAGACATGCCTAACGCTCAGCTAACGCCATCCTATTCTTCAATCAGATCTTTCGATGGCAAAGTCATAGCAAGCCGTCAAGACACTATCAAATTGACCAACGGTGGCAAATTGGATACATAAGTACTGTCTGCCCAATCTGATACTGTCTTGCCGGTTGGTTGCGACTTTGCCACTAGAAGATCTGCTAGAGGAACCCCAGCACTGCACTGCTATTGCAGAATCATTCACTCATCTGCCCACCTTAGCCTCGTAAGCCGACTGCTTGTGTAGAAGGCTACTCCACCTGCCCACAAACGAGCGGTTTACGAGACTATCGCAGCCATCCCAGCAGCATTGACATCCCTCGGGTCCTACGGTGGCGGTTTTGGTCTAATATTTCATGTTTTGCGTCATAAAACAGCACAGAGGGCGATTGCACCAATAGGGCGTGTTAGAAACTTCATATCATCGTATTATAGAAAGAAAATTACAGCAAAGAGTTTCGTAATTTTCTCTTCTTTGATACGATAATAGGACGGTTCTAGTATGTGCTATTGAGGTAATCTTCCATACTACGTCAGTTAAACTTTGTTTATTTATCTATTTTATGTATTTAGTTACTTGTTACTTGTTTCCACCAGTTGTTTCTATATATAATACACATTTTAGCTTATGTTGTTTATATTATCTTGCTTTACCTTTTTGTTTTCTTGTTATTCATCTGTTGATAATTTCGTTTGTTCTATAATTTAAGACGATGAAAGTACAATTTCACTTTTTCCTTTATGTGGTTTATTTTGTTGATTTATTCGTTTGTTCATCGGAAAATAAAATACAAAGGAACAAAACTGTGATGGCTTTGAGTGCAAAGGAATGAGATTAATTCAGAAATTAATTTGTTTATAACGGTTTGCCGTGGTGCATGTGGAACCAATGCCGTGCGGTGCATGCATACCGATGACGTGACGCATTGAATACGTTTGGTGTAAAAATCTATGTGCATGCTCTAAGAAAAACATAGCTAACAATTTACAAGTACATGCGCGGGTCTCAGCGATCTTATTTTAGGTTTCTATAGCGCCTACGTTTTCCCAAAAAGTCTGTGAAATTCTTTCTATGGTAACGGAACACTTTAGAAGGCAGTAAATGTATAGCAGTGTCTGAGACTAGCTGCAAGTTGAAGAGTGCGGACAGTTCAGGTGTGACACCTAGCGAAGTACGTAGCAACTGCAGAAAACATTTTGCGACAACAGGTGGGACGCGGCTAGAGCTGCTCAGATACTGAAGACAACATACTCAAAGGAGCGTAACAACATAATATCTCATTCCAGTTTTAATGATTTCAAATCAAATATTGACTTGTTATGATTCGTTTTCTTTCATTTTATGACAGCGGCCTTTGTTGGGAACGTCCAAGAGCAGCTCTACCAACACAGCGACCAGGACTTCTATCGCCCGGGACCCCTCAAACCCGGCCAAAATGACGGGCGGGTCGCAGGCAAGCCGTACGGTAAGAGGTTTACCATCGACCCCTTGTCTTTCAGTTGTCTGTTCTTAAAAGCTCAGGGAAAGGAACTCTTCTTTCTTCTTCTTTCATTTGAGGCAGCCGCCTTCAACTGGTTGAAGATTCTGCTGCCTGTAGTGGTGGGTGCATGTCGGGGAGTTCAGGTTTCACATCTTGCCCCTAAACTCCTCCAAAGAAGAGGAAAGGGCAATGTTGTTCCAGTCAGGAACAAAAATGAGTTCTGCCTGTAAGAGGTCCTACTTGGGGGTACCCTATAGGTACTGAAGTTCCCATTCTAACCAATCAATCTTTTCACAACTTTATTGAGGTTTGAAGTTTTTTCTAACACGATGTCCCCTCAATACTATTTTCTTGTAGTACAAGACCGCTTCACACTCTGGAACGGAGCTGGGATCGGCCCGGCTGGGCGCTATGGCAACTGGCTCTGAGCAGGGCATCCCTACCGTCGCCTAGGCAACGGTGACGTCAACATCCGGGTCACTACATCATCTACTCTACCCATGAGTTTCTTCTCACGATCAGTTTGAAGGATTTATAAAAATATATCTACATAGTCCTCTTTTATAGGTGCTAAATGAATATAAACTTACCCTATTGGCAACACTACATTTGGATAATGGAACTCAAACAAAAATATAAACCAATGAAAAGAGATAATTCGTATTTTGCCTTTGGAATGTACACTTGAGGAGGGGCTCACAAAATACTGTGCTCTTTATCTTAGTTGTGTAAGAGTAAGGAGGTTTAAGCCTGTCTTAAACTTCCTTTGTAAGGGTATATATCAGCTTTTACCATATGATTCTATTGGCGCCCACCCCCACCCCCCAAAAAGGGCCAATTCAAGTCGTCACTTTGTCAAAAGCAAACGGGGAACATTGGTAATGCACATTTTATGCAGAATAATTTTTTTTACATTTTTAAGCATTTGTAAGGGAAAGAAAAGCACTTGTAGATACACTAGTGTCAATGTTCTATTGAAAATATTTACAAACACTTGACTTGTGTGTTAGCCAAACTTACGACACCGAACACAAAACAATGACCTGTACAAGGGTGTGTAAAAGATAAGAGTTGGTACATGTAGTACCACGAAGTGGACAAACAAAATCACGGAGCAAGAGCTCTATGGATGATGTGTTCGTGTCTAAAATGGCTCTAACTTTGTTGTGGTTGAGATATTTTGCTATCCTTTATGTCCATAAACATTACAAACTTGCATGTATGCAGTTAGGCCTTTTTACAGCTATGTTTTGGCCGTTGAATCAAACTATTCCATACAGATGATAAGCAATGAAAAGTACGACAGGAAAATTTTTTGTATAATTCTTGTAAAGATACAAACAAAAATCGCCTTTTGAATGAAATGTAAAACTGCTCAAATTATATGAAAGGTAAAAATTTTTTACATTGTTTTTATTGTAATGTTGCCAAGGATTCATTACGTAGCAGTGTTATATGACGGTTGAGACTAAAGATCTAGACCAGTGAAATGTGAATAAAATCTGCACACAAGTTTAGTAATGGGAAACGTTTTAGGATAGAGTTTGGGTGATATGTAGTACCAGGTAGATATAGAACGTTTGATGGTTTACTCTGAATTTTAATTCTTAGATTCTATGGATTGGATGTGTTATTTGTGGAATTTTCAAGGTTTTCAATACTTTCTACCAAGCCACTGCGAATGCTGCTATTCCATGTGTATATAATCATAGTTTTGTGGTGACAACCTGTATAATAAATGGACTTCTCTAAATGCGTTTGACTCAATGTGCCTCTTTCTTCACGTAAGGCCATGCTGACTCTATTTGGTGGATGACACCCCCTAGGTATAGCCCCAAAATTGATGTGATGCTTAGCTGTACCACATATAGGTAATGACTACAGGACATCAAAGTAGTCATGAAAAACCTAGACTATGAGATTGTTGCTTGATGGGTGGAAATAAAAGCTTTTCCAAACTAAGTGTAGTGTCCCATGCGAGTGTTTGTCCCAGCAAGGAGGCTTAACCTCCTTGGTCCTAGGCGAGAAATCAGCTCTGGAACTCTTGACCCACGCTAACATATAAGCATAAAATCAGAAATATGCCATTTCTAGACTAGACTAGAGCCGTTACTTTGGGTTTGGTCACGGTATCAGTCAGGCATAGTATTGATTCAAGTAACACGTCGGCAGAACGTACTGCGCCTGCGCAAAAGCATGATTTTTCACGTTTTTCGTTGGATGTTTGGTCAACGTTGCATGGAAATTTTGCCTGTTGCAGACGATATCTTTTCCTATACAACATCTGAAAACTACAGACAGGCTGTCAACCTTATATGCTCTAATACAACCTTATATGAGACGTTCTGCCAAGGTGCTATGCACAATACATTACGGGTTTCGCGCAGGTGCAGTACGTTCTGCCGACGTGCTGATTCAAGTGTTGTTAAGGGAATGGTCTGGGCTTTTCGAAAACAACATCTTCCTCAGTCCCAGAATCCTTCCTGGCATGACGTCATCTACCTGTTGTTGACACTGGGAGCTGCCCAAATCATGTGACGCCATAGTTTCGGTCACTCCGTACTGCAGTCCAGAGAACATGGAGGGTTTAGAAGACGAGCTGACGTGTCCCGTGTGTCTGGAGCTGTACACCAGTCCGCTCCTGCTGCCCTGTCAGCACAACCTGTGCCGCAGGTGTACCGAGGCGTTCCTCGAGACTCCCGCCGATGACTGGCCAGAGGGAGCACAGGCCGCCTGCTCCGCGGAGCCAGCCCCTCCTTCCCCCGAAGACAAACCGGGAAGCTTAAGTTTCGCATGTCCAACTTGTAGGGAGGACGTTGACTTGGGTGATCGTGGTGTAGACGGGCTGAGGAGAAATCTACTGCTTCAGAACATCATTGACAGGTAGGGTTAAATAGAATTCGAAGGCGGATCCTTTCTGCTTACCGAATTTTTCCTGTACGAGACAAAACACATATGTACACATACTACTCGTGGGACATAGGCAATACAGGCAACTGGTATGCCTAGAGACAATGTTGCAGTATTATCAGATCATCTATCGCTGACCATTGTGATAAAATTTGCCTTTAGAATAGTCCAGAAATCCACATCCTGAAGATATCTGGAGCCCAATTCCCAACAACCTGTAACTTTACCGACCCTTTCTATGATACCTCAGAGTCTATAGAAATATGCTTGTCAAAAGTTCGTTCTTAAGCCAAATAACTATCAGTTTTGCTGCCTTGTAAGATCTAGAGTTATCGTTAAGTCTCGTGACAAAGTTGAGAGCTGTCAATATTTGCTCAATGAAATCATATCACACCACCAGGTTCAAACATGCGCAGTCGCAGTTGAAGCGGGACGCCGTGCCATGTCTGGTCTGTGACGCAGCGCCCCCTAGAGATGCAGTTAAGAGCTGCACCACCTGCAAGCTGTCTTACTGCAGGGATTGTTTGCAACTGCTGCACCCTTCCCGCGGTGTGCTGGCCAACCACCAACTGGTAGCACCCATAGAGTCTTTTGATGCCATGCAAAAGGTGAGTAGGAGTAAACACAGTCTGTAGTTTCAAGAATTTCATGTTTACTTTTTAAACAGTAACGGACTTTACAATGGTAGTAAATAAAAGTAATGTCTGGTATATAATTTACTACCATTGTTAAGTTCGAAAATACCGAACTTGACTTTTATTGCTAAAGGAACAGATTGAATGTTTTTCTGGGTCTTGTTGTTTTCAGACTGTGGTGTGTCCAGACCACAAGAACAAGCCCGTCGAGCTTTACTGCATGGAGGACGACATTCCAGTCTGCTCTCTCTGCAAACTGGTCGGCAAGCACAAAGAACACGACGTCTCTGCCTTGGAGGAGGTGTTTGAGGTCAAAAAGGAGGATCTGCAGAAAGTAGTCAAAGAGATGGAGGGAAAGATCGAAGAAGAAACGACAAAAATCAAAGAACTTGAAACCAAGAAAGCAGCAATGGAGAGTCACGGAGCTGAAGTGAAATCACAAATCCAAACAGAATGCAAGGCTTTGATAAACATTATCCGCGAACGCGAGGTCGCTATGGTAGCGAACGTAGACGAAGTAGTAAGAAATGATACTACCAAGATCCAAACCTTCATTGATAGCTCCTTGAAAAAAGTGAAGAGTGCGACTTCGTGTCTGGCATATGCTAAGGAGGCAGTGAAAGAAACCGATCCGGCTTGTTTCTTGCAAACTGATCAGCTGGTCAGAGGTCGTGTGGAGCAAAGCAACAGCATGTTTGTTAATGACGAAGAGCACACACTCATTCCTACAGACCGAGTCTCCGTAGACCTGAGTTCGGTGAAGAGTGTATTGAAAGGCCTTGATTTGCCACATGTCCCGGTCATCTCTCAAGAAAAGTGCAGCACCACAGCGCGGGGGGCGACGGTGTCGTGGGACGCTGACGGTCTAGATTCGAAGTTCGATATTTTGTGTTGTTGTCTCCATGACAATCCAGTCAGCATGCTTAACATTCAACACAACTCGTGTACGGTAAGAGGTCTGAAGGAGAACACGAGTTACAGTGTGACGGTTATTTCTAAAACTAATAGTGGTGCAGCGAAAAGTGATGGCTTTCCTATGAAAACAACTTGGGAGGCGGATCGGAAATGCAAATGGGAGCAATGGGAGCCAGAGCTAAAGGCAGAGCAAGAGGTAGTGACCGAGGAAGTAGATTTGCAATTTGATTTCAGACCTACACTTTCATTTCCCATCGCGCCAATGAAAAAAAGAAAGCCGCGAGCTGCTGTTTGGCTCGGTGACTTCCAGTAGATCTGTGGTTTCGGCTTGTTTTCCTCATCTGTTAACACTTTCTTGCATGTGTGTTTTCACTTTGGTAGTACATTGTATCATGACCAAATTCAATGGTACAACAGTAGCCTGGAATCCAGCCGGGCAAGCGATAACCACTCCATTCTACATCCACCTGCCTTCACGTCGGAGGCAAAACGGACCTGGTACAGCGTTCATGGCTGGACTCGAGGCTAAACCAGTGGGATAAGGAACACAAAGAACGAGCTAAAATCACACATAATCAGATTGTATCAACATTGACATTCATTCCAGCGTTTACAAAATTCGTTCTATATACTATAGATACGATGATCATCCTATTATGTTATGACTTACATGTAAATTTAGTTTAGTTTATGTACACTCCGATTTAGTGCTATCAAATATATTAGTGCGGTGCTTTAGTAAGTTTTCATTTGTGACTTTTCTGTCGATGTAACGTTACTAGTAACCTGTTACCATCGATATTTAGTACGTTGAGAAGAACTTGCTGCATGTATTGGAAGTATGGAACGAATTTTTGTATGGTAGGTAGATATAATATAGGTGATTTTAATTGATCATTTCCATTTAGGCCCATTGTAATCTCAAAGAAATACTGTTGTCATGGGAGATTGTAACATTTTTCAACTGACCCATTTTGTTGACAGACATTTTCTAGGAAATATCGATGATCATCAGATACCTAATAAAATTCCTGAAGTCAATGCAATGCATTTTAAGAAAAGGTAGTGAAAATAAAATTTGTAGATCTAAGTCAATCTATAAGAGATAAGAAAAGAATTCTATTGAACTAACTGTTCAACAATAGCTGTCATATAAGGTGAATGTGATAATATGAACTTAATTCACTCATGAGCAGAGCTATTATCACCATATGCGTTTGGAATAAATTCTGATTGAAATAAAACTTAGGTCTACTTATATTTGTGCCCTTTCTGTCATGTGAAAGTACCATAGTCTAGTAGTATTTTAGGCGATCGCCTTGAGGCGATTGCGTATTGACATGACCTTCGAAATTCAGTGATGAATTCAAAATTTGCTTTTAAACTGCAGTGTATGAAAAATATTATCAAAGGAAACCGAACATTCTAACAGAAAAACATTATGTAGTCTTCAACTGACTGTTTCCTATAGCATCACTCACCGACAGGTGACCCTTATCGTCACGTGACATGACGTCACGTTGCTAGGGAACAGGTCATCTAGAGAGGCGGTACACACACCTGCGCGGGTCAACAGGTATCGTTTGCAGGTGGATGTATCGTATTGTGCATGGTGCACCTCAACAACTTCCACGCCACGTTTCTAACTAGCATCATTTGAGGTACTTCAAGTTGTTGTTGTTGTTGTTGTCTCTAGTCATCCGCTAGGGGCTTTCTTTTTGGATGAAATCGCGGACGGCTATAGAGATCGGGGAAGTTGGGACAGTGACATGTGAATGGAAAGATCGTGAGGGAGGGGGGGGGGCGTAAGGTTTGTTATGTTAACCGTATGGTATCCGGAACCGTGATTGCTGAGTCTGAACTAGTCTGAGTTGACTGGGGTTTCTGTACATAATGTCTCATACATGGAATGTTTTGAAATCGTAAGGGTACCTGAGACGTTTTTTCCATGGTATATTGGTCTGTGGTATATTAGTATATGGGCCTCACCTCACGAAGACTTTTTAACACTTCTATTGTGAATGTTCTGTAAGTGTACAATTTTAGTGTGTATTGTAGGTTAGTGCAATGTCATGTAGTTTGCAATTGGGCAAAAAGGACCGCAAGAAGAATAGCTACAATGAATTATCAGGAAAATAGAAGATGGTTATGGCTAATAGCGAAGGGATTTGGATAAACACAGAATCTTTTAAGAACAAAGCAACATACTTTGTGACCCATCTCATTACAGGGCTGCCGCGGTGCTACATGGGATGCTCCGCTGACAAAATAGCCGCAGTAGATCAAGATCACGTGACTCCCGACGTTCACAGCGCGAAGATGGAAGACTTACAGCGAAGGGAACAGATTGACCTTGGAAAAAAACAGTCGAAGAAATCATCCCTAACTACTCCAGTGATTCGTAAGGAAAACTGCCGGACTAGCTTTGACCTGGCCTACATCGAATGGGAGTCATCAGACGATAGTGGAGTGTTTGAACTTCACTGTTCTTGTGATGACGAGTCCTCAAATGACCCCCCGATTATTGTACAGAACATACGCGGGAACTATTCCGTTGTTCGAGGCCTCAGTTCTGACACAAAGTACAAGTTTCAAGTCTGTGCAACAGACGACAACAGGGTGTGTCCCAGCGCAAGCGTCACCATGGAAACCCTACCGTTCTTCTTCCGCTTCGACCCAGAAACGGCGGGAAAGCGGCTGCACCTGTCAGAGAGAAACACGAGGGCGGTGAAGGGGGATGAGATCCCTTCTCTCCCCGTGGTCCCGGGACGGTTCAAAACGTCCACAGTGTTCGGGGACGCGGCTGTGTCAGGGGGGAGGCATTATTGGGAGGTGGGGACGGAAAACGCCAGGTACTATTTGCTAGGGGTGGCGTATGGAGACGTGTCACGTGAGGTCAACGTCGGTGAGTCGGCCGGGGGGTGGGGCATCGAGCGGACATCAGGTGACACCTACAAGGCGCACGACCAAGGGGACTCTCATGAAATAAACTTCTCTCCCCACCCGGACAAGATAGGCGTGGTTCTTGACTGCAATGCAGGGTTTGTGACTTTCCGAGACGCAGGGAGCAAGAAGGTCATCCATACTTTCAAGGTCAAGTTCGAGCGACCGGTTTACCCGGCGTTCTCTCTGTGGATCGGGCTCGGAGGGATATCGTCCGTTCTTACACTTCACACCGGTGTCTCCATGCCTCAGTAGTAAAGGGAAATGCCAAAAACAAACGAACATTTTAAAAAACTTTAACAACTGTCAATACTTGATTATTATAATATTATTGTAGTATATGATGATGATGATGATGTAGTATATGAGTATTATACTTGAAAGCTTTGAATGTGTATATGTAAATGAGATTGTACTAACAGTTTGCTCTCACGAACAGCTTTTAGGAATTAAAATAATCAAATGGTGTAAGAAAGGCATGTCTGATTGCTTGTTTGTTTCTTCATTTGTTTATTTGTTTGTTTCAAATTGATATCCATGGATTTGAAAAAAATGTATCACCATTGCAAGTTTGGAAATACTCGCCACCCCACCCCACCTGTACATCAATGGTTAGTGTCAGTTTCCCGTTGAAACCTCAAGATAAGTTGCTTATTTCTCTACTCGTGCTTTGACGTCATATACTGATTGGGTACCGGGTAGACGTGACATTGGTATGGATGATTCAAGGTCATTCAAAGTTGTCTTAGTCAAGCTTTACCCCGAGGTCTTCTGTGTTTCCGGCTTCCCAACCGACTCTAGCAAATACCCGCCGACCCTAGCCTTTTTGTGGTCGACCGCTGGCAAGGGACATAGAATTTTCGATCTGACATCTGAATTTCAAACCTCTAAAACGTTATTAACGAATTTTCAGAAGCAATTTTTATTGGATTTTTATTGAATAAATCAAATGAAATATTTGTCTTTTCCCCGCAAGCAAACGGAAGGACAGGTCCTGGAGACAGCCTGCCTGGTCCTGATGCAGTTTTACATTGTTAAACTGTATTACTAGTATTGAATCACTTCAACTGAAATCTTTAAAAAAAAAAAGAATTAGATAAATAAAAAAAGGAGAATCCCTCAACTAACGAACCTATTTTTTTCAGGACTGACATCGGAAACACGTTTATTTCCAGGCCTAAATTGAACACAAAACCGATTTTTTGCCCACCATCTGTATCGCATATGGACTATTTGATTGTTGATATTTTCTGTCAGTCTGATGGCGTTTGCTTGCTTCTTTTTGTTCTTGCCTCCATCAACATGTATAATTTACAGCTGCTGTTATCATAGGTATGTGTCTGGTTAAAATCACTGTCGTTGATGTTGGACTTCCTCACGTACCATTGACGTCATATCCGCTTCCGGTTTACCTTACTACTAGTACTACGTACTACTCTAATCTAAGCCTCCTTGGTTGTACACAGCTTTCCTGAAGTTGTTTTTCTTGGCGTTGTCCGCAATGTTACAGGCTTCGTCTCAAAATTAGTTTCCGTGGATCCTAAGCCTCCTAACTTTACTTTTACCTCTGGGTGCGGAAGTATTGTTTTGGGTGGCTGAGCTGTGGGTTTGTGTATCTGTTTGTGCGCAATGCGGAGGAATTCAGGATTTGAATGACAGCACGTATTGCCTTATAACCGGTGCAATGGCCAAGTGTGTAGAGTGTTCGCCTTAATTGCATTCGGTAGGTCGTGAGTTCGATCCCCGGCCGAGTCATACCAAAGACTTTAAAAATGGCACATACTGCTTTCTCTGCTTAGCACTCAGCATTTGGGAAAGAGTATGGGAGTTAAACACACACCACTACCAGTGGACTAGCCCCCTGCTGTAGTGATTGCACAACTGTGTGGCCCAAGGGCTACAGGAACGGAGATGGGCGCCGCCCTATGCACCATATATAGGTGCGGGAAGGAACTTTGACTTTTTGACGTATTGCCTCACTACAGATTACAAAAGGTCAGACGCAGGAAATGGGGTCGCAGAAGGAAGTTATGGTCGGGAGAAAGCCAGTGGGGAAATCCGTAGACATCGTAAACAGAGAAATTTACAAAAGCTCTAAACATGTTCCGGAGGTTTGAAATCTCCGATTTCTTGTTTTAGGTCCGTGAGACTACTTTGTTTCGTTTTTCTTTCTCTTTTTCTTTTCTTCTTCTTATTCTTTACATTTTTTGGTCCACGAATGTTAAATCTTGTTGATATCGAAGACATATCTCACTAAATGAACTTTTATAACCCCTGACTTCCGGAGCACGTAACGTTACGCGCCATTGACGTCACAACCCTTTTAAGTCAGGGTGTATACGTTGCTACTGGCGATCCACGGTAGTTACTCTACAATAGAGTACTATGCCCCTGATAGGTTGTGGGTCAAACTGCAAACAGCAAGACAAATGCACGGATGTGAAGGTTGAGCTAACGACCGAGCATACATGTACGAGGGTTTTTCCAAGTCGAAATTCGGGTGGGGGTCGCCAATGGATTGAATGTAAAAAAGCTAAGCCGATATTTTTGTTGCACCATTTTCACGATGTTAACAAGGTATCTTTGGTGTTCTGTGTCTTCGACTAAATCAATGACTAAACCTAGTGAAGTCCCTTAATTTTTCTATAACACCCCCACACGCATACCCTCGCGTGAAAAATGGTCTCGTCCTAGTGTAATTGAACACGCTGAAATTGACCGATGAACTCTCAGTAGGGTAAAGCATCAAGTGCGCCAACGACTTCCTCCATGATCCAGACGTGCTACCTGGACCGTTCTTCTCAAACTGTTCCTGCCTTATTAATAGTTTAAGGATCTTTCAGGACATAAAGGTTCTTGAGGAATGCTTCAAGGGACACTTAAGGAATCGTTGAAGCCGTGAAGACGTCTCACAATTAGGGGTAAGACGATTAAATTCTTAAGGTTCGTTGGGCACCGAGGTAAGTTTCCTCTTCCGAGAAGCAGTGACTCGTCACCTTTCTTGAATTCCGGAAAGGGAAGGTTATGTAACTGTTGTATGTTCAAACAGTCCTTTTAAATTGTCAGTGTAGTCTTTGAACGTCTAGTGGAGAACCATTTCAACATCAGGCCCTCATACAAGTAGGTGACTTTAAGTTCATTGTCATGATTTGAAGTAAAACGCAGCAAGACTTTGTTAGGGTTAATTTTAAGACTGTTTAATTTAAGACGAAAATATGCCCCGCGTCACAAAGGCACGATCACGTGCCGCTCGCTTATAAATCTGTTCAAAGTGCGAGTTGGTCTGACCATACACAACGTATTTGACGTTTGCTAAGTCAAATTTGTTTGTGTTTATTTTATTTGTGGCAATAGTTCGAGGTTGTTTTGTGGGTTCAACTTTGTTAGCTGTGCACCCAACCCTGACCCATGTATAATGTGACCGCGCTGAAGGCAACAGACATGCCATATGCACATGCACCTTTCTTCCTCCCGGTGCAAGGAAATTGTTGAAATGTCTTGTTCTATTTTTGGATTGCAGCTGGACAGCCTAGGGGGAAAATGTCAATGACATAATTGTCAATCGGGGGGGGGGGCTGTTTTGGGGGCTGTGTCTGGTATGCTGGTACTAGTAGTTCAGCCATTGAAATCATGTAAAAAGCTACTAATGTACACTTGAAAACAATTATTTTGATAGAAAAATACAAAATGACAATATGCAAAACTGTGCCATTTCTGGAAGAAATCCAGAGAATATTATGAGGTTTGGTTTTCCTGTGTTTCCTTTTTCTTGTGGGGGAAACTGACTAATTCCTCTGTCTTTATTCTTGGTTTAATGTTTAACATTCAATTCACCTCAAATGTGCTGGATTGATGTAAACAGCTTCTATATCTAGCTCAAAGGGACCACCAAAAAGTGGTCAAATTTTGCTGGTGGTCTTCATGTAGAGGTGGTCACTTGTACAGGTTTGACTATAGCAACAACAACAGAACCATAAAATTTGCAACAACTAATCAAAATCTATTTTCAAACTTGCATTGCAGCATACAGTGTGTGTTGGGCAAACATGCATGCCTTGCAACCATGGTATCTCCACGGTACACTTGAACTTTTCACTTGACTTGGCAGAAATAGTCCACAGTTGTTGTTGTGCATGTACAGTGTCAAGCTTTCATCTAAATTCCTGAACATGAAAAGGCTAGCTTTTGGTCAGTATCTGTAGTATTGTATTATTATCTAATGCTTTCTTATCTTTAGGCATGTATGTGTAGTACATAATGATTATTATTTTTCTACATTTGCTTTGCATTTTTCATGTAAGTCTTCATTTTGAAAAGAACAAAGATAATGAGCAGAAGAAAATTTAAACATCTACACAAAATATATGATAAGAATTCAGGTACCTCATACGTCCACCAACAATTTATTTATTTATTTAATCTTGGACACTCCTGGGTAGCCCCTTGCTGATTTCCAAGGGGGCCAAGGTAAATTTTAAATTCTCTTTATTAATTATGCAAATTATCTGCATTATTATTTTCATTATTTGTAATTAAAAATCCTTTTTGCTGGCTGAATCATATGTACCATGACTATAAAGATCCTGAAAAACTAGAAAATGCCTGCCCAAAAATCCAGCTGGGATACTGCAAAACAATCGTCCTGGCAGCTCAACTGTCTTGTTGTGTCTGAGGGGGAAGGTATTTAGCGGGTTCAGATTTCTAAATCCCGCAGGCAAGTCTGGCCCATGTCTCTGTCCTGGTGTGAGTAACACAGTCGTGTTTGGAAAAGGCCTTCAAATTTCGGTGTGAACATCATGTTAGGAGCAACGAATGTACCATTGGGAAATTCAAGAATTCTTTCTTTAGTTTTCTGTAGTTAAAGCTTTGACTCACGTGGCAAAATTACTCATGTAACGTTTACACTACCAGTGTACTTACTTGATTGAGTTTCAAAATACTGTATATGCATTTACTTTCACAGTGGTTTTATTTTTGAGGTTTTCGCAGTGTCCTCTTAACACGAAATCACAACAATGTGAACATGTGTTTTTTTTAAATTTCTATTATACTACAGAATTGTTTCAAACGCCGCGAAAACCTCCTTTTCTCTCATACTTCGAAATAAAACCACTGTGAAAGTAGATGCATTTTACAGTAGTGTACCTATTTGGCTGATGCTGTTATGTAACATACCTGACCTGTACATTACATCAAACATTATGAAGTATGCTGTGAAAACATACATCAATACTGATTGATGTCAATATTAACACCAGCTGTTGCTACAGTTTCCAAGGCCAGCTTTAGTTCATATCACAATACCAGAGAAGGCCCTGCATGCACCTTTCCCGTAAGTCAAGCTATTTTGATTTACCGAAATTCGTAGCTACAGAGAAAGCTTTTTTATCGCATAGCTTTTTTATCGCATAATTTATAGCAAGATAGCCACATTTTTGCATTATCGGCCTTCTGAAATGTGGTCCTACTGAATTTGGCGTAAAGCCCATGCAGGCCTTAAGAAAAATGCACTCAGTCCTGGGCAGCACCATTTTTGGCCAATCAACTAACTATATATGCGTGTAGGCATCTTTTGTCTCCACAAAATGTAGCTGTTTTAGCTGTCTGTCCTAAATATGTATAAAATTTCTTGGATGGATCTCTACATCCGTTTGCTGCATTGTTGTAAATAATCAATAGCTTTCTAATAAATGGTGATATCGGTTGTATTTCAAAATTATAATTTACTCATAAAACAGCTGCTCTTTTAAAACCCTTTTTTAAACTCTATTACAATGGTAACTCTATTACTAAGGGTAGTCAACTTATTGCCTTTGAATATGATGACTTCATGTTGCATTATATCAAAATTCAAATACACTGTATGTGCTGACATGATACAAACATGTACTCCATACAATATTTGCATTTTCATCCCAATATTATGTTATGCATAAAATGTATTACCGGTACATGTAAGACGTGCAATGAATTTGATAGTCCTTATATAGAAGGGAAATAGAATTTGCATATTGATCTACAAACTAGAGCTCCCCCCACAAATTCAGTCTCTCTCTCTCCTTTGTTGAACTCAAAATGCATGGTAAATGCTTAAGATGAAGCATAATGGTTTTTCAATAGCCAATAGCGCAATGCGGCTTCCCTATGGCTTGTCGCTTTTATAACCAAGCAGTTACATTTATATACATTGTATTGACCTAAAAACAGACCTTTGTAAATATATATAGAACCAGGTTGTATCACCTGAGGGCTTATTGCGACCTAAAAACAAATAAACATTCAGTCCTTGACCTATTTGATAACGCCACGCTTTTATGTATAAAACTGCAGTTCAGCTGGACAAATCCCACAGGACTGGTACAGAAAACTGAGTGGGACATTGTATACATTCACCGCTAGACAACAGTGATACCTTCTCTTCAAGCCGATACCTGAGAAATCAACACAGAGACATGCAGCACCTGGAAATTGAGCCAAAAATACAAAGATGTGCTTCAGCAAATGATCCATTATGCCACCTACCAGAGGTAAGTACAAGTGTGTGCTGCATAACACAGGTATTGTTACTAAAACATTGAATGATTGCATTGTCTGTGGTTTGGGGGGGGGGGGGGTTATGTTATTCGTCTTTTTTGAGATTTCTGTAAGGCAGGCAACTAAAAAGGGATTTTTCGAACAAAAGCATGCAGTTTTTCTGGTACTTGAACCGACAAGACAAAACTTAACCCTACTGTGAGCTCAGTTCACACATGCTTACAGCCAACTTAGTCAGTAGGGCATAGATTAAAGTGATAGAAATAGCATTCATAGTACAGTGATTGAGTGGCCTTGTTTTGGGGGACAAAATAACATTTGCCATATGATATGGAGTTGTTTGTCTGATAACAAAGCAAATTAATTACGACTGAAGGCCAGTGTCCTACTTAACCTTCAGCACACTGAAGTAACCGTTCATTTGGCTACCAATTCTGTATCAAAGTATCTGTATAAGTGCAGTCATTCAAAGACTTACAGACACAAGCAAACACACACCATACACACACACACTATACACACCACACACACACACCATACACACACACAAACACACCATACACACACAAACACACACACACACACACACCATACATACACACACACCATACACACACACACACCATACACACACAAACACACCATACACACACACCATACACACACACACACACACATACATACATACAAACAAACAAAACAATACCTCCATACCCAGAGGTAAAAAAAATGTCTCTACATATCTCTTAAATCTAGTCACTTGTACAAGAATGTTTGTCTTTACTATCCAAGAGCCTGACCTTGAAAGACCTTGAAAGCTGGCAAAGATGCAAAAATCTGACTAACTTGAGAGACAAACTGGCCAATCTCAATCTGATTCCAAGAATCTTCAAGACTAACAGCTGTGTTCCTTAATTGAAGTTACAAAGAACTGATATTACACCATGAGAAAATATAGGGATTTGAAGATATAGGATAATCAGCTGAAAGTCTGCTCCTAAGGTCTTTAGCCATGTGAGCTACTGGAGTAATCTTGTTAGGTAGAGTAATTGGACCCCAAAAAAAAAGACCAGGTAGTCACTGGACAACATGCCATTAGGCCATACCAATTCAATTTCTTGGTTCATAGTTTTTTTCCTGAGTTGAAAAGAAAATTTGAAAAGTCATATTCAAATCTAAATTAAAAAGATCACATGAAAATCCATTTAGGATATGAATCAACCCCAAATGTTCATATTTTGGCACCAACAGTTGACGAAAGTCCTTGTTGTTACATCTGTTTTTTTAATTTATTTATGAGCTTGAACTTGAAGTCGTTGAATTCATTGTTCTGTTATTTTGCTGCAAAAACCAAGAAATAAAATTTGTATGGCCATCGTGACAACTAGTTTTCAGCCTGAGTATGTCACATTTTCAAAATGGATAATGCCATTGATATCAAATATCGTCGCTAATGGAAAGTTGTTATTCTCTGTGCAGGTTGTTTCCTGTTCGGTGGAGAAAATACAGGGTAGGTTCCAGTTCCAGTTTGACCCCCACAGTGCCGGAAGGTACCTGCACCTGAGCAAGAACAACACCAAGGTCACCAAAGGGAGGATGCAGAAATGTCACTCCCTGCCTGACCTCATAAATGCCAAGCCACTTTCCAGGTAATATTAACCTTCAGTCTGCCAAGGTAGCCGTTTTGACACCCAATTTGTACTAATTACCAGGTCAGGCAGCAAGGAGAAGGTTTAAAATATTTTCCTAATCTTCTCATAACTGGAAAGCCACATTGCAGGTAATCTTAACCTTCAGCCTGCTGAGGCAGCCATGTGACACCAATTGATTACAGGGAGAGGCAGCAGGGAAAAGGTTAAAGCTGTTTTCTTAACCTTCACCCTACTGCTGCAGCCTTTAGGCACCACATTTGTATTGATGATAGTCCTAGGCTTAGTTAACCATGGGGGAAAGAAGCACGTCCATCTCTACATTGGATTGTAAGAGAGGTAATCTATTTTAACCTTTAGCACACTTAGGTAGCCATTTAGCTACCAATTCTATATTGGTTACTGGGTAAGACAGTAGGCAAAAGGTTAAAATACTTAAATGAAGAAAAAACAACCCAATTTTTTTTAGGACTGAAACCAGAAACCTATAGGCCTTACTATTTCTCATACTATACCTACTACATGTACTACTACATGTAACTACATGTACATGTACTACTAATACTACAACTACTACTGGGTTTGTTTTACAGAAATGCCTACACGATTCTTGGGAACCGCGCCATATCGGCAGGGAGGCACTACTGGGAGATCCAAACAGGGGAGGGGCCCTTTGCCATCGGGGTTGCGTACAGAACGGTACGTAGGGACAAGGACATTGGTTGGACAAAGAAGTCCTGGGGCTTGGAAAAACAGAAGTGGATCCCATCAATGCTTCACGATTCCATTTTCAAAGCAGTGGCACAGGGAAAGCAAACTGAAGTACGCATTTCCACGTGTCCGGAGAGGATCGGCGTACGCCTGGACTATGACCTTGGCAGTGTGACCTTCACAGACCCAGCAACACAGGAAGTCATCCACACCTTCAATGCCATGTTCAAGGAACCAGTTGTTCCAGCCTTCTCTGTGTACAAAGGTTCCTTGTCAATCTGCAGTGACTAGTTATCCTAAATACTAGTAGCTAGTTATCCTAGTTACTCTCCATGAAATGGTGGTTACTGCTTTTAGTCTGGATGATGTTTTGGTGTATATCTCAAGATCTGTCAGACAGAATGGGAAGATATTTAGCAGGTGGGTCGACTTTGGGCCCCTGGTGATTGACCTTGGTACTGCAGTAGGAATTTTTAAAAATATCTTTGGTTCTGGACGGTCTGTGGACGTGATGTTAAGGTGGCATATAGTTGTTGACATAAGGGTTTAGTGGTGGAAATTTGGGCCCCCTAGCTGTTTGCTGTGGACCTGAAGGGTAGTTTGACGTGTCTTTCCAGCTAATGATCTCAAGAACCGCTGGATGGATTGCGATATAAATTCAAATTCTCTGGCAATTGCCAGAATTTTACATTTTTGTTGTTGAGATTTGTGTCCAATGTCAAATTCAAATGTAACATGACTATAATCCATTCATGGATTTTAGTAAAAATTGTTGACTAGAAAGGCAACATTTGTGTGTGTGTGAGCAAATATGGGATGTTTCCCTCTGCAATATCACAGACATTACCACAGTTCTTGTTTTGTTTCATATCTAACGTTACCTACTGCTATATAGAAAATTGCCTTGTACTAAAAAAAATAAAGTATAGAATTTTTAAGTGTGCTGTCAAGCTGATTATTAAGTAGCTCTGATACATAGTAGCTCTGATAAAAAAATTGTATACATTGTAATCAGAAGATTCAGTGAAAACATTTACTATATGAAATTAAGAAACACTTGAGTGGAACATGCTGTTTTACAGCAATATTTTATGTACAGTCTAGATATACAAATAGGATAGTTTTATCAAAATAGGCAGCACAGCTGCCCAAAATGTTTTAATAAAGGACTTTTCTGTGCTATCTCCACTGATGTTTCTGTGACGTTTTGCTGTAGCAGATGTCTGTGATGATGTCATGGCAAGCTGTGATTCCTGCCTTTACACTAACACAAGTACTCATGGCCAATCAAAGGCTACCAAGTCACATGTCTAACAAATTTGAATAACTGCCTGAGATGGGGTTTTTTGTATCCTAGTAGTAGTATAGCTGCACTAATACCAAACCCTCCCTACCTACCTTACCTTAGACCTTTCACCCTAACTAAATTTGGAGGTGTGAAAAAGGCCATATACATCAGGGCTTTACAACCATCACTCAACAGAGACGGGGGGCGCCACAGACTTTCTGCAACTTACGATCCACTGCTCACGGAGTCACGTGTGTCATCTGCATAACGTGACGTCATGGAAGCGGTGGATTTCTCCTTCCTCGACAAAAACTGGAGTTGTACAGTCGAAAATTTGGGTAAGTCCAATCTCTTGTGTTGGAAATTCACAGTTTAAACTCGTGTCATAATGACTTCTACCAACACAGATGAACTTTCAAGATTAAATTTGGAGCTAATATCATCTAAAAATAAGGCTCCATAAAGCTAGAGCTATGTTAGCCCCCAGTAACAAAGTACCAAAAAGGGAAACAAGTGCAGCTACTGTGTCTCGGTCCCTCCTATTGGGCAGGAGTTTTCCGAGCTGTAAGTCCACCAGGGCTGAGAGGATCCACTGACCGTCCAGGGCGTGGCACGGGACTACATTCAAGACCGCCAGGGCTCCAGACAGGGAAATGAGATATCTGTTCGACCTGTTAAGGAACCTTCAAGAAAATATATCGTCTTGTACAGTATAAGAAAATAGGCAAAAATACATTTTTGAGCTAATTGAAGCTTTGGCTCAAAGGCTACTGTAAATGCAGAAACTTTCACGGGGCAAAAGAAGGATACTTGCAGAAGGTTTCCAGGAATTCAGGTAACTCCAAGGGGAGGAAGTCAAACCTCGGCATATAGCTGCTCACCTTGGCTGGAAAAGACACACAAACAGGTACAGATACACAAACCCTCAGCTCAGCCACCAAAAACAATACTTATGGATGTACCAACTACCAAGTACCTAATACCAGCTCAGAAGAGAACAAGAAATAGTCATGCCTTCAAGTACCAGAGCTATCAACCAAGGATTGAGGTGTTCAAAAACTCATTTTTTCCTAGAACAATCGTAGAGTGGAACTCGCTGCCACCAAGTACAGTAGGGGCATCGTCAATAGATAGCTTTAAACAATGTCTAGAGTTAGACGTTCAAAGGTATAGGTGTAACAGGTCGTACGGTGTAATGTAGCCAGCTGCAGCCGTGCCGCGTGCCTGCGAAGCCGTTGTGTTACGCCGAAGGGCGGTTATACCGGCTATATAAATACAGATACAGATACAGATACTTCCATACCTGGAAAGTAATCAATTCCCTTATACTTGTCCCATGGCACACAAAAGAAAGTTAGCACATGTATAGCCTAACCCACTCACCATGATAGTACAGTTCCCATGGGTTTCCCAGGAACAGCATGGGTGGGTCTCTCCTGTGGGTGACTCGAACCAACCGCGTGTTGTTGTCCAGGGCAGGGAACAGACAGAACACGGCATCGGGAAGCAGGTTCGGCCGGCGCAGGCTCAGTTTGTGACGCCCTGGTGTTAGGCAGTTGTGGTTGGTCCGACAAACAGTACCGGAGGCAGTTGTTCTGGCAGGCAGACATGCATGGCTCTGTGGAAAGTAAGACAACCATAATGATCACCTAGGTTCTCTTTTAGCCCACATCACTACACTGTCCAACAAGAAAACTGGGATTTCAGAGTTTCTGGATGTGTTGTGAGTATATAGGTACCATGAATGTATTGTAACTGTATTGTATTTCATATCATACCCAGGCGGCGATACAGTGCTCCCGACCGTGTTGTATTTTACTGTACGACCGGGCGTATAAACCGGGCTTCCATAGAACGATTCAAACGCGTTTCGCCCCAACCGTGTGCGCCGCTTTCAAAAATTCGAATACTGGATTCAGACATTGGAATTGATGTTGTTGCAGATTTTTGTTTAGGGGCACCAAATTTTCGCTCATTTCGCATTGAAAGACATGTTTTCTAGGGTGGGTATGATATAAATAGAATACAACACGGTGTATTCCGCATCGCCCTCAGTCTTGGCCCTCCCGCGAGTCGACTCACGGTCGGGCCGATACCTCGGGCAATACGGAATACACCGTGTTATATGCTATATGTATGCTCATGGGGAAATACCTGATTGAATTACATCAAAAAATGAATGTCTGACATTTTGGACCTCCTGTCATTCTGCATGTCAATCTTCCCCCACCCACGTGCTGTCAATACACTTTTAAAGGTCACCCCATTTCCTGTGTCCAACTTTTTGACTACCTATCATTCTGCCTGTTCATCTTCCCCACCCACGTGCTGTCAACCTACTCTGTCTGGACAAACCTACCTGTAAACAAACCTACCTGTGATGAGAGGTTGTGGTGACGATAGGAGAAGCACAGCTCACTCAGGCTGGTGTTGGTGTTACAGCACTCCACAACACCATGTACTGTCTTGTGAACTGGGGCATAGAAGATGTTACAGTTACCGGTAACAGCAGTCACATAGGTCACCATACAATTTTGATGCTGTGGTATTTTCAAGCAGGCTGTGACAGAACCAACTGCCAACAAGGCAGCTTAATTTTGCAGGACATACAGCTGCATAGCTATCCCAAGAATGCCCTCAGTTTGCAACCCCAAAACCTTCTTTCCAGTCTTAACATTAAATCCCACAAAAATAACTGAATTTCCAGTACCTTTGACAGCTGTGTTGAAATGCTGTATCTGATCAGCAGACTGACAGAAGCCCCTGTGTGGTGTGTGAAGAACACCCAGAATGCATTGCTCCCAGTCCTCCTTGCTCCTGATTGGACAGTCATCCATACTGGTCACATGATCACCCAACAGAAGGCCCCTGGGACCTGAGACAGCAGTGCCCTACAATAAACAACAAATCAGACATTTTAAACTTCCAGGAAGTGTTTTAGGATTTGGTGAATATATTGGAACTGTATTGTATGATCATTTATGTGAATGTCAACTTTGGCGGACATGGGTATCAGACAGCCATTATGGCAAATAATCAGTAGCTACCTTGAAGGTAGAACCCAGAGAGTAAAATGGGGTAGTTGTCTATCTAAACCTCACTCTGTACTGTCAGGTGTTCCCCAGGGGGGACTGCTATCCCCCTTGTTGTTTGTAATATGTATCAACTCATTGGATGTGTAGCCTCCACCAGGCCTTCCTACGGGGGTACGGATCGTAGAATTCGGCAAAAGAAGGGAATAGGTGGCCAGTAGAGTCGGTCCGCGGGAGGGTTAGTTTTCCCCCGCCGAAGTATAGCGCGGCCAGTCAACCTCAAGGCAGCCAGACTCCCCTTGCAAATATCTCCCTATTATAGCCCGCGCAGTTAGTCTGGTAGAGACTATTGGATGTGTGTATGCCACAGTCAGTAACCCCTGTCAAATATGCTGATGACCTGACCAACTCAGAAATACTGATGGGGTCTCTACCTGGGCAATCCCAAAGGGCTCTGAATTCTGTTGTTGAATGGGGTGAAGGTTTCTCGCTTACATGTATGACTTTGTATGTGTCCAGCCTCAAAGCACATATAACTTAAGACGAATGAAACAGTCACGCTCCACATTCAGTAGAACGAAACGTCATGAACTGTCGTTTATACCACGTGCTTTGAAGATATTATCTCAGCATTCTACATAGTGGTATATTGATTTTATATAAATATTCTGTAAATATGGCTCTTTTAATCATTACGATTGTATTATATGTATTCTGTAAATTGATGATCAATGACCAGATTTTAATATTATATCTCTGTCATTTTAACTTATTTGATAGTCCATGATACGTGCAGTGTTTGTGAAAATCCGACATATTTCATGTACCATATGATTGTGTGACATGCTAGTCGATTTTTAAATAAACTGAAACTGTATTGGAACTGTGCAGGGGATTGTATGATGTAATCTACTTGGCTATAACACACAGTCAACCACCTCTTGAATTCCTCCATGTACTGCCCACTTACTCCCACCTGACACATGCTGGGTCACCTTCAGGCTTGACCTCCCTGTCAATCAAGTGACCAAATATCCACCCACTCTCTGCTGGACAAGCAAACACACAAAGTGAAACCCACCCAAGACAATACCTATTAAGTACATGTACCTGGAGGTAACAGATAAACTGAACTATCTCACAAAGACAATCATTAACCTTCTCCCTGCTGCCTAACCCCACAACAAATAGAATATGCTGCCAAACAGCTACCTTAGCGCAGGCTGAAGGTTAAGCCTACCTCTACCAGTGCAGTGACCACAGCTGCCTGTCCTGTGCTGTACAGCGGCAGTAGGAGGTACGGCATGCACAGCAGCAGTACCAGCGCCAACACCACCAGCACAAAGTTGTGCCACACGCCCGCACAGAAGATTCTCAGCTTCCTAGCACAAAAAAACAATCATTTTCTTCACAAATCTTTTACAGTTCCTTTATCAAACACAATCCTTCCCACACATTTTGTTGAATTGGGTGGCGCCCATCTTCCTTTCTACAGCCCTTGGGCCACACAGTTTGCTGCCAATTTTTTTGTAAGCACTAAGCAAAGAAAGAACCAGTAACATCTGCATACATACCAATACAATGAGCACTGCAAGTTGGTTACAATACTCGTCATTCATATTGCCAAAAAGGGAGAAAAGAAACTGTTCCCTTAATGTAAGAGTTGTTGGCAGAACTTACTGTTTAGCTGATACACTGTCCAGGTGTTCTGTAGACAAGTCCACAAAGGCTCCAGGGTAGATTATAAAACAGAAGATCCCAAAGCCATTCACCCGCACTTGTTCTCTGCATGGATACAAAAGAGTGTTTCATTGCAACTAGTAAATTAAAAACAAAATAGACCAATAGATTTGAACATTAGAACCTTTTGATACCCCCCACCCTTTTCTCTTACCTAATTGCAGCAATGGCATGGCCAAGTTCATGTAGTACCCCAGCCAGCAGCAAGGTGGCAGCAAAGTACACCATGTGGCTCCAGGGCAGGTTGACACCTGGCATCTGAAACATATGATAGACCACGTATGAATATTGGCAGTGGATGATACAACTACAACTTAAGAAATATTACCTATCATGTGATATAGGTAGGTAGTCGACTAGGTAGTCGACTAGCGGAATTATACCGCTCAGACGGGGTTATACCGCCCCTTACGGGGTGACATACCCTTTCTTTAGCTGATACAAGACGGGGTCGCCAGTTCTCCGTCAGGGGGATGATGTATATCACCATGTGGCTAATACGAGACGGGGGTTCGCCAGGCCTCCATCCGGGTGATTTGTAGTGAATCACCAACTCCCAGTTAGCAGTATTTGGACCATCGCACACTATAGGAGGCATTGTAAAAGATACAAAACATGACAAGGAGGAAGATATGGTAGCTACTAGAGAATGATAAGGGCAGAGAAGATAGCAATTAATCTATCGTATGAACAGAAGACAGATGACAATTGGTCAAGCACAAATGTAGCTAATGATTAGGCTTACAAGTCTTAGATTCTTCTACTGTCAAGATACAGACATTCCTGCATTATGTTATTAATTTTTCCGATGTAATCCATTTATTTGTACAGTTTGTACATTGAACATTGTACTGTTTTGGGCCTCTATTGGGAAATGCAATGATAACCTCTGATGAGGGTTAAAAAAAAAAACTAGAAAGGTAACATTTGCAAAGCAAATGCACAGTGTTTACCTTCAGTGTTTACCTTCAGTGTCTAGCCCAACAAACTACTGCTCTGTTTATTCTTATTCAAATACATTGGTGAACAGCCTCTCCAACTCTGTCCTGCTACAAAATGTAACCCAACACCAGTTACCATGGTGACAGACATCTGGACAGGTCATTGACTCTATTTGTTTGGAGAAAAAGAAGAAGAAGAAGAAGAAACAGAGCAAACAAAATATGTTTTCCTTCTGCAAAGGTAAACATAATTAATGAAAGGATAACCTCACCACAGGCACCAGTATCTGTTGTGTCCTCTCCTCCGGGGCCCTGGTTAAGTTCCTCACACCCTGCACCAACGTTCCGACCAGCAGTACGATAGACCCCACCATTGCCACGTAGGCAAACCACACCCCTGCGGAGAACCACGCCCGCTGCCAGTGTGGCTGCCAGCTGGCGAGACGTACAAACGTCCGGTTCAGACCGGTAGTGTACCAGCGGACCTGACCCAGCGACACAGACAGCCCCGTGCGGTGGAGGAAGCGTTCGTATCTCCTGCTGTAGCTGGAGGACTGGAAAACATTGGACATTTCATTTACTGTAAAATTGTACGCACATAAGGCAACACGATAAGGACACCGTTATTTGTTTTATTTATGCAGTTTTCAGAGGGAAATCTATTTCAATAAATTCCCAACTTCGAAACTACTTGTACAAGCTGCTTTTTTCTGAGTTGAAGAAAAACTGGAAAGAAAATCTGTCCAATGAACATCTCTAATACTGTAGGAATAACATGACAATGGATTTCTAATACAAAGATAAATGTCCATTCAATCAATACAATTTTAACGGCGTCGGTGTATGTTGAGAAAAACAAACTCTGCTAATGTTATGGGGGAGGGGGGCAGAGAGCAGCTTACCGAAATCAGAGTATCCGCGGCGTAAATAGTTCCCCAGAATGCAAACAGCAGCGCTACTGCACTCAACTCGATCATATTATTTTCCTACAGCTTATCAATCTAGGTACAGCAATTCAATAATTCCTAAAATCGGAGAAAACTAACAACAATTGGTAAAACAAAGACGATGCGGTGCCGTCCCATGTGCAGTTGTGTGATCTGAATTATGACCGTCCCTGATTCTAAAAGACAGCGAAACAACAGTAACATTAGCTTTCAAGCTAAGAACACTTCCTATTTCTAACATAGTTTGATGCCTGATCTTTCATACAGCGTTTGGTAAAATTTGGTGTAGGTTTTAGGACCATTTCTAGAATTCAAACCGACACAACTGTGCACATAATTTTTGTTTCCGGAAGTAAGGTCTATTCACATACAGTTGACCCGTATCTACATGCGCGTTACAACAAATATTTCCCGGTGAAGTCTCTTAATCCTGAAGCAAAAATTACAGAAATGGCAACGTTAACTAATATTTTATATTAGTTACGCTTTTGGTGTGCATGAAGTTCCGTTATATCAACTTATCTTCACGTACGTTGTGGTGGCTTGTTGCGGAGTGATATCTTGGGTGACCTTCTGGAAGATGGTATGAAACAAAGCGCCCCCATACGAACAGGCACAATACTGCAACCCTAAAGTCTTGTGTCTTGTCATAGACATAGGGCCGTAGAAAATTTTTCTTTTATGATTTTTGGCAATGTGTATCTCTTCAACTAGGTTGAAAAATGTATTCTGAGCCCTAAGCGAAGTCTTCCAAAGTCAAAGAAGAAGATAGAAAAGAAGAAAAATATGAATCTATTGTTTGGTATAGTAGTGATCATGTTTTGCCTTTTTGTTCAACCTTCCTGACCACTTCCATTTCATAATGAAGGCAACGTTTTTTGCCCAACTTTTTTCTTCGCACGCTCGCATCAGTTTTGGATGGAGGATGTCATCCATATAATCAAATCTGTATGGCCTAATCATGAACCCCTATAGGAAACAGTCTACCCTCTCAGTGCCTACTTGGCTATGCCGGCATAGTTTCCACCAGACTAACAACGCGGGTTCACAAAAAGTAAAATTTAGCCAATAGGAAGAATAACTGACTAGGAGAGTTCAGCCAGCGTAGATTCCATTTGCCCGCGCAGTCGGAGGGTGAAATTAACCCTCCCTCGGCCTACCTCTCCTGGCCAACTATTTCCCTTTTTTACCGAATTCTACGATCCGTACGGCCCCCGTAGGAAGGCCTGGTGGAGGCTAATGCTGGCACGCGAGCTCTTCACTACGTTCACAAACAACTTTCACCTGTCTTAAACATCCCTCAAGCGAAACACACACCGACACCCCTCTCATCTTCCACCCCCTCCGCTAGAAAGTTGTTTACGGACGGCGACAGTCTGGGTCGGGCCTTTCAGGGGAATCCTCCAGAACAGTGCGCGGCAATGGCCGTCCGCATGCCAGCCGGAAACCGTATCTGCTGGATTGCAGAAGAACTGATCCTTGCGAAACGGTCCATTTATTATTCTAGAGGAACTGTAAGCTATCCTCTGGATGTGTTGTGTAAATAACACCGGTTTTGTCTTCCAATTTGTCTTGGGGCAATCATATTGACCAAATATGTAATAAAATCTCTAAATCAGTCAATGTGTTTAGAGGACTTAAATTTAAACTTTCCCGACAAGTTCTTGAAATTATTTATAAAACATTTTTACGTCCATGTCTTGAATATGCGGACGCAATATGGCATGGTTGTACTGCTGAACAGTCTTCATCTGTCGAGAGAATCCAATACCATTGTTCAATTGTTGTATCCGGAGCCATTAAAGGTTCCTCCTATTCTAATATATGTCAGGAATTGGGTTGGGAGACTCTTTCGAGCAGGCGCCATGTCCATAGATTATCATTATTTTATAAGATTGTTCACGGCCTAACACGGACATACCTGACTGAATTACTGCCCCCAGAAATTTTTAATACTACTGTATACAACCTAAGAAACAAATTAAACTTTAGACTCAGTAGGCCTTTAACTAATAGACATTGTAAATCCTTTATCCCGTACTGTTTAAATTATTGGAATGATCTTGACTTTGAAATTCGCTACTTACGTTATGTACCTTTTAAAAACCATCTCACTAAATTAGTACGCCCCTTTCGTCCCCCGTGGTACTCTTGTGGCCAAAGGTACACCTGCGCCCTTCTTACCCGGTTACGCATCGGTACTTGCAATCTTAACTATAGTCTTTTTAATCGTGCTTTGATTCTTAGCCCTTCATGTATTTGTGGGTATCCCTGCGAATCTATTTCTCATTTTATATTACACTGCCCTTTGTTTACTCAGTTAAGAGCTGATTTTCTTAACAATCTCTCTGATTTAATCAGTCATTTGATTGATTTAGATGCCCTTTCAGAAAGTGCCAGGCTCCATCTTGTACTCAGGGGATCGTTTGCGATACCTTCTGAGTACAATGAAAAAATTATGTTACTTACTCAAGATTTTATAAGCGGCACTAAACGTTTTTTTGTTACATAGTATACTCTGTTTTGTTTGATCATATAACACTTCTCTTTAGATATATTACTGTATGTAAGGGGTCTAGTTTCTCAGCGCACTACTTGTATGACCATTGTATTTAATATGTTAAATGTTAAGTGGGGCTGTAAAATAAGTTGTATAACTTGAGTTCAGCCCCACTTCGTCCTTGTCTTGTATTGCTTCATTCAATAAAAAAAAAAAAAAAAAAAAACACTGGAAAAGACTTTAGAGAGAGAGAAAGCTAGTCTAATTTTACACGTATAACAATGGTAGATTCAGTCTCTACCATGGGAAAATGTGAAGTATAGAAGTAGCACGTCATAAAATTGTCCTATGGAACAAAAAGAAACCTGCATAACGACTACAGGATAATTTCAGTAGGACCTGGACTCACGCTTCGGTCACATCTATGCGTTGTCAAGTTGTTTGAGGATTTTTTTAATGTGATGCTAGCTTGACACATATTTTACATTGAACAAGACTTCCTTGTCAATTGCGCAATATTTGTAATCTGAGTTCTCCGTACTGTCTCTACGGTTCGGTCATCTTGTGGACTGAACGTTCTCTGGCTGTTGTTTCCAGAAACGGTTCTGGATGGTCCACGCGTATCCAGAACCGTGCCTGAGGCATATTTACGTTCTTAGATACGCAGAGACTATCCAGAACTGTGCCTGATCCTAACCCTGATACAAATACAGAACTCTAACTCAACCAGCCATAGAATTAGATAGGCACGGTTCTGAATACGATTCTGGCCCTATAAATGTGACATTGCCGTTTAACACTGTAACCTTCTTACTTTGGTACGTCATCTAACCGTAAGCTGAGCTGCCGCGTTATGGCAGAGTTTTTGACGGCTGTCGTTGAGTGATGACCTGGCCCCCGTGCCAACATCGGTTCCACCTCACATCCCCACATTGTAACATCTTCTGCTTGAGCGCACCCGTTTAACAGGTGTCGATTCCCAGCTGAAACACCTATCCTCATTTCCCGCCAATTCTCTGTTCGGAGCCCACCTTGCCCGAGAGGCGTTGCCAAGACGACCGGCCTAAGACAAAGGCCAGGTTGTGCCTCATTCACTCAGGCATTCACCGGGTCACACGAGCGCTTTGTCTTGGGGCAACTGCGCATGCAAGGCCGAGGATCGGGTAAACGTAAACCGTTGTAACGTGTAAGGCAATACCGGCAATTGGGTAAAATATTTGGTCGGGGCGGGTCGGCCAATGCCTCACTATGGACACCCGATCCCTTTGTGTGAGAACTAGAAACAAAGTTGCCTCTTTCACCGCCAAAAACAACCTGTTTTTCCCCAGCCACTACAGATCCCCATCTCTTGGCCTGGCATTAGAAGATGTATCCCTGAAAATAGGGTATCTAATTCTAATATCTCCCTACAAGTCGGGTATCCACAATTGCCTGGAGACTGTCCGATAGCTGACACCCTGGTCTTTTGCTCGCGTTAGAAATCCAGATTGTTTCGCGGTGTAACCATACCCGGTCATTCCTCTATGTAGTTAGGTGGAGGTATCGCTCTTACAAAGATAACAACAATGGAGGAGACCCATTCAGGGCGCTGATAAGACCAGAGAATCGGAGTCGAGCGAGTTTATTTGTCCGGGCCGTTTTCACCTCTACCTACGGGTCACCACCAATGTGAATGGAGAGTGAGGGAGATACGCGCCGTGTGGTGACGTTTCTACCCGTTTAACTTCAGTCCTGACGAGTCGACAAACACCCGTCAACATCATAGCTCCATCGTCACAGACCAGGAAGCGATTCACAGGTAAGCTCGGTTCGTTTTAGGCTTATCCCTCCAATAAGTTTCACTCTTTGTCGCCAGGAATGTGAACAAGAACCCAGATATAAACACAGAGTTCAGATATACCGTAAACACTGATACAGAACCATCTGGGGAGGCTGGAAAAGAGAATCTGCTCCAGTAGAACATAGACAGGTGTGTACTGGTACTTCAGGTGGCAAACCTAGTGTTAAAGTGTTCCTCTAACCAGATTGTCACTTAGGTAAGAGACATTGTATGATGATGACTTGTCCCAGTCAAAACAGCCGCTAGGAACAGCTAGCACTAGTTCCCAATATTGTCTCTATAGGAAACCCGGCTTCACATCAATGTTGTATAAATACAGCTAACCTTCATCGGCCTTGTTTGAACACTCAGTGCTACAACTGCATCTTACCTACTGAACCTAGTTCTCACTCATACGTTGAGTCATACGATTTCAAAGACTAGATGGTGACAACAGTATCATAAGTAACATGTTGCCTTGCACAGAACAGAACGTTAACAAGCTTGAATAATCCTGAGTCATTAACACCTATTTACAGGGTAGTTTTACCCTATGTGCGCAGTCATTGTTCGTATCAAAACAGCTGTTACTTTAAATGGTCAGGCTTAAGGCTGGTTGTATGCCTCATTACTGCGGTGCTACGGAAGTATTTTGAACTGTGTAAAGAGTCAGTTCATAACACAAAAGGCGCCTGACTATTTTCTCATTTTCCTCCATGACGTCAGATAATTAGCTGTTTAATCATTCTGTGAACCAAAATACGAACCACGACAAAGTAGTTAACTTCTAACCGTTATAATTGAGGGATTTGAAACTAGGTTTGTATATCATTATGTAATTTTCCAAAGAAAATATGTTACACGTACTTTTATGTGTTAACGTACATGTAGAACTCCACAAAGCACAGTCTGTTATGTTGACCAATACAGTTAAACATTAACTTGGCTTTTTCCCTTAAAATTTTCTTAGTGCCATAGATAAGAAAGCGTACTAACAACACAGACTGTCTTAAGTTGAATTTTGATATTATTGACAGTCATATTCCAGCAGTACTGAAACATACTGCAATGGTACAAAAGGGGGAACTGACCTTAGGCGTTTATTGTCATTAGGGAAAATGTCGGATCTCTGAAAAAGAAGAATATACATCGACTTCCTATATCAATCAATGTACATTTGCAATATCTGTAGTGTTTTATATCAATGGTTGTACTCTTGTACTTAATTCTGTTGGTCATCAATATACAATAAACAGAGGAAAACGAGTTGGTGGTCCATGAACAACTGACTTTTGAGAGCACGGAAAATACAAAGCAACGAGTAGATTACTTGTTACCAAAAATCACAGGGATTGGGAATCGAACCAGGACCTTTCGCTACCACTGACAGTGTTGGACTATTGTTAGAATGTCAAGGACATGGGGGAGGGGGGCTTAGATAAACAGGTGGAAATGATGCTAGCCTAAGCAGCGAGTCAAGACCAACTTCAAGTACCAACATGTCAGGAGCCTAGAAGCCATTGCCTACACTTAAAATTAACACAAAAATATCGATTTGATGAATCACATGATAAGGTAAGGAAGATTTTCAGTCAATTACAAAGATCTTTTTAAAAGTTGGCGGTAGAGACCTGACTTTGGGTACCATGTACTTCTTGTGAAAGCACTGTGTACTTTCTAACTATCGTCATATAACCGAACCACAGACCAAACTATAGAACGGTAAAAACATAAAACATTTCTAGTCGTATAGGGATTACGAATTATGTAAGCAAGTTGACTCTTTTATCATTCTAAAAAGCTGTACTATAAAAAGGCGGCTACAGATAGATATAGATAGCACCGACTTAGTTGTATAAACACATTGAGACAGTATCCGTAGCCATAAAAATAGTAAGAGTAGCACTAGCTAGAGGCTTATGATACGGAAGTAACTCACAATTGTATAAACTAATATTTATAACAAACGAAAATGCTAGTCAATACATCATATTGTCAGCTTTTTGCTGTTTACTTGAAAATTTGCCATTATGACAAATTCTATCTATATTATATATCAACTCTGATGATAACAATTTGTCTGAATGATATTTTGTATGGTTTCTACATACTGTACCTCCTTGGTACCATGACATGTCTTATATTTAGTCTTAGATCCACCTGTATTGTCTACCTGGAGACAGATACGCATGGGTGGTCTCAGGTCGCCCCCTTGCCCGATGAAACTGTTGAATCGCCTGGGGCGAAAAAAATACTATCCTACCATTTCTTTTCTGTGCTTAAACCAGTTGGATCGTTTGGCTTTTATTTGTATAGACAGCCTAAACTTCGGTGTCCAAAATGATCTGACGCTGCATCAACGCTTAGAGATGAGGTGAGGTGATACAGGTGAGGTGGGAGGGGGGCGTTTTGTTCCTATCATTGTGCGTTTGACACACACAGAGTAACTAATTATACGTACTACATTGTCTAGCGTGTCAACATACTGGTGCTAATTGAGGATGTTTGAGGCATCGATGTGTTAATTGAGACTGTCGTATTCAGAACGATTGCTTTTCTTCGTATTTCTGTTGTTCGAAAAAAAAGTAGTGAGCATCTGTTGACTCACTCCGGTCGTGAGGTATCATAGAAACGCGGCCGGCACAAAAAAGGGGCCACTCTATTCAATCATGTAATGGACTCTTCACAAAAGATTACGACTGTAACACGTTTGTAAAATCGTAACATTTTGGAGTGTGGCGGCAAACTTTGCAAACAGACAACCAAGTGTTTGTTTGGACGGAGTAAAATGGCTTCTAAGCGGCCTTACACCTGTATAGTATTGTGTATAATTGCTCAATTAGGCACGGTCAGAAAACCCGCCATAATTGGGGAATTGTAAACACAGGGGTGTTAATGGATATACTTTGTTGAAGCCACCTGTCTTTGCAGACTAGTGCCGTCCTTTACAAGTTATGGCGAATGCTTTACTACATAGCGTTTACTCGGGTAAAACATAACTTGTCAGCTAGTTGAGTCATAGGTTTGGTCGCTTAGTTTTTGATAATACATTCGAGAAATTGTGGGAAGTATGGAGGGAATGGCAGTCCTCATCATTTATTTTGATCATCGCTCTGAGGTACTATATCGAGTCTAAGTTTGACAGATCAAAATAATTAATACATTTGGTTAGAAATCATTCAACTATAGAAAAATCTACGCTACCCACTCGTACCATGTGTTGCAAGGGCAAAGGATGTGATCACTAGTTGCATATGCAAATCCGTACAGAAGATGTCTATCTCCCCGTCTGTTTACGTTTACTGGTATCTTGGTTCGATGAACGTATGTGAGCATTCTTTATGTTGTAAAGAATTGCTAAGATAGGGGAAAATGCCCCCTCCCCCAACCCACACACACGCATACATGCACCCTACTATATCATGGGTTAGAGGCCGCCATGATGTGAATGGACAGGTGGGTTTGCTGTGGTTACGACCAGGTAACCAGATACCTGTCCTCACAATAACTCAGGTGTGTGTTCACGCAGGTGGGCACAGGTAAGACATGTGTTTCTCAATGCCACGGTTTAGTCATGTTAAAGATCTCGCTTCTTGATTTCGGTAAGGCTGACTTGTCCAGTGTGTTAATGTCTTTCAGTGTTGCTATAAAAGCCAGAGTTGTCTAAATCGTTACTGACCTAGTATTTCATCGCCAAGTCGTATAACTGACTTATTTTTCTAGTGTTTTTGTAGTATTCCTATTGTCTGTTTGTACATAGCAGAAGGTAATGTTCACTAAGTAGACACTTAGGAATAATTTTTGTCTCGCAATACGTAGCAAAACACGCGCATTAGTAATCTGTCGCGAAATAGCGACCCAGTCGTATTTTGGCTCTTTGAAATGTTTTGAAAGTAACTGGGGTAACCTGCCGTCTTTGAAACATAGATAAGTTGCGCTACGCTTTTTACAACATGTAAATTATAAAGGAAGGAATACGATCCACACAACAGTTGCTGCGACTGTTTCAACTTCAATTCAGTCCACTGATCCATGTGACGATTCTGTACAGATATCGGTATCAGGGTGACTTTCCTCACCTAGTTTTCATCAGATTAGCAACGCTGGCTGACAAAAATAGTAAATTTTTGCCAAATAGGGATAATAATTTGCTCTGCGTTTATATCTGGTTTTTGTTCACATTTCTGGTGGCAAAGAGTGCGTTTTGGCTAGCGTCTACCACTCGCGACTTCGGGAGGCGGTAGCCTCCTTCGCAGCCTTGTGAGCGGCGTTATTTTTTTTTCGGCGACCGACGCGAGTTATGTCGCGAAAGGACGGTTTGCATCCAAGGGAGTTTGCCGGGGAGAGAAGGATTCGCCCGCTGCCGCTCACAAGGCTGCGAAGGAGGCTAGGGAGGCGGCTGGAAAGAGTAGAAAGTGGCCAAATAGACAGATAACATGCCAGGGGAGTTGGTCCGCGAGGGAGTACCCCTGGTCCTATTTTTGCTCAATTCTACTATCCATAACCCCTTAGAAAGGCCTAGTTGCAACTCAACAATTCTTTCACTATTCAGTAGGCTCAACTTTTATCATAAAAAATGTATCAAATCATTACGTGTTCCTTAAGATAAAATCCACCAAGTTTACCGAAATAGATACACGTTATGAAACACAGATCTAAGAAAAGGTGGCTTCCCTTGTGATATTTGATCGGACCACCTTGGTGTAAATATTTGAAGAACTACTGAGTTACACTATCCAAACGCCTCTCCATGTTGTCTAACCACCAACTTGTGTTTCGACTACCTCCGCCCGACCTTCAACGTGTGTTTATGTTTGTGACATTCCGTGCCTGATATCCGTGAAATTAGAAAATTCCCACGAAACTTTAGAACTTGTTTTGGGTACTTTTTTTTATAAACATTTGGTATGAGTAAGATTCTCATTCTTTGCTAGGGGTGTAGACTCTAACTATACGTTTTGTATATATATCAATGATAATTAAGCGTACTCAACTAATACTGTTTCCAAAGTGTTAGCTATTCACAGGGCCTAGGGTACCTTTTTTAGACCATCTAGTGGCTTAGAGTATATTTCCTGTTAGGAAATTTGATATCAATTCCTGCAAAATATAAAAACAAACAAAACCATTGGAAAATTGTCAGCTTTTGAATTAGTGTATTTCCAGCTCTCAATTTTGACCTTTCCGGATCTTTAGACAGTGGCAACAGTTGGTGTTGTGTAAAGTCGTCCCTATCATTCCTGACATACCGAACTCTGGAGTCTTTTGACAGATTGAAGGACTAAACTTTTGCCAATCTTTTTATACCCAACAGGCGTAACGGACGGACTCTCAGCTCGGGACAAAGGTATTGTTTACCGACGGCTTGAGGTAAACAAACAAACAAATAAACCAGGACGGGGGACATCTGCGAGTACAACAGGTGGGGAGGGCATGTGATGACGTCAGTGCGTGACTCGACTTCGAACCGGCAGATTTTCGATCTTTTCAAAGTCCAGACAGACAGAGAGCTGAAAGGTTGGACACAGAACAGTCTGGAGAAGTAATTGTAGTGAGATTTTACTGTGATTAGCGTGGAAAAAAAGCTTATCTCTGTCTCTATAGCAACCAAGCATCCGACCTCCTTATTGGATGGGATTAACCCTCGCGAGTGGCTACAGTGTGAGTTTCACGACTACAAAACCACAACAACGCAAACTGAACATCAGCTGGAAGATACGCCGCTATGACCTCTGCCACGACCTTGACACTGATCTTAAGACACGCTTGAAGACGTGCCCAACGACTCAAGACACTGGCTCGCACCCCAGGAGGTTGGCGTGTTGAAGTGTATACATACCCTGCGTGTGAATGCCGGGGTAAATCAGGTTAGTCCGTGCCATTTAGTCCGTCGGAAGTCTGAACACGAAACCTTTCAGTGGAACAACGCGCGCGAGGCTCCCCGTGAGAAAGAGCCCGGCCTGACTGACAATGCTTACCCTGAGCTAATCTTCCGGGCGCCGCCCAGTAATTTCCCGCCTTTGTGACATGTAGAAAAACGAATTGTATTCATGGCAACTCCCATGGTGATGAGAATGGCGGCCACGGACCAAATAATCAAACAAACCCGCCAGGTCTTGGCGAACAACAATAAGATGTATAACGAGATTAAATCCAGTGAGAAGCACCTTATGCAACTCTACCAAGACTCCAGAGAGAGTGCAGAAGAGTTGGAGGCTTCTTACAAGGACCTCAAGGAGTCCGAGAGGGAAAATGAACGTCTTAGACAAGGGTACTACCAGGCCTTGGCGGAGAAGAAGCAATTTGAGGAGGAGAGAGACTCGTACTTCGAGTATTCCAAGATTTTGAACGAGAAGAAGGACAAGTTTATTTCGAGAACGCAGCTCGTGACCTCTACCAGCGGTAAGTACATCGAACTCTCCTTACAACTGTCCGAGAAGACGGACAGCTACATAAGGAAGCTGCTAGAAGAAGTGGAGAAATTCCACCAGGTGTACGGCACCCTGACGGAAGAGAAGGAAAAGTTCAAGCGCGAGTGTAGCGATCTGAGTAAGGAGATCGAGGTCTTTAAGAAGGAATCAGAGAAACTGACCCAGGAGAGAGATAAGTATGAACTACAAGGAATCGCCCTCGGTAGCGAGATAGACGAGTTGAAAGAAACGCGAGACACCTTGGAAGAAGAGAGAAACAAGTATCGAGAAGAAGGGAGCAAAATGACCAAGGAGAGAGACAAGTACAAAGAGCAAACAGAAGAGTTAACGAAGGACAGAGACCGGTTTAAGGAGGAATCTATCCGCCTGGCGGAAGAGAAGGATAAATACAAGGAGGATGGCATCCGACTCGCGGGAGAAGTGGAAAAATACAGCTCACAGGCCAGGGTTCTTGAAGAAGACAGGAACAGGTTCAAAGCGGAGTCTGAGAAGTTGACGAAAGAAAGAGACGAGTTCAAGGAAGAAAGTGAGAAGCTCTTGGTGGAAAGGGACGGTTTCAAGGAGGAGACGGGAAAGCTTAACACTGAGATCTCTCGCTTTAAGGAGAATGTCAAAGGCCTGGCGAAAGACAGGGATAAGTTTAAGGAACAGGTCACCAAGCTGACACAAGAAAGGGACATGTACAGGGAGGACTACAGGAAAATTATCAGGGAAAGAGAAACTGTTGGAAAGGAAAAGGACAGACTCGCGTTGGAGGAATTCAGAGCGAAGGAGAAAAACTCAGAACTCAGAGAAACCAAGAGAGAGATAGAACAGAGGTACGAGTCTGCTAAGAAGGAAAAATCTAAGGTCGAATCGATGGTACAGAAGGACGAACGGACAATGACTCAGCTCAAGAAGGAGATTAAGAAGCTTGAGAAGATAATCGCGGACTTGAAGGCGCAGAGAGATCGCACGATTCGACGAAAGGATGCGCGAACGCAGACCGACCAAGACCTGGAGTGTGAGCTAAGAGACATCGCGGTGGCACATGCTCAGCTCAAGATGAGACAGGCCATGAAAGAACGCGAGAAACTGAGAATAGAGAGAGACAAGGCCGAGAAGTCACGAGACCGAGCACTCTCGGTCCTAGACAAGAAAATCGAGCAAAGTGACTCTAGCCGAGCTGCCGCCGACAAAGCCAAGGATCGTGCCAAAGAACTTGAGGAGCTGGTTAAGAAACTGACCAAGTATTATGATGCCTCTAAGAAAGAGCTAGCTAAGGCAGACGCGAAAATCGACAAGGACAAGAAGGCGATCGAAGACTTGAAGGATGACGCTAAGAAACTGAAATCACGTATTGCTACCTTGAAGAAAGAACGGGATACCAGGAACAAAGAAGTACAGGTAATGTTTATGCTAATATTTCTTTCTCTTCCCCATGTTTTTTTTATTGTAAAAATTTTCGCTATCAAGCATGATAAAGACTGACAATATGGCATATCTTGTGTATTTGAAACGTTTTATGCATATCATTTTATTTAAATCTGGCTAATTATTGTATCTAAATGAAGGTAAGACTTACCAAGAATATTTGTTTAAAACTAGGATAAAACAGCGTGTTTTGGCTGGTGAGACTTGCACTTGCCGATAAGTTTGACCCAAACGAAACTCTCAGTATAGTTTCTATTTTAGACCCGTCGCCATGACACCACTTGACCCCCCTGAGTCTCGCCATAACTTTGTTATTCTACCACATAAAAGTCGAGACCACCGAGGAAGGACTGTTCTATTTGGATGTAGGGGGCGGGGGGTTAGCCTCCACCAGGCCTTCCTACGGGGGTACAAATCGTAGAATTCGGCAAAAGAAGGCAATAGCTGGCCAATAGAGTCTTTCCGCGGGAGGGTTAGTTCCCCCCCCTCCGAAGAATAGCGCGGCCAGTCAACCTCAAGGCGGCCAGACTCCCCTAGCAAATATCTCCCTCTGGTAGAGACTAGCGGGGGGTATCAATAGCAACGTGTTCCCATCTTGTATGCTGCCCTCTCTGTTCGATTCTAAGGATCTTTATACAACAAGTCAAAATTCTTAAGGTTACATTTGGTGTGTTAAGCCGCCCCCTCCCCAAACATAGACATACTATCTCAAAACCTTTTCGAGCCTGGTTTCTGCCACCGTTAAGAAGCTGTCAGTAACGTGTATCAACCTTTCTTTCACCTGCACTGTGTATGTAATAATACAAACATGAGGCTTCTCTGTTGTTAGGGACTAACCATGCATATGTGTGGTCTACTTAAGTTAAGATATTACAGTATATCGTATCTTATTTCACCATTTTCTATTCATGGATTTGTTGGCATAATCGTGTAATGATAATTCATTTTTGCTTGCTCTACTGTTTTTACTGTTAGCATTTGTCGTGTACTAGTCGGTAGATGTTTTGCAATACTCAACATACAAAGACTAGCTCTGTACATCTGTCACACTAAATACGGAATGATGACAGCCATCTAGCGGTTCTATTGAGAAGTGTATACATAAAAATTTCACACAGTGTTTTGAAAAGCTAGCGTCAAGGCTGAGGGTAGTTTTCTGCTTCCGTCTGGTTTCCATCTTGACAATGAACTACACAGCTTGTCGTTTTCTCTTCCAGACGGACAACCCAGAAGAAAACGACGAAGACAGCGTGGACGAGGAGAAGGAGGAGTTGGAGCGTGACCTTGAACAGGCTCACCTTGACATTGAGGACCTTCAGGAGCAGCTGAAACAGTCGGAGGACATGCGACGTCAGACCGAACAGGAGAAGGAGAAAGAACGTCGCGACTACGAACTGGTCAAACGGAAGCTACGGTACTATGAGAAAAAGATGGAGGAAGAGAGGAACAAGAGGATGAAGCAGAGCACGCAGCCAGAGGAAGCTAAACCTGCTAAAGAACCCGCCGCTAAACCCCCACCGCCGAAACCAAAGACAGCACCGCCCTTCAAACCGGCGAACAGACCGCCGACAGCGCACCCGAACACACCTAAAGCGGCGTGGTCCAACAACAAAACTATGTCGTCCTCAGTGACGTTTCGCACGCAACCTCCGCAGGCATACACTGAGGCGCCGAAATCGAAGATCACCAACCCGTACATGATGCCGGCGGGAATGCCGGCTTCTAGCCCGATGTCGGCGGCAGCGGCGTCGGCGGCGCCCGCCTCGGCCCCAGCCAGCGCTAGCGGACCGACGATATCCCGCCCGCCGGCTAGCATGGCCGGCCCCGCGGCAGCTAGCATCCCCGGACCCGGGTATGGTGGGTACGCCGCTCCTACGCAATCCAAACCCAACCCCATGAGAAGAAACACTTTTCTGAGACCATCTGGAGGAGGAGGGAAGCCGGTTCCTACAAAAACAACAAAGTAGCCAACAGGTTGAAACACATGATCAACAACGTGGAAATTTTACATATATAGTGACTTATAAGTGTCCTGTTCCTTTGGACGCTAAAAGATACGTGGAAATCATTCATAAGTGAGAGAACTTAATTCAGAAGTCTGTATAGACATCATTAGAACACCATACATAACGTTACATGTACATAAATAATGTGCACTTAGGGCTATTCCATTGAAAGCGTCAGGGGGTGACCATTCATTGAAAATAAGATTTAAAAAACATTAAAGAAGTTCCATAGTATCAAAGTCACCATTTAGCAGTAGGAAAACAGATGGATGAATTCTAAGACACATAGCACACTGTCCACTGAAGAAATAGATTCTCTAATTTCCCCAATATTGGCGTAAGCTTGTTCCATCTGCGCAAATGCCACCCACCTGTTCGTTTATGCAGTACACAATTCATTCGGTAGGCGCGCAATTGACCAGTCATGTCGGAACCTCGCCCCCTCCAAAGTTAATGTTAGCCTGGGTGCCATCCTATTTGTATGCCGGGGCTCCCATACTCGCTCTCTAAAAAAATTAGGGAGTATGGGAGTCCCGGCATACAAATAAGATGGTACCAAGGCTAAGTTGCTTTATGGAATAGCCCAATATTCACGAACATGCTGCTAAAATGTACTGTCGTCTTAAACGTTAAGGAAATCTGTGTTATTGCTGCTTAAGTGTCCTTGTACGTAAAAAAAGATAGTGGAGACGCGCGTTTCAGTTTTTTAACCGAAACAATGAGTTGTTTAGCCATATGTGTCAATGCTCTCTGGTCAAAGCCATATGACGTCACTTCCGATTGAAGTGAAAGGGGCCAAATATCTTATGTCATGAGAGAACTTGCATTTTTTTGTTGTCACGTACGTGCAGATCTGATCTTGCATGATGATGAATATGAATTTTTGAATAAATAAGATTCGTATGCATGTTACATATGTTTGCTGGGCTGTTTTTGTTTCTTAACAGGGATATGTCCATTCAAACAGTGCATTGTCTTAGACGTTGGGTAAACCAAGGAGGTTATAATCTCCTTGGGTAAACCAAAATTGAAGGAGGAAAGATCTTTCTTTCTGTCTCCAAGACCAAAGAGATCTGAAGATAGAAAGTACAGATCTCACAGCATAACACTTCGGTCCCCTTTTCATCAAAAGCTCTAATCCACTAAATGTTTTACTCCAATATCTGTATCTGTATAGCCGGTATAACCGCCCTTCGGCGTAACACACCAGCTTCGCAGGCATTACCTAATATCATATTAGGTAGTTTGTCATAATAAAGTTATCAGTCTTCTTCCCCCTATCTCTCTCTACAGAGAGCTCAAGCACACGCACTTGCATTTTTCGTTCGTTACCACAGACACCTGTTGAACTGCTGAGCATTCTGAAATCGCTAGAGGTCGCTTTCTGAAGAAAGCCGTCACCAAAATGGTCATTAACATAATTTATGTCAATTTGTTTTGTGCATTATTATTGCCACAAAAACGACATTAAAAGACATGAAGTTACATTTTAAAAACTAAATTATTAAAATCTAGTATTTTCGTGAAAACGTTATAAAAGTGTCTTGATATGTATAAAAATACATTGTGTTATGAGTAACATCCCCACAAACGGAAATATTTTCTATTTTGGACTTACAGCTGTTGGGCAGGCAATCAGTAAAAAGGGCATTTACCGTCACTGGTACTCAGGCTGCTTCGCGGCCTGGGCGGAATCGCCATCTAGGGATTTCGGATGCATAATCTTTGGGAACAGAGGCTGTTGGTTGCCACTAGCACCGACGCCCACATTATAAACAAAGAACATGCGAACACTGCAAATTCAGTTCTGGACAGGAAGGCCGTTTGCTTCCTTTTCTGGGAAGGCATGGTTTCAGGTCACCACAGGTGAATCACAAACGTGAAACGAGGAGGAAGTGGTACACAGTGATACACACGTATCCGATAACGTGCAAGCTGGCTTGTACATTCTTTCACGGGTCAACGTTGACAATGAACCGGTCATAAAATCATATACTGCATATGTACCACAATACCGTGTAGTGTGTAGAGTGTAGACTGTAGAGACGTAAATACAGGACAGGAGGCCTACACACGTACATGTTCTTGTTACCGTTATTCATAAAAGTTGGAAATCCCTGAGGCACAACATTTTCACACGCACGCCTATTTATGTTCCGAAACAATACAGGTATGTAAGGTAGGTATGTCAATATATCAAAGACGTCACAAGAGCCATTAAGACTTTCCTGTCTTGCACCTTGTACATGTCTTGTAGTATTTAATTGACTTGGGGAAAAATAGTATTTAATTGAAAACAGGGGAAATAAATCGTCAAAGAAAAAGACACACACACCCTTTCCAACGATACTGCCTGATCCGTTCTTAGAATGTACTTCAAATGGACGGCAAAGATTGTTCACTGCCCCACGAGCTTTGAAGAAAATTAGATTGGCCGCGTGGAATGAATTCTCTATGAATCAATCTGTACTGTTTTCTTCTTGTCCCCTTCTCGGAAGGCCCGGATATTTGTTATTCCAACAACAGACCACTCGCGTCAAACAAGCTGGTTCACATAATTGATAATTGTACACATGCAACGCACTGTTGCATATGTACTAGACATCATTTTGTAAATTTTGAGACAACACAAGCTGAATCGGTGCACTTTTGTAAGAACTATGAGAACGAATCTTTGTTTTAAACTACAACGTTAATTTACAAATGACGTCTGTTTAATTTCTTGACCTTTGTTGCTTTTTAAGCACCGCGAAGTGAGTAAGAGCATTTGTCAATCATTGCTAAATGGTAGTCCATGTTACGAGCGACATCTTTCGGTCGATAGCAGAAGTGCACTTTCACTCGTCTCCTGCTGCGAACAAGAGACCGTGAATGTTATGTCACACACATTCACGGAATTTCAGTCAGGCGATTTATGTACTGTACACGGTGCAAGTATTTCATACAAACATTGCTGTAGACACACGAAATGGCGAGGAATTCGTGTTCAAACTATCCACTTCAACTGACTCTAGTTTTGTACACAACAGTTAACGTTACCAAAACTTGGCAAGTGTACACAAAGATGGTGTGAAGAAGTATGAACTTCACCTTACACTTAAAGACTTGAGTATCTATCACTATAAATACAACAGGGGTATATGCATAATGTTGACTACATGTCGCGAATTGTGGATGAACACGCTTGTTGATGGAACAATATTGATATAGATTATGAAGTCATTTGACAAAACATACCTCTAATATTTGAGGAGGTTGTCAGAAATGTTTTGACGTATGACCCCCGCCTGCCATGTTGGTGTTTACATTGACATGTGCATGATTGGCAACATACCATCGATGCTGAACAGAGTAGTTGAACGGAGAAGACCGCCGGAAGGATGGCCTGTGTGACAGGTCACACTAACCCGTGTTTTGGACGCGCGTACAGTCAGAGTTCGGGTCAGGGCGGGACGCACTGCAATCTCGGGAATTCTGTTTTTGATATCCATTTGTTGACAGCGTCTTAGTTGAACACAGGATTTGGTTCAGACGTGGTTTTCCAGATATGCTAGTGAGTAGTGTTGAATGGTTCGATCCCATAGCCTCACCCGCCTCCCTCAAAACGAAGAAATGCAAAATGTATAAACATAGAAATGCAAATATTTGACGGACCACTATAACGTTAATTGTCAGTTGGTTGAATTGCTAATTAAATCATTTTTTTAGCCTCTACCATTTTTTGGCCTGGAGTAGCCTCTACCAGGCTTCAGAAGCGGCTATAAAGAGTACAAATTGGCCAAATATACAGATAACATGCCAAGGAGTACATTTGCCGCTCTAGAGCTGTTATCTGTATATTTGGCCAATTGCTTCTCTTTCCAGCCGCCTCTGAAGCCTGGTAGAGGCTATCATTTTTACCTGTACTACAGAAATAGTCAGGACCCAATATTTGCCACACGCGATGAGACCTTACCCCAATAGTGTATATACACCAACGGCTTACACTTTCAATTACAATGCCAAGGGTATGTACTGGGCTATACATGGATACTTGTGGTAACGTTATAGTATAGTTACACCTTTACCGCTGCAATATATCACAGCTCCTGTCACGTTTACTAAGAAAAGGGGAGGGGCAGTTATGTAACCAGAGCTCAGGCAAAACATTAACCTTTCATACAACACCTGCTAAGGGTCAATGTTTATGGAGAGAAAAAAATGTAGAGGGGGGTTAGATAAATGGAAACCCGTCCAAGAAAAGCTACGGAGAAACACGAACTACTGAGAAGACTTGTTTAGCTACATCAAAAATAGCCATGCTTGGAGAGTTTGTGTCAAGTGTTGCTATTGGTCAAGGTTTGTGGGAGGGGGGCGCTTGTTTCATTACTTTTGGTCGTTACCTGAATACAGATTACCGTCAATAGATTTCCGAGTGTCATTAATAAATAACCCACTGCCATTTGAACTAAGTAAGCACCAAAGCTAAAGCCAGGCTACTTACATTTGCAACTTTTTAACGGTGTTACACCTTAGGAAAGATCACGAGTAAAGGGTACTTCTGCAATTTAGAGCGCCGCACTTAGAGACCTCGAGAGCTTGAAAGTCCACTTTCTATCCACAGATTCAGTACGAAAGGAATTGAGATAGAATTCTAGCTATAGTTCCTCATTTAATTCAGTTCCTCACACTGAGATCACATTTAAACGATCGACATATATGTAACGTTACATCTTTTGTTCTTCCAAATCCACGTAATTATGTGGGCTTTAGCTTCAGAAAAACACATGTACACGATTGTTCACACAATCTATGCGGTAATCTGTTTCTTTCATCCCACCAATAGCTGTAGTGCCTTGCAGTTGAGTGACGTACTCTGAGTGTTCACTTGAAGACCACAATCATACCATTACTTCTATGCGTTCTAAGGTAGAGAGACCACTTTTAATATTCACATGGTTACATGTGATGATCCTCGAAAGGAGGTGGGATCTTTTTGACCCACCGGCCGGCGATATTTTTATCACACTGATCCCACTTGCCAAAATGTCACTCCACCACACATGTGATGATGGGACTGCTATAAAAGCCGTGCGAAAGGTCAGACGACCTCAGCAAAAAGCGCGGGATATCCCGGCCTGATCCCGCCCTGCCGTTAGCGGTTTGCTCAGGGCTTCGCGAGAACCCCGCCGGAAACTACGGTGTGGTTTGGGCAATGCCATTTCTAATGCCGCCTTAATTCTCACCCCGGGCTTGACAATAGGGATCCCTCAAAGGGCACACGGTTGACCTTTGGAAAACAGTTTTGAAAAAAAAGTCGGGGCCCTTTTTTTTTCTCTAAGTCAATTTTTACAAAGTACAAGCCAATGCAAGTATGTATGCAGAGTTCAGAAAGCTACCTTTGGGCTGCCCTCGGCTGTATCCGTCGAATTACAATGAATGTTTCACGATGTTACTCCATGGGTCCTCCATTTACGTACCTTATATTTCTCCTCTACTTCTGGTCCTTATTATTCTACTAGCTTTTGATGCTATGGTAGCGTATTTGAACGAATTTACAACGAATTACCATAGATCTAAAACAGATTTTGAAACGTAAGTATTCACTATGTTGCTGCCATGTGTATATTTGCTAAAGCTTTGCAAAATTGCACCTGCCACTATTACAGTCCTCGGGTACGAATTTATTTCCACTTATACAACGTACATTTAAAAATCACACGGAATTTTCGGACAAATGGTCATGCATCTTTGGCAATGTTTCCCGTATTAAATGTCCACCATACTTAATTTGCAGCACTGTAGTCGTACACTTTGTGCCCAAAAATGGTATGATTCAGAACTATGACGAACGGCACAAACATCCTGGTACTGAACTGCGTGACAGGTACATCTTGGATCCGTCTGTCTGACACAGCTACTGTTGCTGACTCAGTGTTGTGCAAAGTAACGTGACTAGTACTGCTCAGCTCGTTCCACATTCAGTCCTAATTACCAGACCGCCCAGAAACAACACTGGGGGTCGGTACGGAAGGTGCGGGTGGCAGCAAAAATATCCGGGGATGGAAAGTAGACTTATCGGGAGTTGATGCGTCAGCATGTTTGGGGGATCGAGTGGGTTAAAATAAAACAGTCCATGTCGTCCAACTTTCTATGTTTCGTGCCACACCCGTGGTAAATTTTACCTTACATCATTTTCACATATCTAAAATAGTTAAACCTCTAATGTAGCCACTGATATATATTCTGTACGTAGTTTGCCGCATACATATACTCTGTAAGTAGGATGACTTTATTCATACATGTATATAGCTTTGTTCGATCTTAGTTGCAGTAGACGATACGAAAGTCCCTGTACTTTTGTCGAGTCAATAAAGGATCTCTATCATATATCCTTGTCCAACAGGATATTTAAGAGCCCAAGGTAACTACGTTACCGTATACGCGTAAGAAACCGTTTAATTAAGCCTTACACAAGATGCCTTCTGGAGCCCACTATTTGGGTCTACATCATTTTGCAATTGTTTAAACGTTGAACATTTTGGCTGTACGTAATGTTAACATATACCAACTACGTACGTTCCAAACCTCATATGTGGTATTATTAGTGTGGAAGACAATCTAAGCTATTAGTATGTAAAATGTCAATAGTTGTTCACTACAGTTATTTCGAGATCCGATGATATTAATAAAACTATAAGCACCCATTAACTTCCAAATGTCGAATGGAGAATAATAACCTCTCATACTTCTGTATTATTTTCTGGGATTGCATCAGTTCTGGAGATTACGTGTTTCCACTGGGAGAGTCTAAATTAGGCTCCCTGGCTTCGCCGCCGAGAGCTTTTCTTGGAAACGATCAGTCTTGGCTGCCAAGTCTCTCTCGTATCCTTACATCATTGCTATAGATATACTGTATTCAATCGTGGTAGATTGTTGTTGTACTTGTACGCTTGTGTATGCCAGAGATGGCAAGTCTAAATTAGGCTCATCATCAGTCAAGCAGAGGAGAAGGCATACGCACGCACTATGAATCTCCAAGCAGATGTTGGGGAGGCAGATCGTAACTTGTTTGCAGTAACACTTACAGAAAGGAGGCAATCTTTGCACGTATAGGGGTCATAAAGTTGCGGAAAGGGGAATAAACGTTATGCACCTTTACGCTAGATTTAAGCACACTTAAATACCAGTTTTCTTGGAGTGTAGATGGAAAGTACGCGGTCCGCTTGTCAGTATAGAAAGGAAGTCTGTTTCCTTCCATAAACACAGATTTAATAACAACTTTTTTCAGATAATCAAGGTATGATATTAACACTTGAGCAATGCGTTACCTGAAGTTTACAGAGAAGTTAAGACCATAGTTTCACTTAAAAGTCTGGAATTTTAGGTTACACAGCCCCACGAAGCCTGCGAAGAGGCTACACCAGATGTGTAATACACTTGAACGGTTGTCACACGACAGTTCATTAAGACAACGTAAACAGCGGCAGTATTTTGACTGGGACCGGACGTTTGGGATGTTGACAGAGGGGGGAATACCGTTAGCAGTTAACCTGGAAACCAGCCAGTTTCCAAGGCCTACACAGGTCAGCTCCCGAAATGTACTCCTTTAGCGGACTAACGCCCCTGGCATTTTATCTGTCTATTTGGCCAATTTCTACTCTTTCCAGCCACTTCTGAAGCCTGATAGAGGCTACCAAGGCTTGCTTGCGTAGACCACAGGAAACAGTCTGGACTCGAGGCTAACTAGGAGTCCGCCATGATGGACAACTCAGGGCGCGATGTCACAAAGAGTGTTTTTAAAGGTCGGAGGAAGGAATTTCCTTTCCGCATCACACTTGGGTGGCTAATACGGGTTTTCGGAAACATGCCAAGAAGTTGAACTCTGAGGGTTTGGTGGCATTTCAGCATTTTTGGCGGAACAGGGGAAAATGTGATTTAGCACAATGTTGCATTGGTGGCATTTAAATATCATACATCCTACGTAACTTGAATGCAAATGTTATTCACAGTAATCTAACGTTAATGAAATGTTTTCATATGGTGGCTGGATCGGATAAATACACGGATACAGGTTTGAAAAAATATTGCCCCTCCCCCTAAAAATAATAATAATCTTCACATCCGTACGTCTACAACCCCTAAAACGCACCAGGTCCCGATTTTGAGCAGTATTTTTGGTTGAGCAGCATCTTTCTTCTATTATGTTAGAATCGTTTGTCTCTTAGCTTCACCTTGTAGTGTGCGTATCAACCATGTTCAAACAAGTTTTCCCATCTGTTTTTCATTCATTCATTCATTCTTTCACTCACTTTCGCGAGCCAAATTTACCTCAACTTGTCCCAACAACTAGATCACAGGGCAATTACGACATTGCCTCTTTTGCTAATTACCCTTCACCAAGTGTTTATCAAGAGTAGAATGATGTCATTTTCCCAACCACTCAGGGCCATATGCTGTCAAATTACCTCCAACAAACTGAAAATTAAGTGCGTAAAAAGTGCTCCGCCTTTTATCAACGGAAGCGGCCCCAAACAAGCGGGTGTCTGGGTCTTAACAGCACAAACATCGTACAGAAAAGGGTTTTTTTAAATGTAACCTTTACTCCCTGACCCAGATGGTCTAATGTGACACAATACCGGGTACTGAGAAACAAGAACGGCGGAGGAAGTCGTGTGATTGTTTAGTTGCAGGATGTGGTTAGGCTAAAGATCCGGCACTTATTCACAGCTAGGGCTGCTAGGATGGTGGTCCGTGAAACTTGCTTGTTGTGCACTGAAGATTGGAAACCAGATTTATCTGCAAACTGAATAGTCTCCAAAGATTCACTGCGCTTGCTGAACGATACATGCAGTAAAATTTAGCCCAATACTGGGAATAATTTACCAGGGGTTTGGGCCACTATAGGGTTTCATATGCCCTCGCAGTTTCCGCGGGCTCACTCGACTGGTCAACTATCCACCCTATTTTTGCCGAATTCTACATCCATAACGCCGTCACATTGTGCGAAAATCGATCGGCCGACGAGTCGACGAGCTCTATTAACGACATTTACGGCAGTAGTACGCCCGACGTTTCGTCGAGCATCGCGCGAATTTTAGGGATCGCCGGCGATTTTTAGGAGTCGGGCGAGGCTCGCTGACACGAGAAACATCAGCGACTAGTCGCCCGATTTCTTTAGGTCATAGATATATTCCCAAGCGATCGCCCGAGCCTCGCTCCATGTGACGGGGACGATTTTCAAGCCAAAAATACGCCCGATCCTCGGTCGATCTAAAATCGGGCGACCTTTCGGCAATCAACAAATACGGCCGAAGCTCGTCGATAATGTGACGCAGGCATTAGGAAGGCCTGGTGAAGGTTTAAAAGTCTGGTCGACTACTTTGAATGTATTTACTTTCGCGGTGGTTTTATTTTCGCGGTGTCCTCTTAACGCGAAATCATAACACCGCAGATTTGTGTTTTGTTTTTTTAACACCGCGAAGGTAAATGCATTTACATCTCCGTTGATACTCAATGTCGATCTGAATTTTTCCAATGATTCAGGCCTTAGGAAAGATAAAATGTAATTGAAAAGGGGTACAGCAGACAAAGTCAATCTCACTAAGTAATGTGTAACCAAATAAAGTCCACATTTGTCGTCATTTAGAAGGTCAATAGGACTCCACCTGTCCCGGAGGATCAATATAAAGTACGAAGTGCAAAAATCAACCGTATGTTCCTGGTTTTTTTTAATCTCATTACTAACGATCTATTCGATAATGAAATATGTATGTAGTACCTATTATATAGCACAAAACATTTTTCATATAGCAATATCAAAACATTTTTCATATAGCAATATATACATCGTCATTTTATACATCATTATATACATCTTTATATACAGAAGCCTAATTTCTTCGCGGAATCTGAATATAAATTGCACACCAAAGAGGGGCTCTTGATTCGGCATTGTTTTGTTTGTTTGTTTGTTTGTTTACTTACTTGTTTATTTTTTCTTTCAGGCGAGGTAAAATTCATAATTTCTCCTAGTCCTGGTGAGCATAGGTCTCCCTTTCTGACAGCCTATCTTTCCAACCGGGGTTTCTGATCACTACAGCCCCGTAAAAATGTCCCGGCCTGCGCTAATGGCCTGGGCCCTAGAGATACCGGGGAGGTCCCGATGGTATGGTTACCAGGCTAAAAAAACACACAACCACAACCTCATTAGCCTGGTATCCAGTCTCTACGGGCGGACTTAGGACTGTTTTACCGGCCCTAGTCCTGCTGAGCATATGCCTTCCTTTCTGACAGCCTATCTTTCCAGCAGAGTTTTCTGATCACCGCAGCCCCCTAAAAAAATTCCCCGGCCTGCACTAGTGGCCTGGGCCCTAGAGATACCGGGGTGGTCCCGATGGTATGGCTACCAGGCTAAAAAAACATACAACTTTGACCTAATCCGAAAACGCCGAAAACATCGTTTCTTGCGTGCCACGTCTAAATTTCTTAGAAATACCCCAAAGGTCACAGTATACTTCTGATATGACTGACGACTATTCACAAGTAGCGACTTCCGTTGCCATGGGAGCACGTGGTGACCTCCTCTTATCTCCTTTCCTCAGGACCGAATCTCAAGTCGTCCTGCGTCAGAACTTAAAGACGTGCGTGGTAAGCGCTAAGAAACACTAGATGTCGTCGGAATACATAAAAAAGATAGCGAAAATTACTCACTTTCTGAGAAATGTGGATGAAAAATACACTACATCCAGGTAGAAAGATACACTAGATAACAGTTACTCAAGCAAGTGGATAGATTTCGAAAACGGTCAGACGTTTCTTTCAGGTAGCATCTACTACCAGTCACTGACGACTCGAAGATAGGGGATGCCAAGGACGTTCAACACCTTGGGGATGCTACCTGAAACGCCTGACCGTTTTCGAAATTATCCAGTTGCTTGGGTAACTGTTATCATGTGTTTCTAAGAAATGTTACAAAAGAAGGACAGAATACCAGCCATAAGGTATCAATCACATCACCCATATCTACATATTATGAAGACAAACAAAGACACCGTCCTTTAAAACAACTGCGCCTCCTTCAAAAACAATTTGATGTTTTTCTATCAGCCGGGAACGTTCTACAACGTAATCGATATGTCCCAGTACTCCCACTCGACCTTAAGCGTAGATTAAGATAGCAAGCGTTCCCAGTTTATCTTTGTACAACGTGTGTAGATGTGGTGTAAGTGCGCAGCGTCCTAGATTCTCTCATCGAGAAGTAGACGTCGAGGGGAAGACCGTTATGTTCTCTGACCGCCCTGTTTTCCACCTCTGAACCGCCTATGTGTAAAGTCCCAATTGGAACCCTTTGGTGGATGAAACATTGCCCCCAAAATGCCAAATAGGGTGAATACTAGTACTTGCCAGACAGAGTTGCTACCAGGGGAGTATTATTCACCCCGTTTGGACGGTTTCTACTATTTTTGGCTGGTTCTGGTTCATATTTTCCCTTAGTCCGACCATAATGCTTTTTTTCAGGAGGCAACCGGAAACACATTGTTTCCTAAGGCAATTAAAGTGTGGCTGGTTCGTATTTGTCCTTATCTTCTTCCAGGTGCATTTCTTGAACTTCTGCATCTTCACCCGTCCCGTACATGTTCTGAAGACATATATTCTTTTACATTTCGAGATTAAGCTGTACTTGGTTAAACTAAAAGACAGTGGTGTAAGATGTGATAGAGGGAAAAGCAAAATACACCGGGGGGGGGGGGGGCTTTCTCTGTGAGTGTCTGTGGAACTTTGGCTAGACGCCTGTCAGATTGCGCTACGATTCTCCCGTCCTTGGACATGTTTGCAGTTCTTGATAAGTTTCTTCCTCACGTATAATGTCGTACCCCTGAGGATACTAGTACCTGTTTTGAGATTTCATATCCGCCGCTGCCTTCATTCAGTGACCTTGGTTGGGAATCAAGGACAAATCAAGCTCCAAGCAGACTCTTGAGTGTTCTTATGACTCTTGAGTGTTTTTATGACTCGTGGGTGTTATTCAGGTCTTTTGCATGGATTGTTCATTTCCATGGCCGTGGAGTTGTAGTTAAATCCACGGCAGCGAAGGGACACAGCTTTTGGCCATGGAATTCATCAATTTTATGGTCACTAAATCCACAGGAAAGGGGTAGCTTATTGCAAACTTTGCAGCCGTAGGTAGTGATGTCCACGACCGCAAAGCTTCGATCTTAGTCACATAGACTCCACCCCAGCCCTTTGGCGATACTATCTTTGTAACAAAGGAATCCAGGTTAATTGACCTGTTCCCAAAGGTACCTTCTACCTTTTTTTTGATCCACCGCAGCGCAATCCAGATGTATAAAAAAATTTAACTTCCTATGAAAGGAGAACCGTATAAAATCATGCATCACAGCTGATCTCACCACCGTTGACAAAAAAAAACATCTACATGCACAGTAGTACCGTTCCAAGAACTGTATAACAGTCAGGACACAGATCAACAAATGGAAGGACACTCTCTTCATTGTGGGGTCCGAGTCTAATCTCCAAGCAGATCTTACTGTGGCTGCAAAGACAGTATCCAATTGGCCAGACAGTTACCATTTGTAAATGCCACCGTAAGATCTGCTTGGAGATTAGTCTGAATCGGCCGACACCTCAGCATGGCACCCACATCTCAAAGATTATGTTGGACAGAAGTAGACAACTACTTCAGATCAAATTCCGTCTGCTATAATTACTAATCCACATAATTACAGGGCGCAAACATGTAATTATGTCCCATCCCACTGACATTCCTGCATTTAGTCAATCTCCAGTCCCGCGATTAAGAGGAGGACCACCACCAAACGCAACGTGGTGATGGAACCTGTCCAGAAATTCATGATCTGGCATTTTACACTGAAATCAGTAATATATTGCACGGCTGTGGAAGTCATTCATCACGTCAACAATCTAGAGTCTTTGGAAATAGCTTGGGCGCCTGACCAGGTGTAGGACTACTAGAAGCGTAATTAGGGTCAGGCTTAAAATAACCATTGCCCTGTGGCAAAGAGAAAAACTCATTCTACGTGACAGACGCAAAAGATACGCGAACAAAAGCTGAACCCTTGCATCTGCTTGGAGATTACTGAACAGTGAGAATGTTCACACGTGCACAGCAGACTAACCAAGTTGTAACAACTTATCTGCAACGATTCTCAAGATCTAGATAGGATGACTTCCCCGCGGGTGTTTCCTAATTTAGACAGTAATCAATCAGCATAACTACTGACTGTGCAGTCACACAGTCCGGTCTCAGGTTTGACTTCTTGAAGATGTGACAGTCACCTGTTAGTCAATCGTTCCACAAAGTGTGGTTAATCTCGATAAATAAATAAGTAATGTCAGTAATTGGTAATGCGGGAAGTCAACTGTTATTCGTGTATGCAGTAAAATATTAAATTATTCATAATTTCATATACCCTTCGTGACACTATCTACCGCAGGCTGATAGGGAGGCTCACCTTAGCTCACCTATTGGTAATTGTCACACCAAAGGAACAGGTTCAATTTCACCTGTAACCTTCAGTAGAACTATTTTTAAAGGTGACAAGTACTTGCTTTCTTCCGCAAGATCTGTTGTACTGTGGGTCAAACCAAGTGCTCATAACAAGAGGGGCGACCATGGTGGCGCACTGGAATGATTTTTATTCGTAAGCTTGCCAATTTGATGGCACACGAATCAGGTATAAACTACTTTGGTTTAGTGAGAAAAAGGTGGGATCTATCGTACCCAATACTGCTACATATTGCTGCTATACTTTTCAATCTAGATCTTTAATGCAGTGGCAACTGTTATGCTTTGAATCAGTTGTGACAATGTGGATATTTAAATATGTTATGCAATATCAGACTACACCGCCAATTTGAGTGAGCTGTTTCAACCAAATATCTGAATCCGTATCTGTAGAAGCTCCTTGGTATCTGTATAGCCGGTATAAAATGGGCCTATATTTTGGGCTCGAGGTGTGACGGCACCAATGCTAGTTTCATATTGCCCACACGTACCTGGAGTTCCAAATTCCCGTCACTTTAATAAGTTATACAGCCCAGCTGAATTCAGACGACACGTACGGACTACAAATGAAGCATTCACCACTTCACATCGATACGTGCTTGTCTTATGTAACCAGGGGGCCGATCGTTAATGATAAAGGGGGAGGGCTGACTGTTGCTAGCATTTTCAGCTTCTACTACCAGTTTCTCCGGATAAAATGTCACCATTATGCAATAGTATAGTGCATCTAGCCCATGTGGGCAATAAAGGATCATAAAGTATAGAGTGGATGCATTCCTGAAGCCAACCGACATCTATCACACCGCAGTCGTCCCTCAGTAAGGCATCTGGAGCCGCATGGTTCCCTTTTAGAACTTTTATTCAGCCTATTAAATATATTTCCTTGCTAGCTTTTTTCATGATATCGCTCACGACATCTGGCCGGCACAATTATTCAAAATACCTGATCAAACAGAGCCGTATAATCAGTAAACACTCACATATACGTTAGACCGACCTAATTCCGTTACCCTCTTCATTTAAACTACATGTCACTCTCTAAGGGTCTCTAAGGAACTGTAGTCTTGTCTCCTTAAGAACGCAAGGCACCACCCGCATATATATTTACACACACTCCAGGCCACAGTTTAAAACTCAATTGTCTATAATAGAGGGAGTGCAATATTCGCTTGCCGGATAATACGCACGGACACAACCACTGTGTGGAGGGGCTGGGGGGCATGTACATGTACCACCACCTCTGTGATGTTTATCTCAGGCCGGCTGTATTTTAGTTCGCTTCCGAATTCCAGCTGGTTTCTAATCTAGATGAGATACACACATACTAGTATTGTACTCATATAACTGCAGGAATTCCACGCAAGCTTGCAAGCTACGCAAGCATCGGTTCGCACAAGACAGAAAATGAATGAAGATGTCAAAAAGTCCAGGAGGTTAGAGAACATACATATGATACACGCTTGAGCCTTTTGTAGACACAGCAGATATCATGTACAGATACGGCATTCCATGCATAGCAACATAATAGTAGTTTAACAAATCCATAACAAGGGCGTGCATTGTCAGAGCAAAGAGTTCCCATCTAATGTATGTTTTACGTGAAAAGCATATGTTTCCCCCACTGCATAATGATTAATTATACCAATGAATTACCCTGTAGACTAGAACGACATTATCAATGTTTATGTTGACAATAGTCTGCCCAGCTTCCGCGTACAGTACCGGGTTTATCTCAGTACAGTCCCATGCCAATCACTTGAAGCAATCGTTTTCTTCAAATTTTGTGATTGGCATGGGACTGTCAAAATAAAATAAAAACTCGGGACAAAGTAGTCTCTACCAGGCTTCGGGAGGCGGCTAGAAAGAGTAGAAATTGGCCAAATAGAGAAACAACATGCCTGTGGATCGCAAAATGTACCCTCTCTGGCCGGCTAGCTCCCCTGGAATACTATTCACTTTATTTTGACCAATTTCTACTATTTTTCCAGCGATCCGCGGTGCCTGGTAGAGGTTAGGGACAAAGAATATCTTTAGTTTGTTAATTTTAAACCTTTGCTGTCAAAAAGCAATTCTCTGTTTTACTTGAACGTACAGCGCGATGTCTATTTACATGTACATGCATATCCTTCCCCAAAACTGTACTCTACATTGTAGATCCTTTACTGTACATTTTGACGTGTTGTTCGGTCGACTAGTCACAGGGAACTGACGGAAGATGCCTATCATGTGTTATTTGTATGCACGACATTGGCAGCCACACGGTACCCGATTTGTATTCTCCTGTTACGTAACCTTCACCGATAGTCTGATGCCAATCAGTCCCTGTAGGCTCAGCCCATACATATAGACGACTCTTTCACAGGTGAACTTTGATATTTTCGCAAGTGAGACTGTTTGAGTTGAGCTTGTGGGCTTTACTGTCTTTTTACATAAGCTCTGCTTTCGTGTTCTCAGTTTTATTGGTGATGTAGACGCTAATGTAGCTCACTTGGTGTATATATAGTGACAGGATATCTATGTTCATCTTCTGAGGTTATTTCTGTACCTTGTAAAGAAATGTAGCATGCACTTTCTCGATCACAATATCCAGACGCGAATATTACATTGGATAACATATTTCAGGCATTCGTTTCTATTGCTAACGCTCGTTTTACTTTTTCATTTCAAATCGAGAAATCATCGATATGGTTTAGCAGAATGAAAGCTTGGGAGCTAAATAATGACTAAAAACGGTTGCCCCTTGCAATTTGGCTATGAAAGAATCTAGCCAAACACACGACTATAGATTTCTTCCATACCAGGCCTGTTCCAAACATAACCAGGTCGATGTTGCACTAAATATCGAAAGCCTTTGTACTAAAAATACACACACAATCTATTAGATAAGAACTGTTTTATTATGTATCCAGGGCACGGCCCTTTTCGTCGCTTACCAAGAATATTAGCAAAATGGCGGATTGGTTCCTGGAAGCTGACGACAGAACAGATTGGATTCGCGGTAACATCCATACATAATAGACACAGCTCCACTATTGTGAATAAACCATAGAGTTCCGAGTCGTTTGCAAATAAGATTGAGAAATACGTGGAATTTGATATGATTTCCCAGTACATGTGTCAATATTGGGCGGGCGGAGCGATATTGTAAGGGGGGTACACTTTTTTTAACGTCAAGATGTACAATATTTCCTTGCATTTTTAAAGATTGGCCCCTTCTTTTCTCCTTTTGCCCTCCTCCTTCCAACCTAGCCTGGTTACCAAACCTATTTTGTAGCTCCCGAGTCCTACATCCTATTCGGGAGCTACAAAATAGGTTTGGTAACCAGGCTCCTTCCAACCACCCCTCCCCCAAACGATCCCTCCCGATCCACCCCTTATTTGGTAAGACGAGCCTCAGCTAGGTGCTCGGCACTGGAAACTTCTTTGTTCCGCGAACCCAACATTTCGAGCCAAATATGGTCACATTACATACACTCTATTAATAGCAACAAAATGCAAGTGTTGACCGTGGAACTTTACAATTCACACATAACGTCGGGCAAGATATGAACATACACGTACGTAACGAGACATGCAACAGCGTCTGATCCTACCAAGAAGGTTATTTGTCATATCCTTTTCGTGAGAAAGATTGGCTCTGGTGTAATCACTGTAATCCTTCTCTGCACGGGAGGTTTCCACTGTGAAGGCTCATACTTATGCCTGACCTAGTCTAAACTCTACAGACATACTGGCCTTTTTGTTCCCTCGCCCCGTTTCCTAGCTACAGAACAGACGACAGAGGAAATGCCTGTTGGTCGGAATTTACGGGCTTTACAAAACATGTGGCTGCAACTTGTACTGGCTGACTGTGCATTCTATGCTGCGCTGACAAACGCCCAACTTTTCATAAATAAAAATGTGAATTTCTGATAAATAACTGACACAGATTTTGTATACTCATTATGTACACAAGTTACTCACATTTGGATGCATATGAACCGGTCTAAACTAGATCAACAGTCTAAGTGACCGGAAGTTTGTATAAGTTTTGTAACTTTTTACTGGCTACAAGAGTCACATTAATTTTTACAATTATCACATACTTTGATAAGTCCTGTGGCTTGTGACTCACTGAGTTTGTATAACAGAGTCTTACTGCAAAGTTCATGTTCACCTTGTGGAATTTGGTCATACTTTGTAAGGATAGTCCATCAGGAATTTCCTCAGCGGTGCAGGGAGCGGAAGTTTGTCGACCTCCCCGTCGGTCGTATGTCTGTGGATGACCGTACGGCACAGATGCTGCAGCGCGGGGACCTGTCCTTTCAGGGGGCGGCAAAGTTTGACCGGAACCTCCCTTCTCCCACTGGGCTCTAACCAGAAATGTTTGTCTCGCCCTGCTATCGTCTCAGCCATGTAGTAGTTCACTAGTTTCACCACGCAGTCGAATTCTGGCGTGTCCGATTTTTTGTCCGAGTCTAGTCTGAACTTCCCGTCCTCTGTGTACTGTATCCTGACGCTGGTCGGGCCCCGGGGAGTTTTCACGCTCAAACTGAAGAGATGAGCCGAGTTCTCGCTGTCCCGAACTAGGAACGTCCCGTCCTGTTTAGGGCGAAGCAGAGCCTTGGCCTTCCCTCCTGGTAACGATCCCCAGTACCAGCCACTTGCCTCTAACAAGTTCAATGTCTTCATGATACGCTGAAGGTCAAACTCGGTGCTGCGAGCCTTGGCGTTGGGAGGCATACGAGACCTCATCTTGGTCGGTCGGTCCTGCGCACCGTGCCGCCACTGAACCTCGTAACTTGTCCCGGGATCACGCACGGTAGAATCGACCATAACATTTGCCTGCTTGCAGTCGTCAGCGCAGGGTCGATCACCTCCATACACGCGCACCCACACACAAGATAGGTCGAGGAGAGGGTTTAGAGATTTACCGCTTGAGTCCGTGGCATGACGCCCGCCACTTCCTGCTCTCGGTAACCCACGCCACTTTCGGCGGAAAAGATCGGCACTCCGGCAGTCTAGCGACGCAAAAACACACAAAGATCTGCCACAAACGCCAGGATTTTTTCCGAGTCGACGTGTTGGAGGTCGCATCCGCTTCTGGGAACTAGCTGTCAGGCCCAGCTAGCCAAGGTTCGTTGTCCCCTATGAATAGTTTTACTTAGAAATGCCCCAATCTGACAAGCCGATTCCAGGAAACCGAACGTGCCGTGCGCCGGGGCTAAAGGTTACCCTCTCCATATTTGGAAAGACCTGACGTCATTGTCCTTGAAAGGGGTGCAGCCGGTGCGGCTGAGTGGTCAGCTTGCCAGGAGTTAGGCGATATCACAATATCGGCTCACATTAATCAAACATGGATTGTTCTTGGAAAATGTCAGATTGTGACGTGCTTGATGTGGGTGTTTACAATCCGGTATTAACAAAAGGTGAACTCTAGTAACCTTTGGGCGGTTATTCAGCCCTGTCCAAAAAGCAGAACAACTTGCCAAGGTGCATTAGTGCAAATTGAACGCACAAATCTTTTACCATCTTTCCACGGAAAGTTGCTGGAAATTTCTGTAATGACAACAAAATCGGCTTGGATACCGGGGTTTTCACTAACGTTAACGTTAACTAGCCCCCGTCAGGCCTTCCTAGAGGGTTATTGAAGGTAGAATACCTGGATGTCTAACCTTCACCTTCAAGGCAGACTTCGGCAAAAATAGGACCATTAATTGGCCAGGGGAGTGAGCCGAGGTAAGGGTAACTAGCAGTTCCCCTTGGACAAATGAACTCTATGGTGGCCAAAGTACCCTGGCAAATATTGACTCCCCATAGCCAGACGTTGACGGTGATGCAAAAAAAAGAAATAAAAAAAAAACAATCCGCAAATGTTCACAGATTTTCGAAAGCAGGTCAAAACTCATGGCTCTGTGGGTAATTTAATTCAATTCCATTCCTTTCAGTCCATTTCTTTATGCTTTATGACAGTGCATTCTACGTGCATTTCCACGCCGCCTGACCTCGGCCATGTGAGATAAGACAACGGTCACGTATCACACGCAATGATGGTAAATTAGCATCACTCGTGACAGGTGAATTTGGGCTAATCTCCAAGTAGATCTTTCGGTGTCTGCAAAGACAATATCAAATTGGCCAGGCTGTATCCATTGGCCAGACAGAATCCAATACGCCACCCGGGATCTGCTTGGTGATTAAATTTGGGCGCGAACTCTCAAGTTTATCACCAGAATTCAGTGACGCAGGGAAAATGCATGTCCTTCGGTGGCAAAGACGTAACCAACCGACAAGACAGTATCCAGTATACATGTATAGCTAGGCACGACGCTGTCTAATTTTTGCCACCGAAGCTGCCAGAAAACGGCACGTCAGTGAAAAGAAGGTCACAATCTTCCCAATGAACATCTACTTGGGGAAATGATAATGCAGAGGATTACCTGGGTACCAGACTCCTGCGGACGGCTAACTATAGCTTTTAGGCCGGCCCTACTCAACTTTACCCTTGTCGATTTTTATTTCGCTCGCAGCAGCGCGGAGGTAAAACCCCGGGGCCCGTAGCGATAGGGTCTGGTACCAGGTAATGCAGAGGAGGACAACATTGAGTTATGTATACTGTACTTACTGATTGCGTAAGGTGGGGCATAAAAGAGAGCGTACTAGAAAGGCTGACAGCTACATTATGATTATACAATCAATATTCTGTCTGCCCTTTCAGTGTCACTTTAACAGCTGTACTTGCAATTGTAGTCATAAAACATTAAAACTTGTATTGAAGGGCACTAGAACCCACATTATACTTGGGTATATCCCTACAGTAAAACCCTACCGTCGTTACAGCAAACATGTAATCCCCATATAGCCAAACATTTACGATCTCGGAGTGCTTTTTCATGTTCGGGAGTATTTCTGTACACCCGACAATCGTATCCTATTTTCAGACAGTAGCTCACTTAAATAGCTGTAGTTTTTTTAAGGCTGCGTTCCTGGAATCGATGAATAAACTTTAATTTGCAATGCGCGCTCATACAATTCCGGATTTGGCCTGCAGCTGGATTAGTATTTCGTTGTAAAGAATATCTGAGTCGTCTGTCATCCTATATGGCCTACTAGGCTCTACTAGACTTGGTTTCTGAAAAATGTAACAAAAATTGCCAACATATAACCTTATATAGCTGCCTAATTCCCCTGAAAAATTATTAGCCATTTTGGCCATTTTCTACTATTTTTCATCAACCCAAAGAGTCTGTTTGTAGAGACTACCGTCCCACGATTTGTTGAGGTAATAATTTCCTTGGTCTTTTTAAAAGAAAAAAAAATATTACATTTGCCAGCAGCACCCAAATAGAGTCAAAATGTGCCACGAAATTCTGTTAGAAGATAGCTCAAGCGGATGTCAGGAGAATCTTATATATATAAACGTTTACTTGCGCACAGCTATCATAGGATTGCCTAAAAACAGGACAGCCATAAAACTGTATACTATTTCCCACCCTAACATCCGCTTCAGGATTACTAATATTCCCTCCCTCCCTTTCCAGACAGCCATATAAAGAAATATGCGCCGACGTTTCTGCGAACGTCAACTGTCAGTTCCAGAAAGTCAGTAATAATACGCGCCAGGTTTACAGCTTCCTAGTAATCTCTGTTCAAGCGGACTATAAATAGAGGGTTCTTGTCAGGCAGATCAAACGAGGAGGGACAAACCAACATTGTGATAAGCAGGAGAGGGGGACTAGTCTCCACCAGACTCCTTTGCAGGTTGAATAAATAGTATAAATCGGCCACAAAAGGGATATAATTGGCCGGCTAACTCTCCTGGTCAATTATATCCCTTTTTCGGTCGATTTCTACTATTTATTCAGCCTGCAAAGGAGACTGCTGAAGACTAAGGGGGACCAGGAAAGTACCTTTAGTGAAACTCCCCTGTATTGGTGTTTTATAACGTACTAGGAACAGACCGGGAAGAATCGTCGGAGGGAAGAAAAATATCATTTGCATAAAAACATCAAAGAGAAAAAACAAATGCAGGAAGCGCTGGCATACGCAGATTGAATTTCGCAATTTTCGCGGAAACTGTATGAATACAAAATACCTTCTCCTTTCATTTTCAAAGATGCTGTTGTCGGAACTATAAAGACGTCATGGGCGTAGGTGGAAAATTGGAAACGCGAAATGCTATATAGTTTGTGTTGAAACTTGTGATGTATAAACTGATAGGTAGAGTGCCTAGTACAGTGCATCCCTAGCTAGCACAGCACACAAAACGTCCTCTAGCGGACTTATCACAGATGACAGGATGGTGGTCCCGCTGGCACTTAATACTAAGTCATGTAAGTACTTAGCTTGGTGTATATATACCTACCGGATCTCTTTTGTCGCTTTGCCAATGAAATCACAAAACGTGTTAGTCACAAAGGTCCCCGATATGAATGCCTTTCCACACTGTGAGAGCAAATCTCGGAAATGGAAGATCCCAAATGAAGCCGACAATTACATGCACGCCTACATATTTCCTCAGTCCTAGGAACTCCTTAGTCCCTTACAACAAGACTCGGTAATCTACAACATTTACTAACTAGTATTCTGTCCACAACTTCCGTTATATAATCACCCAGCTGTAACGTTTAACGCCAGGGTCGTGGGAAACGTGTTTCACGTGTCGTTGAAGTAACTTAATCTATTATGAATGCGGCTACCACAACGCACGTATATATCCGGCCTTTGAGCCCAGACAATCTCATTATCACCGGGAACTCATCTAATTTAACTTTCATCGTTTCTTCAAGCAGTTGAGTGTCGCGAGGTCGGGAGGTCGGGTGGGGATATGCACTCGTACCGATCCGTGATCGTGGAAGGACAGAGCCTCTGGGCATGCGCAGCGCCAGTTCGTTGCCAGTTCAAGCTACCTGGTAATGTGAGCAGGTTCTAGGAATTGATATGACTACTGCAACACTGTGCCATTAAGGTAATTGTTTCTCGAGGTCGGTTGATACATTACCGGATGTTATCGCTGTGTGCAGTTCAGTGGACGGAACCTTATTGATACTCTCCAAGCAGAGGTCGGGGGAAGATCGTGTCCTTTATATGCCCCGTTTTTTCTGTCGCTAACCCCACCTACGTATTGGATACTGTCTGGCCAATAGATGCAGCCTGGCCAATTTGATACTGTCTTTGCAGCCACCGAAGGATCTGCTTGGAGATTACTTTATTGAAAATGCTTGTTGATTACGTAGGCGTTTACCTTACCTGTTTAGGATAGAGTCAGCATACATGTACTGTACTCATCCATAAAAGAGATTGATCACTCAGTGAGGGGGGCATTTCTCATAGTACATGGGGGGGGAGGTTACTGTCTTCTCGAGTGAGTTTATACAACCTTGACGTAGTGACCGTCAGCCTTTGCAATGTCACGACCTTATACGTGCCCCCACCAAGACCCAAGGCCAATGCTCCATACCAATATACTCGCATCTTTGCACATTACTTGCACATTACCTGACTCACAGGTGTCGTTCCTTTGCACATGACTTACAGGACGACCTCAGTCATGCACAGGCATGACTTACAGGTCGTTCACCTGTCTTACAGCTCAGCTGTCGGAAAAAAACGTCCTTTCGAGTGAGGGTGACCAACCTTACGGGTACTGACCTCCCATCCACCAGCCTTTGTAATGTCACGACCTTACATGCCCCCAATTAATCTCCAAGCAGATGCATACGGTGGCAAGGCAGTATCCATTGGCCAGAGGAGTGTAAATATGTGTTTATCTATAGCCTTATGGACTAATCAAAACTTATGCACATACATGTACGACAATGCATATTTCTGTGACTTCAAAACTTTGGCTTGTCCTGTTGTTATTGTCACCGAAGCTAATTTACACTCCTCTGGCCAATGGATACTGCCTTGCCACCGTATGATCTGCTTGGATTACCCCCAATGCCAATGCTCTCACTTAAAAGTCTACCGTTGAGTGGATGCGAACCACATTCAACCAAGGAGCTTGATTAAACGCGTTTTCTGGAATATCAATGACCTGCAATGTCCTACACTTGACCTTTAAGGTCGTACTAACGGGAGTTTGGTAACACTGCTAGGCTACTATCGGTTGGTTGCAGGTAAACATCCTCTTTTCCACGAATTGTATCCAGACCACTCTTTGTGTAAACCTGAGGTCTTTGAGGAACCAATTATCGACACTCAACGGTGCTTTTGTAAATCCTGCTTACTTGAAGTACTTCTGTCAACTATAAAAGAATTGGCTACGCAAGAAGACGATGTTGAATAAAGGAGACCTCCCTCCCCTATTTACTTCTGTCACATTTTCTTTACTCAGGCAGTGTTTTGTGGGTTCGTCTTTCACTGAGAGATTTTCTTTCGTTCTTTCGAGTCAACAAAATGTCAACACTTGCCAAAGAGGGTTTGCACATAAAACCACACGGTGAAGGCCTCCTTTGTAAGGCTTGTAAGACTAGGGCTTTCCGGGTGTAACTCTTACCTTTAACACAGTTACGGCGGGGTCACATTCGTCGTAGGCCGTCGTACGATTTTCATGTCATCGAATTTTCAAGCAGGCTGTGACAGAACCAATCGCTGACAAGGATTTAAGTAGATTGCATTTTCAGTAACGAGACAGAACAAATTCTGCACTACACATGCACGGCTATCCCCCCCAAATACCGGCCTTAGTTTGCGATCGTAGGACGATCCTACGACGAATGAAAGACGAATGTGACCGGTCATTTACCGCCAGACCTAGGGAATTTGTAGCCTGATTAAATCGCTTTACGGTTGGCCAGAGTTTGGCCGCCGTCCAACATCCAGCCGCCACTAAAAAAAACCCGGCAGAGTTTGTGTTACCATGTGTGTAATGTTCTTGGTGTTACACAGACTAGGGAATTTGGTCGTAAACTGTATGTTGTTACATCAATTCAAGACGGAGAGATTTGTCTAGTTTTGTCCTTTTTTGACTGATGCATTTTTTCTAACATGTGTTATATGATACATTTGAGAACTTTGGTCCGACGTATTAACGTGAAAAATGACATTGTTACATGCTGTGCCTTGTTGAAATCAATCTATTATCGTATTGAGTCAGTCACTCTAATGGCAGGCCAGCCTGTGTGCCAATATCTATGGCCCATTTGTCGTGTATCGGTGTTTTTCGCTTGTTTGTTTTTTGTTTATTCGAGTCGCTATTAACGACTTACTGGGAACTACTCCAACTATCATATCAAGCCTGAAATGACTCATTCTGTAGCAAGAACGCTAAGGAAATAACAAAATCCTTAAAAGTCAAGGTGTGCGTGGGAAATTCAAGAAGTGTGTAGAAAAGCAACAGCACTCCTTTGTGTCACCGCGTTCGCGGGCACATCATTCGGAGTTTAGGTTCAATGATCAGAACTAAAGGCAGGTGGCAAGAACCCGCCCAAAACATCCACTCGCCGCAAAAGCCTCCAAGTGTTGGAATAGAACTTTGTTTTCTTCGCATTTCTCTGAATTCAGGAAACCGGTTGGTCTAGGGATTTAGGTATAAGGACGTGGGAAAGGTCGCAGTCCCCACGCAAGTCTGATACTGGACTATAAATGCAGTACATATGCCCTGGCATATACCGCCTACACATGTGTCCTTTTTATCAAAAGGGTAAGTAGTTGTGGAGGCACTGTTAGTCTATGACAAAGCCAAAAAAAAAGTTATATAAACAAGAGGCAGTCTTTTAGCTGTCTTAAAACCAAAGCCCCACCCCCGTTTTGTAAACATGGTTGTGAAATGTTAAAACCTACTCGGGAAAAAAAAAATACACAGAAGAACGTTTTGACCAGGTTTCTAACAAACAATCTCATGGCGTGTTGACTGTGACGTACATGCTCATCTCATGTTTCTGTTTATCAAGTCGACAGGTAAGTCAACAACTCCTTTTATGGCCATACCTCCTTATATGGATCACTTCTGTCGACCTCTTCTAACCCGTGAGTTTATCATACAGATGGACTTTCATTTCCAGTAACTGGAAGCTACAGATGGTTTCTCAAAAGACGCTGATACTTTGTACCATTCAGGGTCATATTGGTGGGGGGAGGGGGGTTCGGAGATAATCTAATTTGGAAAATACCTGTTTTTTAAGTTACATTCAATCTTTAAGCTATCGGAATTGTTTCGGAATCGGAGCACTTTTACTGGTATACCTCTAAGAATATGATGCGATGGCATCTCCCTTCCGTATAAACTTTTAACTTTTTCGTATTAAGGCCACCCCTTGGGGACTTGTCAAATGGAACGGACCATGTCCTTTGTGCTATGTGGCATGAATGAGGCCAATTTTCTGATGAGCCAGGCTTTATGTAAATGACGTTGTGGTACTGTAATCACATACCCTCCAGACATTTTCCTGTTATGCAAACGAGGTGGTTAAGTTTTTGTTAATTGTGGTTAATTGCACTGTTGTGTTCCTCTGTGCCCTTAGATAACCCCGAAGCTCCGCTGTTGTTGTAAATCGGGGGCGTGACCGTCCAGACCAGTCCATGGTTTCTTGGAAGGAGCCGACGCAACACCTGTCCGTCTTAGAAATTAAGAGCCTTTCAAATCTGAGCCATTCGCTGGGCCAAACAGCCAACACAAGTCTGGTTTCAAGATTTTGTCTGTTGGATCGTTTGGTTACTGCTTTGCTAAATCAAGAACGAAATCACACGCTCGGCATAATAATTACCTTCGCCAAGAAGGTTATGTTTTCGTGGCCGTGTGTCTGTGTGTGTGTGTGTCTGTGTGTGTGTCTGTGTGTCTGTGTGTCAACAGCATAACTTGAGAAGGCATAGATGGATTATCTTGATATTTGGTAGGTGGGTAGGTCTTGATGAGACCTCGAAGTGATTAGATTTTGGGCCCCCTGGCGGCTTGCTATGGTACTGCAGCGGAACTTCCGGTTTTGATATCTCATGATCTGGACATACTAGGGTGATGATTTTTGGATGGTAGGTAGCTCTTGTGCTCAGGAAGAAGTGACGTAAGTTTGGGCCCCCTAGCGGCTTGCTCTGGAACTGCAGGGCCATTTGTATGAAAATGTTTAAAGTAGGATAACTCAATAACCGGTCGACGGATCGTCTTGATATTTGGTGTGTAGGTAGCTTAAGTGATGCTTGACATAATTAGAGGGCAATTATGCAAATTATGATCTAATTTGCATAATTAATGAAGGAATTCTATAATTCAGCTACCTTCCATGATAGCACGATTATACCCTGTAACATATGTAATTAAGAATGAGAGGAACATCGCCATATATTAATTATGTAAATGAAGACCTACTTTGCATAATTAATTAGAAAATACTATAATTCCATAGTGGTTGATGTTGGCAATTTCATACTTGCGCATTTCGAAGTTGACTGGAGGTGAACATCATTCAACATAACTTATCAAAATCAGTACCTCATTTGCATAATTTATGAGGAAATGCTAGAATTACCTTCCTTGTTAAGATAACACTGTCATTGGGAGGAGAATATGATCAACTGATGTAATTCATGCAAATGAGGATCTTATTTGCATAATTAGGGGTGAAATCTATCATTTGTCAGTCATAAAGGGTAACCTCATTTGGCGAAGGTATGAGATCGTGGAACTCTAGTTGTATTTGTAAGATCTTCTTGTTTGAAAAAGTTAACTCACATAATATGTGGTCATATCACCTGCCGAAAGAAAACATTGTGTGATTATATACATATTAAAACGTTGTTGTGAGTTCTGGAGATGTATTAAACATAATCTAGTAGTACCCTCTAACATACATAAACGCCAGACAATGACGTCAAAATCAACAGAAACCAAAAGGACATTATCAACAAGATTTATTGACAAATTCTCTTCGGTCATTGTTTCATTTCAAAGTAGGAAAACATCTGAATCATTGTTTTTTTTAGCTCTCCGTCACATAGAAGTTCATGTCATCAAGTTACAAAAACATCTTCTGAATAGCTTAACACTTTCCATCTTTCCATGCCTTCATTTTTCCTTTGACTTGTAGCAGCAGTCAATGTCATGTAGTACATAATATTGACAATCCATTGTCCCAGTGTCATATACATATATATTATATTTCATAAATATTCTTTGCAACAAGTTTTCACATTTGTTCTCATAGTGGCGCCTCTTATATACTAGTAAATAAAAATCTCTTAGCTCTGTCCTGAGTACACTGACTGCATATATGTTATCTTATGCAGCGAGATATTAAGAGAGTAAACATTTGTTCAAGTATACAATCCGAGACAGGGTGGAATGTTCTTAGAGGAGCCAACCCAGTGTTGCAAAACCTACAAACGTACTACAATACAAAAGCAAAAGCAACGGTTCCAGAACCGTTGCCAGGTCGTTCTAAGTCAACACTAGTATACAGAGCCTTTTGAACAGCCTTCGCAACATTGATTTAGTTAACAAATTGCACTTTTTTGTCTCTTGTCTGTGACGTTTTAAAAGCTCAGCGGATGTCTAGTTCTGTACTGTGCGGGCGAACCAGCACACATGTGGAAGTATTGCTCCAATCTCGTGGGTTTAGGCGTGTTCATTTCCGATCGGTTTCCACCGTCGTCTATACAGAATGACGTCACAGACATGACTCAGACGTATATGCACATTTAAAGACAAGACAGGTATTTATGGTGTCTTTTACCTGTCTTGAGACCTTTGACGTCAAGTTTAAGGCATTGATTTCCTTACATTTCCTACATTTGCATACTCTGGCACGTTTTGGTATGGCAGTGACGTCTTTGGGGTGGCCCCAATCAAGGCAAGTTTGGCTCTGTGCCAACTACACATGGTCACACATGTGTCACAACAAAGTACTTCTATCTGGTTTTAAACAATCGTAAAATGACAATTCAAGTCAGAAACTCAAAAGTTACCTTTGTTACTTGGCACTATATACTGTCCTGGTATAGCAGCAGTTCTGGCGAGTTTCAGCCATCGTTTCTGACTACTATATGTACAAATATAGATTCTATATTTGCCTCTGAATGTCCTTCCGTACTTGAATGGCAAAGTCCATAGTGTTCACCTGATAAGGTATCACAGTTGATAAGGGTACTCCGTCAGGAAGCTCTTCAGGGGTTTTGGTAACGGAAGTTTGTCCAGTTCGCCCTCGGATGTCTGCTTGTGAATCACCGTACGGCACAGGTGCTGCAGCGGGGACACCTTTCCTCTGAGCGGCCGGGCCAGTTTCACCGGCACCTCCCGTCTCCCGTTGGGCTCTAGCCAGAAATGTTGCGCGTTTTCCTCTGCCGACTGCTTCACGTAGTAGTCCACTAGCGTCACCACGCAGTCGAATTCTGGCGTGTCCGATTTTTTGTCCGAGTCTAGTCTGAACTTCCCGTCCTCTGTGTACTGTATCCTGACGCTGGTCGGGCCCCGGGGAGTTTTCACGCTCAAACTGAAGAGATGAGCCGAGTTCTCGCTGTCCCGAACTAGGAACGTGCCGTCTTCTTTAGTCCTTAGTACGGCCTTGGACTGCCCGGCTGTGAGCGCACCCCAGTACCAACCACAGTCCTCCAGTGTTGCTATAGTGTTGGCTAACCGCCGTAGGTCGAAGTAGCTACTTCTAGTTTTGGCCACGACAACACCTTTAGACGCTGAGCCTGCAGTCATCTTGGTCGTCCTTGTCTGTTCTATGTCTGTACTAGTAGATATGGTGAGAGAGTCGAGCATTGTACGCTGGAGATTCTCCGAGAGTTGTAGATATCTCCTCACGGGCCTCGGCGCAACGTGTCCCGACGTAGAGAGAAAAGAAGCACGGTAAACCTGGTCGCTTCTCTTCACGGGGTCTTCTGTGCGAACTGTTCTATCCTGCGCCCTGCTCTCACTGAAAGGTCGGCACAGGCCGCACCTCACCTCACTCCTTGTCTGAACACGAATGGGGCTTCTGGAGAAATCCCTACACAGTGCTGTAATTTAATAGTCATATCCGCTTCTGCGAACAGTACCGCCCTTTATTTGTCACTACCAACCGAGCCAGGGTACACAGGCACTTGCTCTGACTCACATTATTTAAATGAAGGGGCTGGACAAAGGCTGAACACAAAAAAGCTCCTTATAAGGAAAATAGGCCCCGCCTACTGACGTCAAGTACCCGGAAGCAACTTTCGTGTTCCTGTACCGAGAAACGCTGCGTACCTAGCGCTGCGGTGTTTGAAAAGAATGGCTTAAGTGAATGCATACTTCTGACTTGGACAACTTTCAAGTGGCGTGGAGAAATACCTTGAAAAGTATGCAACGTCTTTGTTGCTTGATTCTAAACTTGGAAGGACTTTTCGTGTTATTTTGGAAGGAAATTGGACAAGAATGACTCCTTTGCTTGCCTTACATGTGTTAGAATATACATATATTCATTATAGCCGATCCTATTTGATTCACATTTTGTGACATGTCTAAGAAACCTATAGGTTATATAATCCACATGTGACCCACTTTTCTTGGGAAACACTTTCCACAGAGGATGTTGGCAATTTCACGTGATCACGGTGACTCATCGTAAAATGTACAATTTCTCGTCTGAAAATGACGCGAAAGGGTGGTGACGTCACAACGTACGTTGTGCAGACGACTTGTTCGTCCGTCTTCTTTGATTACATCCGCATAAACAGCAATTTATACCATTAATATGTTCTTTCTTTTGTGAATTGGAAACACGCCCCGGTATGTATGTGCGTAATCTTGACCGAGTTTAGATTATCTCCAAGCAGATGTAAAAATCTGCCTGATTCGCCTGTTTTTGCTACATTTAGCACTGTTTTTAGGGTTGCACTTTTTTTAAAAATTCGCTTCCCCATGGGCATATATTCCGTGTGCGACAGATCTTTAATAGCCGGCAGTTACGATTTTGACCCCAGAATATGTGCTTGGAGATTACATAAACACCTACTGTGGTGTCTGGAGTTCCAGGCTCTGTGCAGATACATGTAGCCTCCAGCAGGCCTTCATAAGAGGTTATGGATAGTAAGATTCGACAATATAAATTATAAGGTTAGTAATTGGCCAGGGTAGTGAGTCGCAGTGAGGGTAACATTTCGGGCAAATGAACTCTACAGTGGCCAAAACCTGGCCAATTTTTCTCCCTATCTGGCAAAATTTGACTATTTTTCAACCCGCATTGTCAGTCTGGTGGAGACTACCGTGTGGATATTCCGCACGCACTGACCCAAGAACTATGTGACAGAATCGGGCTATGCACACACATATTTGCCGTGACTGATAATCACTGTGACTGTGCAATCTCTGTGGTGTTCAAAGACACGGGTGTGGGGTGGGGGTGGATGCAGAAGATTGGTCCAGTTTCTGTGTTTGTTTGTATGTCACGGTGCGCGCGTGTGTGTGTGGGGGGGGGGGGGGTCCTGTGTATTTGTGGAAAATCTAGTAGATATAGAGGTGCGCTACTTTATTTACTAGTGTCCTACATGTACACTTAGTATCCGGACCGGATCTCTTATAGTTCAAGTAGAAAGTATCTTCTAATCCCTTCCATTCCTGGATAATGAATGCATGCAGACATTTATCGTGATGTATACCCTCTGGGCTAAGTAAGCTTTACACTGACAGTGTCTGATCGTGAGAGTGTGGAGGGCGAGGTGGACTTGTTCAACCACAATTTAAGACATTCCAATCCCACCAAATCATGCTGACAAACTCATCATTTATGTGGAAAGACAACGACAAAGAATCACGGACAAATTGTCTGCGGACAAAAATTCCTGGAAACATTTCTCGTCTTTCCCGTCTATTTCTTTGGGTAAGTTGTATAACAACCTGTAACATTCAATAGGTTCCAATTATTCATTATCTCACAGTAGAATTCAAACGCCTGCGCCCTCAGAACCCGGAAGTCCTTATAAGGATATGCACAGTTCTCACCCCCACAGCCGATGACGTCGATCCGACCCCTCCGCCGTGTTTTCGTCACATTCGTCGTCAACCTACGACTTTTATGCCTTAGAACTTTCCAGAAGACTGTAACAGAACAAACAGCCAACAAGAACGTAAGATAACGTGAATGTTTCAGGGAACATGTACGACAATGCCAAGAATTTCGTCAGTTTACGATCGTACGGTGTGTGACCGGCCCTTACCTATAAGCAAAGGGGGAAACTATTGATATGTTGGGGTTGAAATAATCTAAATACATCTGAGAGGAAAAAAAGACCATTTATGAGGGCAAGCGAGATAATGTATTCGAAGTACGTTTGAAGTAATATTTTCAAGAGATTTGTGATGATACGAAAAATAAAAGAAACGCTCTAGAAGAACTGCAGCCAACATGAGTGGGATACAGGTCAGAACTTGAGGACAGGGCATATAAAGCCGTGTTAGCAAGAAAATAGAACTTTCTGCGTAACGTGGGATACGGTGCTTAGTATCGATACTTAATCAAACACCGAGAAACCACAAACCTCCGGTCTTGCATTGCGGTAAAATCTCTGAAAGAATGGCAAAATACGTGTCACTGAATGGAGTGGAATGTCAACAAACCGGTTTGCAGTTCTTTCTACAAATGTTTCCCCGTAGGCTGTTGTGGGGGTTTAAAAAAAGACGAGAGAGGAACAGGGTGTGTCATTCAGAAAATCACAGTCCGACACGATCAACAAGTGGTGCCCGATTGTACAATGCCGTATGCTCCGAATTGATAACACTATACTGTGTAACAACAAACAGAATTCAACAGCAGTGTTCCCCGTAACAACCAGCTCAATTGTTAACCTGTAGGTCATTTGGAGTAGTGTCAGAAGTCACGAACAGGTGTGTGGACTAATCTCCAAGCAGATCTTACGGTGGCCAAACCGTATCCATCCAGCCACTTGGGTGGCTGGATGGATACGGTTTGGCCAATTGGATACTGTCTTTGGCCACCGTAAGATCTGCTTGGAGATTAGGTGTGGACAGTACTTTTTAAAACTCATTTTCAAATACCGTGAGAAAGAACACAGTTAGAATGCTCCACGGTTCCTCGCCTACGGGTACAGTATTTCTGTTCATTGAATTCAGTGACCTTAACTGCTAAATGGATAACTGGGATATTGAGACATGCAAACTGTTAAGTCATGACGACTAAGAGTAATTATACCAGGTAAACCGTTTCTTAGCTTTACAGAAGTCGTGATAACAGACTACCAGAAAACGTGTCAGCAGCCCAGTCATTAATTGTTGACAGCCTTCGGCTTCGGCTGTTCCTGGAAGAAATATGACGTCACGTGTGTACATCATTACATCATCTGTTCTTGACCGAACGGCCGTCTTTACCGCAGGGCCCAGAGGCGGCGGCATGAAATTTCGTATGGGGGGTTCGAGATTTTGCTTGGACAATTTTCTTCAGCACACCGGAAGGGCGGTGCGTTTAAAAGAAAGGTCGTCAAGTTTTCCTCATATATCATGACGTGACCTGTTCTGGACCCAAAGTCGGGCAAAGATCATTTTTACTTCACCTGTAGGGTCCTTTAGCACACCGGAAGGGCGGGGGCGTTTAAAAAAGAAATGTCGTCACGTTTTATTGTAAATCATCACGTGACCTGTTCTTGACCGAAAGGTCGTTCGTACTTCACCCCTAAGGGCCCTTCAGCACACCGGAAGGGTCACGTTTTGTAGGAGGTAGGACTGTCTGTGTCCGGCCACCGTACCAGTAGGACCTGTGGTGCGAATTATTTGACTTAATAAAGGACAGGAACCCACGTGCCCCTATGTCAGTCTTCCCCCAGTCGTGGTCGAGTGTGGAAGGAAATGGCTGCTTGGAAATTGCTTTCCTTACTTGTGTTAGAATCAATGTGATATACAAAACATGAAAATACAAATTTATAATCGCCCATCGTTGCTTTGAAATAAAATAACGTTATCCACGACATTGTTGTACCCGTAGTTAGCAATACGTGCCCAAGTGCAAGTGCAGGTGTTTGCCCTGTTCTGAAAAGCAAATTTGTGACCGTGGTGAATAATCTTAAATCTATTTATCAATCAATAAATCAATACCCTTTATTTACACTGGAATGCCCTGTCAGCCTTATAATTAGCCGCTCTTCCCAGAGGTCCAGTTGGGAGGGGTCACGGGAAACACAATAAATAAATAAATTAAATCAATTAATACAAAAATATTTTACCAAATACATAATGTAGTAGTCATATCTTTTCCAAATTCGCAGTCCGTAAATCAAAGTTCTCAAACTACTGTATCCTTTCTTTGTATCATTTATACGTTGTACACGTACGGCCTTCTTATATAAGCTGCAGTCCAACTTTAGAAAATCATTCTGGGACCGCTTTATTTACTAGTAGTTCTTTCAACGCTCGATCGACAAGGCGGTTCTCCAATGTAAGATATATGTCCTGAAAACGTCTCAACGCCGACCAATTTTCAATGCGCGTGGGTGGCGTTGGCAAAGAAATGACGTCAACCACGTTCCGGCGTTTGACGTTTAACAAGGACGTTCTTGCTAAAAGGGAAGTAGCGTAAATGGAAATCTTAGACCGTTGCACACCTGAAGGCTAAAAATACTCTGACCCTTAGTTTGTGCTTATAAACCTGCAATTCTCCTGCAGTCTCTTAGTGTCACTGACGAAAGGTAGTGGATGCTACCTGAAACGTCTGACCGTTTCCAAAATCATATCCAGTTGCTTGAGTAACTGTTTTTTGGCGTATCTTATCACCTGGATGTCTAACCTTCACCGACGTACTCTGACCCTTACCTCTTCTCTTATCATGATCTCAATGAAAAGCAAACTCCTGACTTTACACAAATTACAGGACGGGCAAGTTAATCTCCAAGCAAATCCTACGGTTGCAAGGCTGTAGCCATTGTCCAAAGGAGTGACCGTGGCTATTAGCTAAATGGCCACTCCTTTGGTCAATGGTTACAGCCTTGCCACCGTAGGATCTGCCTGGAGATTTGTAAATATGGCAAGTGTGTAGTTGTATCAAGTACTTGTATTTAACCTCCTTGGTTGTATATACGTCAACTTGTAACTCTTCCATCTACGTTGAAAACAGCAGTTTCCGTCGCCTCGTTTAAGCGTTTGTATAACCAGACTGTTCTCGCAACTTAGTAACCGTTACTTTTGTTTTGTAACAAAAGCAAATTTCATTACCTTCTTTATTTATTTCATTTGTTATACTTTTTTTCGCTTCTTTCATATATTATTAAGTCATTAGTTTGCCGTATGATTTTGAAGCACTTTTACCAATGCTATTATTGTAATTAGTTATTTTGTATCTTTGTTTTCTTGTTTGTTACTAAAGTATATTTTGTAAATGTATGTCCGCAGGGAACATTGAAAAACACCCTTGCGGCGATATGTTTTCCCCTGGGTAAATAAATAAAAATGAATGAATGAATAACTTGTATGCCGACCTACCGAGACTCTTGGACAAAATCAGAACACGGTAGGCTGAAGTTTGTAGGTCACTGCCACAGGAGTAGGGAGGAAATAGTGACCGAGTTTGTACTGTGGACTCCCAAGCATTGGAGGAGGAAGCCCGGCAGACCGGCTGCAACTTTCATCGATAGCCTGAGGAGAGACACCGGCCTGGAGACTACTTGAGCCAGGCAATGGAAGACAGGGACGGTTGGGCTGCCATTTTGACTCGAGGCCAAGGATACCAGGACTCGGCATAAGTCAAGTATTATACGTCCACAAGTTTCGGTGTTTCACTTTTCATAAGGATATTCTTGCTAAAAGGGAAGTACCTAATGGCAATGGGCAAACGCAGACGGTTGTAGAAAAAACATGTAACATGTAACATATGTTAGTGTTTCCGGTTTCCCGACCGACCCTAGGAAAAAACGTGTCAGTGGGGACCCCTAGCGATCCAAAATATTTTTGCCCCTGCTGGATGCCGGTTTTTACGTCAATGTTAACTTCAGCCGTTTGGCGGCGTCTTTTTTGCACCATGTGTGGGGTGCTATGATTTTGTCGAACTCGAAGTGAAACCACAAAACTGACAAACACACGCACGCACACACACACAGAGAGAAAAATCGGACAGCATTTTCCAGCCTCAAATAGTAAAATATATTCTCTCTCGAAAACTCTCGTGCTCAGGTATTGAAGTTTACACATTACAGGGAAGAAAAGTACAGAGAGATGGCACCGCTTTACTGGCCCAGCCTTGGTAAAGCAAACATCTACAGCAATCTATATCCACATCTCTTCTTCCTATCAAACACAGGGCCTTACAACGTCTACATTCATAACCGCTAAAACAACAGCATGGTGTGCAAGAACATTCTGTACATTACATCAAACTTAAACTCTGTACAATTAAGCAAAATGCAGTATTAAGTACATAAGTGATAAACCTTGATAAAACATAGCTTTGAGGCTTTCAACTAAACAGACTCCAAGAACACTTCAAGGGGTTTGTGATATTATAACAGCAACCTCTAAATGTCAACAAATTCAATTAAGTGTACATAAGTGATAAGAAGGCAAAATGATACAAAGTACAATATACATGACCCATTATGGTCATCCCCAAAGCAAAGTGGTATGTTCCATGCACTTCAATGACTATACTAAAGCTTCGACTATTCCATCCTGTTATAGGGGAACATATGATCACTGACATCTTTCTAAAACTCTCACAGCATGGACACTACAAAGACCACAGTTTGTCTCCCACGTTGTTCTTCTTTTTTACAAAGTAAAACTAATTCTAAGTAGCAGCTAAATGTTACCATGAATAGAAAATCATCCTGCTCATTCCACTTGCATTTTTCATATTCTCTCCTCGTATGTGAGCAAATTGCTTTCCATACTTTGTCCAGTAAAAAGTACATGGTTCCTTGTGATGAGTCATATCGTTATGTACAACAAGCCCCCAAAACATTTGGCTGTCCATTCTTTCACACCAGACACTGCAGTGTGAAAGTGCACAGACAGGGGGAGTTGTTGACACAGTTCAATACACATACCTAGCTTATCATATAAATACTGTTGGGCCACAACACCAATTCTCCTGCAAGATAAAAGTACTTCCATGCTTTCATCGGCTTAAAAACCCTGCTGTCACCCTTTCAGAATTACAGTTAAAAACAGCATAAGGCACTGGAAAGTCATAGATATACATGAAAGTGCCCTGAATGTCTCCTTATGTTAGGGTTCACACATACTATTTGTCTACAAAAATAGCATTGACACTACTACCTTAAGATTTACAATGTCAAGAGTTCTATTCGTTTACTTAGTCACCATCTTCCATATGACATTTTCTACAGGAAAAAGCTGTACAAGTTTTACATCATATTTTAGTACAACAAGACCAAGAAAATGGTATGTGTGAGTCTCTGTCTATTTCTCACATAATGCAATGATTGATTTTAGTTTTAAGTACAAAATGCAACAACACAGCAAGCAAGTACACACACCATAACAGCATCTATTGAATTGTACTTTGGCCTGATTTAACCTTTAAAATGTCAACAATTTAAGTACAATGTCATATCAACTCACAAATGACTTGTTGGCAGTTTATTTTTTCTTACAATAGCACCAATAACATCTTCTTTAATAGTCAGAAGGGATTGTTTTAATATCGTGAGACACACAATTTTACAGCTACTGTCTACACTCAGTTAAAACTTGGGTTTAAACATTGTACTGCCAGACATTATAAACATTTTTAAACTTCTTATTTCGTTTCAACATACACTTAATTACAATTCAGTCACATCCAAATAATATTTTCGGTACAGTTTAAAAATTTTGGTACATAAAGAAGTACCGTATCTTTTAAAAGTATAGCCCGGAAAAGCTATATGCATACCACCATGGACTCCACATGGCCTAAGATTAAATACAATTTACAACGAGATGGATTGTAATCCACCTTGCATGCTACACTCTAAAGCAGCTAAAAGCACGCGCCACCAAAGGGACATATCTCTCCAGAGAAAGACAGCCACGCTACAAATACTTTACATAACAGCTTTTAAATAAATTTACAACTGATGTATGAGGGATATTCCATTCCAAAAGAGTTAAAGAGGAGGGGCAAGAGATTTTTCTGGAATATGACAGATGAGAGAATTTTAACCCTCTTCAGCTTTACAACTGGACATAACATCGGTAGGGTTAATGAAAGAAACTGAACAAGGAAGAGGAATACGAGAGGTTTCCTGGTTTCCCGCTCCTCAGTGTTTTAACCCTTTCCCTGCTTTCACCTCCTGGACCAGTAACCATCACAAACTTGGTACATGTGTGCACCCTTGGCAGAGTACGGGTTAAATGGCTGGGAGGTGGTAGCATAGACATAAATATGAGTTCTTCGGGTGATGTGGTGTCCAAGCCAGCTGCAGCTGCGCAGCTGATGTCACCTTGCCAGCCCATCTGTCTTGTGCAGTGTTGGTCGATGGCAGTTCAGCACCAGGGACAGGCCACAGCACACCAGTCAGCTGGCTACAAACCTGGAGGAAAACAACACAATTAATCATGGTATCTACACAGGTGCTATGAAATTGGTTTGTTTATTTGTTAATGGTTTCAATGCACATATATTACAGTAAAGAAATACTGTATGTTACTAACATCAAGAAATGTACATGGGCCACATGGGAATGCTAAAAACCTATTCGGTTTTCCTTGGGACCTCCTTTGGTTTGATGAGACAATACTTTTTCACAAAATGCTCAGTAACCTACAGTCTTTGTAGTCTGCTCACATAACACTTAACCTATTCCCATACATGTCTCCAAGACAGCTGATCACCGCCTCTACCTTACAACAGAACACCCGCAGCACACAGTCAGTAATGATTACCCCTGCAGTGCATCATTCGGAACCCCTTTGATAATCGAGGATCAAAGATTTCCTCCCAAGTAGGTCAATCAGAACTGGATGGGCCCGGGGCGAACCCCTCAGCTCATTAACGTCTCTACATTCGTTATCCCACACTTGGATTCATCTCTGACATTTTCTGCTAGTGTAACATGCATGAGCAGGGACAATCAATGACGTACATGTATATCCAGAGTCTAGAGAGGCTATTCTGTATTCCAGTCTGCTCTTCACTTTAACCCCTTTGAATTATGTGGTTTCAGAATTCTTCCTACAGGGAAGATGAAAACTACTTGTCTAATACGAACATGACAGAATGGCAGAGGAATGGACATGAAAAATTAAAAGAGCTTGCCAAAATGCCTTTCATATCAAACAGTCACCAATTTTCTCCAATGGTATTTCTGTTGAAGCCTTCAAACATCATCAAGCTGGAAACAACGGTCCATTCTCACCTGACTGTTGCTTCAAACTCTTGACAAAAAATCGATAGATTGCGAAGCTCCCTAATCTATCCCCACCATGTAATTTTCCTCCCCCTGATGAAAAAGCTCCCTCCAATCCCCCATGATCCTCCAGTGGTTGCATCCTTGTGGCATCCCAGCTTCCCAAAGACCCCATGATGAACAGATCATGTCCAGTGTCCCTATCAATCTTGTGACCTCTGTGAAGGTTTTTAACCAGTCCTAAGGCTTTCTCCCCAGTTCAATTTGACCACAAGTAGACATTTTATATTCAACTACAAAAAAGCATTCCAAGGGGGAACCTCTTCCAAGGTAACATCTATTAGGTTTTCCTCACTTTATATGCATCTTCCTTAGCCTTTACCAACAAACAGAAAAATCCTGAAAGTTATGATTCTGAAAATTAAAATCCTGAAAATTAAGATGCTGAAAGAATGTTAAAAGAAAAAACTAGAAGAATTTTTTGGGGATCATTAACAATTTGAATCCAGCCCTGTCCCAAAGTTTTTTTTCTTCTTTAGGGCCAGGAGTTGAAAATTAAGAAAATCTATTTTAAAAATTCTTCAGTTGTTACAGAGGTAAAAAAAAATCTATTTCATCTATCTGATTGGAATGAATAAGATCAACAACCTGAGGCCCTATCTCATGATCATCAACGATGAACCACATAAAGCACAGATGTCCACAAATGCAGATGCCAAGGACATTGCCACCCAGAGGACCTGTATCTTGTACTTGTAGATAAACAGTTTTGCTGTCAGCTTTTCTTTCAGGAGATTTGTCATTACAGCGATCACCTTGTCTGTCCACCCAATCTCATTCGCTTCTGATTGGTATCTCCTGACCCAAATATGCCAGCAGGTATTACCTTGGCTATGCAATTTCAGGACTGAATGGGGTCAGTAATCTTAAAGGTCTCTCCTAGATGGCTTCCAATTTAGATAAGAAAACCCCACTTTACCCAGAACACCATCTATTTTGTGTTTATTTTATGATCTACCCGATGACATATTGCGCAGCACCCCATTGAGTGAGCATTTAGCACCAAAGCTTACATAAACATCTATAACCATATATTTCTTCTGCTCAATACTTTTCCTTGGGTCTTCATATTGACTGGGAATGCAAATGGTCTGTTTATGTATTGGTGCTATTGCCTATACAGCCTATAACAGCTCTAGTGCATTCTCCAATTTGGATGTTATTACTAAAACTTAATGAGGAATAATGTAGGTTCCCAGTACTGCAAGATAATGACAAACATTTTGATGCCTTAATCCTTTCATGTATGTATATTTTATAAATACTTCTTCAAGTATCCACATAAATCTTCATTCTTGTCGACATAGAAAACAATTTCTACACAGCATGTACAACACTGTTGCATTATGTGCTGTATTTGAGAAGCTGTGTTGCATACAAAATTAGGAGCTCAACATCAGGACTTTTATTGACTGACTAATCGGTGGAAATGAAAATTAAACATTGCAACTTAAATGCAACACAACCTGCAACCCAAAAGCCAATTAGTATCATGCAAACCTTAGAATAATCCTTGACTAGAAATTGACTTCTTGACACGAGGGAGGTAACAGAGGTACTAGTGCAAGAAATGAAACCTAACCTATTGTCTAACCTCATAACTGATACTTACTTTGTGCCAAAAATCTACATCAGCAATGACAATCATAGTACTGTTGACAGTTTTATTGCAGATGTCAGTATCTGCTTTACACTACCTAATAAGAGTGTGCTACAAGGCTTACCTGTACTACTACACCAGCTAGTCCCAGTCCTCTGCATTTGAAGCCACATCCTCTTGTGAATTCCCATCTGGAAAGACTCTCAGAGAGTTCCGCACATGTTCCAGCAGCGCTGTGTGCATAGATGCATTCGGACTCTCATCCAAGGAGCTTCCCGACGTCGAACCCTTCCTTTCCAACGTGCTTATTGCTTCTGTCCTATCTCTGTCTTTGTCCATGTCACCGACGCTGCGTATTGATTCCATCAGTCTCCCGCGAGGAGATTCAGAATCAATCAGTCCGGAGAACGATTTTGATCTCGTCTTGTATTCTGGGGAACCTACTTCGTCAGGCGCTTCTGATATCGCGTGCATGGGCTCACTAGGTGTTCGACTCCTTCCCACGGTGTAGCGAGTAACCATGGCGTAGGAAGGACTCTTTGGGGTAGAGGAAGCTTTAGGGTTTCTCTTCACAGTCCCAGTTGGGCTCAGTAGGTCTGCATTGCTGAACAGACCCAAGTCACTGGTCCTCGAATGGCTGCGAGTGTTTGACATCACTGACTTCAGATCCTTCATGGTGGCCATCCCGCCTCTTTCCACTTCGTAGTCATCTGTGAGATCGTCCACACTACTGCACGTGGAGGACGCGTCGTCCGGTGAACGTTGTCGCGTGAGCATGGGGTTCTTCCTCAATTTCTCCGCAGCAGACATCCTTGATGACGGGTCCAGTCTCATCCCGTTTTTCAGCAGGAGAGCCTTGAAATCTTCCCTACTTGTGGAGTTCTTTGGACCAAGTCGGGACTTCGGTCTTGGTGTTGATTCAGATGCTGCAGGTGTACTTGGCTTCCTCGTCTCGTTCCTGTTCACAGCTCTCGGAGCAGGTGACGCTGACCTTGCCCTTCGACCTCCATCCTCAGGGTCCACATGAATTGTCAGCCTTTTCTTGGCCTGATGAATCACAGCAAACAGATCGTCTGTTGTCTTTATCGTCGGGCTTTTGGCTGTCACTTCGTCTGGACCCCTCTCTTCAGTCGTCCTGTGTAAGGTCCCACCATTTCTAACAGCAGCAGAGTGTTCTCCATTTACCACAGGGGTTTCCATGAAAGTCAGATCCACATAAGCTTTTGTTGTTGGGCTCCTGTTTTCCAACAGAGTACTGGGCGATCTAGGTGGAGGGCCAGAGTCCTGGAGTACCTTTGCAGTGGGGCTCTTGTTCTCGAGGGGCGTGGTTGGCGTTGGTGTTCTAAACGTAGCACTTGTGGGTGTTTTTGGTCTCACGTCTGCAGAAGGGGTGGCGAGAGTTTGAGGTTTTGGTCTTGTGTCAATCATGAGACTCTTTGGTCGGACGTCCCTTTTGGGTGACGGCTTGGGCGCTGTTGGCGGCGGCCCTTTCTGCTTCTGAAACATTGGTCCCTTTGGTTTGGGGGAGACAGGGGGAGGTTTTTTCGTTGGTGTTCCCTGTATGGTATCAACAGAAAGTAGGCTACTGACAGCACTTTCCGGAAAGCTCCTTGGTCTAGCTGGCCTTTCCACTGCCAAGTTACTCAGTCCTGAGGGAGGTATTGCTGCAGCTGGTGGCTTGGTGGCAACAGGTGGTGGCCTCCGCAGGTCTGGCACAGCTGAGGATGTTATCGTTTGTGGGGGAACAGTGACAACCGGACTAGTTATGACACGCGTCACCTTGGGTGGAAGAAGAACGGCATCCAGGTCTGTTTCCATCACAGTAGACTGCGGAGTTGACTGAGGCACGGCTGGGGCAGGTTTAGTTGGCACTGTAGCGTAGTGCTTGCTACTTGGGTAGGGCACAGTGAGAACTGTACCATTGTGTACTGTAGCATGTGGGGTGTTGTCAACAGTGATGTGTACATGTCCTTTACTTTGTGTTATCGTTTCCACTGCCGCCTTTGCACCACTCTGTGAAACTGGTAAGCTTTGTTCGTTCTGCTCTGGTGCTGTTTGCTGGTTGGTGGCAACCGGCAGATCTGATGGTCTAGGTGGGCTAGGCTGTGTGCTGGATTTCTCTGCTACTGGTTCAACTGGTAGCCCCTGCTCTTCTGTATTACTTCTATTACCAGCTTGGAAATCGTGGAATGTGAATGACTGACGCATGTCAGATACATTACTGGCAAACGTTGTGTAGCTCTGGGATGGAGGAACAGACTGTGCCCCCTCGCCAATGTCGATGCTAAATGTCCTAAAGGACGTTGTCCTGTCCATTGAGAGGCTGTCGTCTTCGCTGATCTCGGCTTCCGACCTTGACGACGCCCGACTCCTGCTGCTCATAGAACCAAACAGGGGAGTGTGCGACCTGCTCCTCATGAACACCGGAGAGTCCTCACCATTAACACTACTTGCCTCGCTCTGACTTGGCGTTATCTGGCACAGCGAATACATGTTCACGTGCCGCTTTTGGTCCGACGTACCAAAGGGTCTTGGGAACGACCTCTCCTCTGTGCTTACACTGCCTGTTGTAGTTGTCTCCTCCTTTCTGCCATTGACCAACGGGCTCTTTGACGAGTTGTCACCCTTACCGAAGGTAATACCTTCTCCGTTAGAGCTGACTCTTCCCCCGACTGTCTTGTTCCTCTCCCTCTTCTTCTTCCAGAAGCTCTGAATGGCCGACTTGATGTCTTTCGGTTCTGAGGCTGAGGGTTTGATGCCACCCTTTTCTACAGCTGAGGAAGAACCAGCTCCCTCTTCCTTGCCCTCAGAGCTTTTGGTACTGCCGCTGCTTGTGCTACACGTGCTTCTTCTTCTCTCATTTTCTACATGTGCGTCGCCATTTACCTGTTCGTTCTTCTTTTGCCAAAATTCTGTTACGGCAGCTTTGATGTTGGGAGGAGGGGGAGGGGGTCTGTTTGGCTTTCCACGGAGATCCCCCTTACTGCTGCCGCTGCCCCTGCTTCCCTGACTGCTGGTTCTTGATCTAGATGGGGTACCGCGACCGCTGTCAAGTTTGGATATCCCACTTAGATCAGGGCTGGACTTGGATTGTGGCGTGAAAGACAGAGACCTCTGAAGTGTAACAGTTCTCTTTGGCGGGGGAGGGGGCGTTTTCTTTTTACGATCCAAAGTGCTCGTGCACGACTTCGATTCGGACGGCACGTGAATCACAGTTTCAGTGCTAAAGTATGAAGACCTGTTGGGGAGGGTGTTGTACCCATCGTGATATGAACTCCTGTTGGAAGTGGTATAATTATAACCAGCCATCATTTCATCATACATGCCTTCAGTGAATCCACTGCCATCGTATGTAAGCTGTCGCTTCACTCTAGAACTTGTTAGGCTCGAGTCTTGGCCTGATTCGAATGTCTTGAGACCCGAATCAAGATGGAAAGAGGTGTAATAACCATCTTGGTCGACAGAGTACACAGACGAGTCGTCCTTGGAAGAGTTCACACTATGTCTGTCACTCATATCTACATCCCTCCAGCTCCACCCAAATCCTGTCGTGTCGTTGGATGATTGTGATAAGGAACGGTTCTTGGGATCTTCCGTTACAGCTCGCAGCCAAGACTCGGAATCCATGGCGGTGAAGTCTGCTTGTACCTCCTGCGAAGGTGTTATTACCGACCTGGTCGTTGTTGAACTTGAATAGCCAGACTTCTTCAGGGTACTGTCAGAGAAGTCTCTAAGGGTGCCCTGAGAGCTCAGCGTGTCTGTGTTGTAACTCGTTGTTTGTCTGCTCTCATCTCCAAACATGGCAGACGACAGGGAGTCAGTCTCGTGGTGGTCGTTGACAGAAAGAGCCGAGTCACTGGCAGAGTGACAGTTCTGTAGGTTGAATTTACTGGTTTGCGCATCTTTGAAAGTTGTGGTGTTGTGGATTTCGACAGGCACTTGGATCTCGTGTTGTCCGCGGAGGATCGTGTCGGAGGTCATGGAATGACGTGCGCTGCTTGTACCGCTCCAGTTACCAGACGAAGAGCGGTTTTCCTCCTTCGTTTGTTCATTCTTTCTGTTCCTCATCTGCACCACAGCGTGGGCGATGGGTGAACCAAAGATGGGTGACGGAGTAAGTGTACTGCTGTCGGACAGGTAAACTTGCTCCGTATTCTTGTTGTGGATGGAGACAGTTGTGGCTGACATGGTGAGGGCAGCATTGGACAGCTGCGAGCTGCTGACACCGGGGATGTTTGTGCTGACCTCCACTTGTTTCAGCTCTGTGGGCTCAATTTCCAGGGAGCGGGGACGAGTGGCCGACGAAGCAACCCACGGCTGGCTCTTCCTCAGAACAGTGTTATCAGCAGTAAGCGGAGGAATGCCACCGTTCGGATGCTGGGTTGCAGAGAGTGGAGAGGAAGCGAACGTACTTTCTGCCGACGACTCTCCATTCTCCGTGGCTGTTTGTATATCTCTCTGTGCAGGTTTCGTCCCAGGCTGTACGCCTTCTCCCGTATCTGTTTGCGTCATCTCGTCAACTTGAGGCACTTTTTGCAGCTCTGGTGGGAGATGAATCTGTGCGATCGTCTTGGACCGATTCGATCGCGTCCTCCTGCGAGAACGGTGATGCGAATCCCGTTCCAGACTTCGATTCCTTCGCTCCGGCGAGCTGGGGATCTCGGTGCCCGTCTCATCCATGGAGGAGATGGTGTCGTTGAGATACATGGACCGATTGCTGCGCTGGCTCTTCTGCCTGACCAGGCTCAGCTCCTTCTTGATATTCTCGGGCACGCCCGTGACGGTCTGCCTCCGTCGCCTCCGTTCGCTGCTGCTGCGCTTCTTCTTCCGCCTCCGAGTCTCTGGGCTGGTCTGATGAATCAGCGACCGGCGATACCTGCAGGGGACGAGAATGTAATTCTGAACCTGGACACAGATGATATACCTACAGCTATTGGACATTCATTTTCTTTACGGCGAAACATTACTCCGGGTGGAACCAGGGGAATGTAATCTGTTCCACATTCTCATGCTACTGTCGTTACTATTCAGTACACAACATTACCTCAACATAGTCTTCACAAGATGCGGACTGAACACAAACTAGTCTATTTTGCATGGCGAGATGTTGACAAGAATGCAGAGATATTTGTCCAAATCGCATCACCACATCAATCATTGTAAAGTAAGTGCCAATTGCAATAGCTACGCAATAATTTCGAAACAGCTATAACAGGGCCCTACATCTTCTTTCCTGTGATCCAGTAAGCTCCCCTAAAAACAATTATTGTCCATTTCATCTTTGTCAGAGTCTTTCAATCACAGGCGGGAAATCGATAGCCATCCTTGTTCCAAACGGCCCACGACTTGCTTTCTGCTCACCAGGCCAATAAATTTGTCACGGAACAAAAGACGGCCAGAATGAAGAAAATTGAAAACATGAGGAAGCATCCGTCATTGTACAATGTCAGGGACACTCCCTACATGGATGTGCAATTATTGCTTTTCTAGTGCAGTATGTTTTCACTGATTTTAATGTCTGGGAATGCAATTAAGGTTGTATTGGATAACAATGGCCTGCATTTTCTGCCAGAATGAGCTGTTGATGTATAATCATTGAAAGAGTAATTAGCTGCGAGACAAGGGCTGTGCCCTCTGTCCTTGACAAATTATTGGAATGCTGCTGCATTTTCTGCAAAGATAAAATCATCTGAAAATTTCAATCATTTGGGGTGTAATCAACAATTATTATTTTTTCAGTCATCTGCACTAGATCTATCCTGTTTGTGTATTCAAAATTGACATAATAGGATTCTGCTAGCCTGATGGATTTTTTTTCATAATATGCATGATATCACTGCTGAGCTGCGTGTTATATGAACCTTTGCATCTCTAAATTAATAACAATTTTGTCTACCTTCTAATTTGTCTAGCATCCTGTAGGTTGTTTGTTTGCCATCATTTGCCAGTATAATTATGTAATATATTCATAGTGCTACGTAATGCCATACAGTATATCGATAATACGTTCTGTACATATATATATATATCTGAACGAAATCAATAGATGCTACAATGGAGTTCTTAAATTGGGCTGGGACGTGTGCTAAACAATCTATCTAGCTTTGATATTGGAATCCATTATCCAACCAAGGCATCTAAATCACAAGCATGTAGCAGGCTAGGAATTTATAAAAGCTGTGTTCACTTGTAGTAGATTTTAAATGTGCTGGCCAATATGTGAAGTCTATCTGCCACCCTTCAATAAGGTTCTCTTGAAAAAAAACAATTCTCCTACTGCCTGGTTATACAGTGGATCTGAGGCTTTAGCATTATATGGCTATGTCAGATTCATAACTCTCTTTACGTGATCCAGTCTGCCCCCTTACCTGGACATACGGTCAAACACGGACCCCGATACGTCCACAGGAACGACAGCGGAAGGGACAGCGTTTTTGCGGAGAGCCTCCTCTGGCGTGGGGAGGGGCTGGTTGGGCTGGTTGGTCTGGATGTCCAGCGTGTTCAGCCGGTACTCCCCAGACTTCGGCCGCGGTCGCGTCGGGACGCGCTGTAACTCCTGCCATTTTCGCTCCTGCAGGACAACAAAAGCAAAACACTGGTTAGAGACCATAAACAACAACAACATTTTGCAACATTGTACTCCAAAACCTTTAACTTGTACGTAACCTACCCTACCATGTCAGAAAAACACTATCTCGCAGCCTAACTACATTAACATCATTCTTATTTTGCCCTTGTGCTAACAAAATAAGGGTATTCTCAAGGTAACATTTGTAATATAATATCAATACATAGAAATTCAATTAGAATTGATATGGTGTACACAGAGGCCTTTAATATGACAGTATGCACAATATATGTACAACAATACAACATACACTGCAACAAACAGGAAGAAACTGTTACATTATTGCAAAATATACATGTAGGCAATCGCAACATATATGCTTCAGATGTGAGATGTGCAACAGACCATCAACACACGATTCAAATCCTGCAAAACCGAAAGATTAACTGTACATCCAGATACCATATCACAGCTGTCCCCAGATCAATACATGTATTGACAAAACAGCACGTTTATGAAATGGATATACATGCAACAGCACACATGGTTAATATCCTTAATTGTGGGTATACCATATCAGCTAGTCCTTGCCCAGTGCTGGATCGATAGCATGCAGCATCTATTGTGGCATTCTCATTCCCCCCACACGCGGCCATGTATAAATTCAGGGCCAGCCCTGTGACCACATTGTCATGGATTTGTGCACCTATTCAAAGGGTCTGGAGGGGAGTTTACGATCCCTCTTTGCAAACTGATTTCAACGTGATTGGGGATTTCGTAAAGCAATCCAGTCCAGCTTTGGCAGAAATAATGCAGCCTTGATAAGCTTCTTTCTATAATTTCAAAGAATTCGATCAGGATTGGCAATGATATTAAACCTTGGGGATTCTAGCTTCAGTATAACCCCATGCACACCCTCCAACAAAGGTTGTAACAGGTGGGATTGGGCCAGCTAAATTCCATTTACTGTTTCCTAACACTTTAAACTAAGCATTTTGCCCATTAATGCCAGCAGACTAGTTGTACCGGTACCACCAAGTTGTGAATGCTCAACACAACGTCATCTCAAAAGCATTCACAAGCTTAGGACAAACCATCTATGGTGTCCACTATTCAGTGTTGTGCCAGCAATACTAAGCAATTATTATAAGTTGCTTCAACATGGCCAATTTTACTAGACACTCTTCCACCCCTAGATAAAAGATTCCCTGCTTTTGATTCCCAGAATTGAATTGTCAGATACAACAACTTACAAAATTGCTGTTTCCTTTTATAGACTAGGCAAAATGCCACACTGCTCTGACAAGTGAATTTGACATTTTGAATGCCGCATCCATTTACCTTGGCACCTGACATGGTTGAGGATGCTTAGCAGCTAGCATGGTTTATTACCTCCATGAATGGAGGTTCTTTTTTCAGTGTGTCTGTGTGTTTGTTTGCTTGTGTTTCTGAAATTATTTCCACATGCTAGGCACGTCAGGGACACTGACAGGACATAAGGTCAAAGGGCCCAGAAAGGTCCCAGAAAAGGCTATCCCATTTCCTGTGGAAGTTGCACAAAATACCAGCACACAGTTGGGATGACTTTGTAATATTGTGACCTTGGCTTTAACTATATAACATACATTAGTATACATTTTTAGTTCCACATTTCATATAAAACCAAAAGGTAAGAAGAAAGATTCAAGATAATATATCCTGAAATGGTGGTAAGGAAGTATTACATTTTGTATATGTGGTTATTTTACATGCAGGCCTTCCCCTCAATCAATAAAAGGCCCAATTTCTTGGCAGAAATTACAGACAATAACTTTGATCTACAAGCTTTCATGAACAACTTTGCATACAAGATTACAAATTTATCTCCACAAATTGGTCATGTTTCAATAATTATGGGAAAGCTATCACTTTTACCACATGGTAAATGGGGATATGAGTATAGGAATGGAAGACGCGTTAATATATCAACTGGCAGATTTCAAATTTCAATCTGATACCACAAAATTGATAGCTATTTCCCATGATAAAACCAAATGTGGTTCAATACATCAAATATGTATTTCAGTAAGAAATGTAATAGCCACATCACAAAATGTGAAGACATAACACAATACAGCAAGGCGTACAATTTAGCTATGTTACAGAAAAAAGGTTTTCATTATCTAACACTAAAACAGCTCCAAGTGTAAGTAACATTGACCGCATAATATACATACAATCATGTCAGAATGCTCAAGTCTGGGAGGCTTATATTCACCATAAATGACATTACAGACTCTATTCCCAAAGCAGCCTATTTCTCTGCAACATATGAATACCAAACACAACTGAATTACTGTAGAAATCGCATTACCGCCATATGCACTGGCAAAATACTACCCCCGACTCTGTCCCAGTGGGACAACATAATGAAATGTGCGGAGCTTACACTATCAGCAAAACAAGTTATCACAGCAAATTCTGCCGCTGCCTGCAATATCTCTAAAAGCCTAATGATTGATAAGTACAACATGTACAAGCTGCAGGTTTTGGATTAAAAGCTGTTATTATATATAAACATTATTACGTAGTCATAATTCTAGCAAGACGAAAATTTCCTAATGCAAACATCTTCATACAACTTTTACCTGTACTTTTTGTAAGGTCTAGAAGAGGAACTTTCATCTTCTGGATTTGAATCACCCTTGTATGTCCTTGAGTATCAGGGCTTTATCAAGTTCATGTGTAGCCAGTAAAATATTGCAGTAGCACCCCCTTGGGACCCCAATCAAAACTGCAATCATTTCCTACAGCAGTAAGAGCAATCTTGCATTAACTATTCCCCAAAGTAGGTTCTGTATATACTTTTACAACAGTAGAATATGCTCAGGGAAGACAGGTCAAAAACTGGTGGTAGGCAATATGTTATACCTTCCACATTATGCAAATGATTGGGACTAAAACTGGACATATGGCATGGTATGGAACATTAGTTTTACACCCTTCTGGGTGCAACGTCTTATTTCTTCCTCCTTGAAGATTCCTGGGAGAGATTACCTTCTTCCAGGAGGGAGAGCCTGATCTTGTAACATCTTTACGGGTTGGGTGGCAAAGTGGCCATAACCAGGAGCTATCAATCTGGTGAAAATCAATGGCCGTGGCACCTTTCAGGGGGAGTGTGAAGATGGGGCTAAGGCTCAGGTGGCATCAGAGTTCTCTGAGTTGCAAAAACTGTAGCAATTGGTCAAATAGGGTGAATGATTTGTCATAGGAAAGACTACCCAGTCAAACCTGTACAAGTGACCACCTTTACAAAAGGACCACCTGGCCAATGTGACCACTTTTTTGGTGGTCCCTTGCATTATTTCTCCCATTGACCAATTAAGAATCCTGTCTACAGTGCCCACCTGTCCACATAGACCAGATTTTATCGGTCCCCTGAGTGGTCTTCTTGGGACATTTTGACAGCAATTTTTCCTTTTTTTCAGTTTTTGACACTTTCGACATCTAGCATCTCTGGCAACTTGTTCACCATACAGCGATCAAGTATCTTGGCCAATTTTTCAACATTTGTTGTAGTTGAGAGACTAGATAGTCTACATGTAGGAGGTGGTATTATTCCGCATCCTAGCTTTAACTCTCTCATACGTGAATACATGTTATTTGAATTCATGCCAAAGCTTGAGATACTTGTCCAGCCATAGCCATCTGCCTATGACTTCATCACAAGACAATTTTCTACCTCCCCCCATGAGCTCTGAAATGGAACAGTCCAATACTTCAAGGAGATAACAACATAAGTTGTGACTGAGATAAAATGGACATGTTCCATGGTAAACTAGGTAAGGATAACATACAACATTGATTACTTAGCCAATCAATTCCTGATAACCACTCAACTGGAGTCCAAACAGATTGACTCATCCATTAAGCAATCAATTACCACTATTGTAAAACCATTATAGCTCAAGCTGAAATAAAGGTTTCAGCAAGGGTCAAGGCACATAATATGAATGTATCCACACGCCATCATGCAAATCTAGTCATGCATCTAGGCACAATCACTCAGATTTCAAGTTACAAGAATGGAGTAAAACTAGCACCACATTTGCAGCAGTTACACGTCATGTACTGTACTGTAAGATGTACATATAAGGCTATCGACATGTAGCAATTTAGTTTTATGGGCTTCAACATTATTGGCCAGAAAACCCAATTTCCCAAATCCTATTTTGGAAGTACTTAACGATATGGACACAATCAATCCTAGGTCAAGCTATGCTCTATTTCTAAGATACAATCAGTAAAAGGTCAATCTGTTTCTTAAGACAGTATTGTAAACTACAAATGTCCTTTATACTTTTCCAGTGTCTCATACCAATGAAATTCTGCACAACATTTTAAATATATATTAACATCAACACGAAATGATTGCAAATCATCTAGTGTTACCACATAAATTTCCTCACGTTTGAATTAATCTTCTACATTCTATAAACTTTACAACCTCTTCAAAAAGATCAATAAAGCCCCTTAGTCAGTAGCACTTTATCCAAAATGACCTTGATATTCCCTATTCCCTACAGGTCCTATATAACTTGGCTAATCTTCAAGAAGAGGAAGGGCATATTGAAGAGTATATTATGTCTAGTTCCATCACATAATGGGGTTATTAGTAAAAGATGGAGATGCATCAAAGGCATCTTCACTCGTGCCAGTACATATCCAGGCCATTTAGAAGTATAATACATATTCTGGATTTGATACGAAGATGGGAGGATTTTTTTCACGCAGCTTTTAGAGAAGATTAAGGCACCCAAAGGTTCTTCTAATTGCACACATTCATATCATCCTAGATCTTCCTTCAGTCAACAAACTTTCAACAACATGCTAATTGTTTTTTATCACTGTAGTAGAAAGCTATATACATGTAATATAACGACATGTTGTTGATAACTCAAACTTCATGTCTTTTATAACATATCATAACAGTATCTTGGAATATGATATAATAAGGGATGGATGAGGAAACATTATGAGGGGTTGAAAAATGAAAAATTGATGTTTGCATCTACTGATTTAGAAAAAATAGCTGCAGGAAAACAAAATTGACAAAAAGCAACAAAAGAACACTGAAGAAAATATTCACAAACTGTTCACAGTTTGAGATTTACAACGTTTTAACACATCCCATCCACACATCTTTATCTAAGATATTTGTAACATTTGTATTTACATGGTCATCACAACAAGCAATTGGTGAAGCTATAAAACAGCTATCCTGCAGTGAAATCTTTCCCTAAAAATGTTAATTCTTATCCAAGACTCACCTGTGCATGATACAACATAGGAGTTACAACTCCTTCAACTGATCGCACAGTGATGAAAACCATAGTGCACAAACTCAGAGATACGTGTAGATGTAATCTTCTACATGAACACAAGCACACATGCATGCACCAACACTCAACTGCACACCCACACAAAGCACCCAGCTTTTTGAAACCGGCAAAATTTCGCGGATATCACAAATCTTACCAAAAGGTGGTACAAAATCAGCGGCATGTTTTCACTGGAACAAGGAAAAACAGCAAATGTTCGACCATTTATGGCATGCGCCAACGGAACAGTGGGGTCTTCAGGGAACACATTTGGTTAGTCTGGTTATCTGATGACAGCTCTGAACAGGTGCATTGAAAACACTTGTGCCTCAACATTAGACACATTGCCCCTGGCACTGGGGCTGCCTTTGTAAAAGCCCAAATAAGACAGCCATTTCTAACTTCTTGTGTCGTCTTATGGACTAGGGAACACCTTAGCGGGATAGATGGAGGCCTGGTAGGGAGAGAGAGGGCAGGGGCGGGGGTTGTGTTGCAAGTTTTGCGTGCCTAAACTGGATAGCAGACACGAGGTCAAATACTCTGATGAGGGATGTCAAGTGAAGTCAACAGAGCTGTTAACATCTACCATAATGACTGAATCCTGACACTTACTTATCTTGAATTTAGCAGAAAATTTCAATCAATCACAGCTGTAATATCTTTCCAGACATTCTGTAAAGAGGTTTCAATGAAGGAGGTTGTAACGAGGAGTAACCCAGAGTCAAGAATGTCCTCTTTTCTTGGCAAATTCGACACATACGCTTGAAGATCCTTGGTCACATAACTCACACAAGTGAAAGATCCTGCATACCAATAGAAGGCCCATTTAACTACCACAGCAAACCCTTACTTTAGAAGGGGATGTAGCTGTCTTTACCCATGTAAATGGAGTTGTCACCTAATCTCGATCTAATGCATTCAAACTATAATCCATGAACAAGTGATAGGCATGTTCAACATGTGTATCTCCCAAATGTCATGCCACATGAATTGCTATCCATATATCTACAAGCTATTACTACGTCCCGGTACTGAAGTATTGTTTTGGGTGGACGAGCTTTGGTTTGTGTATCTCATTCTGTTTGTCTGGACAGAGTAGGTTGACACCACATGGGTGGTGGAGGGAAGATTGACAGGCAGAATGACAGGAGATCAAAGGTTTCAGAATCTTGCCAGGGAGCCAGCAAGAACTAAAATTTAATTAAAGGTTGACATGGGGGAATTCAGGATACTTCACGGAATTTGAACTGAAATTCATGTACTGTACTTCCAAAATTTCTGGTACTGTAGTACAAGTACATGTTAAGCACATGTATACTTCAGACAGTTATTTAATGTGCCAAAACTCTACAATCAAGGGCAATACCAGATCAAGTACATTCTGAAATTTCTTCCCTCGTAAACTTTCAAAGGCAAACGATCGAGTATTAGGAGAGTTTTACTGCTGCTAATATCTTCACAGCAGTAACAGCTGTAATAAACGGTGTAAAGTCGGCCATCATCAGTTACAATTAACTGTTCCACTGAGGTTCATTGATGTGATTGCAAGTTGTAAAGAGATAAAACTTCAGCGTTGATGCTATTGTAACTGCTTGTCTGCCATACTAACACCGCTTCTAACTATGTTTATCACATACTGCTGGTGCTACAAAGGCTTTCACAGCCTACTTTAAAGTCAAGTCACACCACACAAAGTGGAGCAAAGACTTAACTTAATGGTGTAATTTTCCATTAATTCTGTTATACATGTAATATAGCCTGTGACATATCTTTTAGTAGCAAAATCTATCTAAAAAGGAAATGTATTGGCCTGAAAACAGGGAAGCACTACAATAATATCAAGTTTCTTCTTTTGTATTTGATGGAACTTAACTGTTCCTACAGTGTTTTCATTAAAAGTTCTACAAAAGCTTGATAAGTTATAGTGGGCACTAACTCCTGTCTATTGGTTAGCTTTATCAAAGGGCAAAGTTATATCACACCATCAAAGTGATGGGCCGATTTTACGCGTCAAAAAACACTTCATTGATAGACTACAGGTACAAAAGGTAACGTGGTGTTCTTGAATAATAATTGCCTTCTTAAGTTTGACATTTAGAGTTATGAATTATGCATAATGTATTTCCGGATCTTGCATAATTTTTCAAGTTGGCCACATCAAAAAGGTGGTAAATGTAATATGTTTTTCCATGCTCAGGTAAGGATAACAACTACAAATTTTAAATTAAAGCAGAATGATAGCTCAGCAAAATCAATCCTTTCATGTAGAGGAAAGCAAATTAAACAATGATGGAGGGGGAGGGGGCAATAACAAAAAATACCTAAATTTATTTTGGTGGCTGACCTTTGAAAAAATACAGTTGGTTGCTTCTTTTTAGCCCTCTATTTTCATATTCATCTAAGTTATTTTATTTATACCAAGGCCAGTGCTGGAAAAATGTTGAATTGAGTGTACTGTAAGTGCAGAAACTTTCGCAGTGCTTTTATTGCTCTTACTGCAAAATTATAGTGTCATGAATATGTGTTTTATGGTTCTATTGTACTACAGAATTGTTTTCAACTGCAAACTTCAAACACTGCGAAAACCTCCTTCTCCCTAATACTGCAAAATAAAACCACCATGAAGATAAATGCATTTACAGTACCAGTATCATGGCATAAAGCCAACATAGACTCAACTGGGCTATCAATTATTCAAAGTGTTCTATAGAAACAGCCTTGACTGGATGGATGACTTGTAGCTTGACCTGAGCAGCTGCAGTAATAACTGCTTTTGACACTGTAGGTGAATACTTCAAATTTGGCAGTAAACTTTATCACAAAAGGGACATGAATTATGCATAGATCATTTTGCACATTTTGCACATTTTGAGTTTAAACAACCTTGAAAACTAGCAGTTCACTAAAGACAGTACAATGTAACCTCCTTTGAAGAATTAAGACTTGAGTGCACGGTTTCTCAAGTACTGGGTATGAACAGCCCTAACCTCAACAATTACCCCATCTCATTGTTATAGGCTACCCGGTATCATAGATTTACTTATATGTTAGCCTTTATTGTTTAGTCATCATCATTGTTTAGTAAGTAGAATCATAGATGCCTAAGAGTTATTTTGCATTTTGTATATCTATTTTGTAATCTGTAACATACCATACAAAGTTGATAAAGCTTCAACCTGTACAGAATGACACAAATTTACCTTAAAGTTTATACAAAGCACAGTTTCTCTATAATCTTGCAAATATCCGGCATGTGAACATCATTCACCATACAACAATGTCCTTTGTTCATGCAACATATACCCCAGTCTTATATCTATCTTACACTTCAACTGAAGCTAGAAATTTCTACTTCCTATACAGACAATAAAAGAAGCCTGAACCCACCCCAAATCTGGCCTCTAAGAACTGTCCCAACACATCATGGTGTTCCCAGAACCAGCTGCGCAGAGCTCTGCAGACGGCAATCACACGATAGCGTCCTTTTCTATGAGTTCTCATCTTGTATACTTGCCACATCGGTGGAAACCGGTGTTGAGCAGCAAATTTTAGAGCTGAAAAATCTGCAGAGCTCCAGACAGACAGACCTGGTATGTATTCTCCTGACCTGCACCTACCAGAAGATTGCATTGTTCTGTTTCTTTGTCCCTGGGCAGCCTTCCTTTCTCCAAACCTTGACCCAGCTCTGCGCACTTTTCCATGACAAAAGTTCCGCCACAATGATTTCTGGGGGCCTACAAACCCGTGAAAGGACCAGCGAGAACCAAGCACCGTGGAAAATTGCGTCAGCCTCCATATCACACGGCCTCTTCCTCCCTGAAAACCATTGTTGCCAGGAGGATATTATCCTTTATTTTAATAGTTGCCATGGCAACCGATGCCGTTCTTTTTCAAATCAAACTTCACAGACAGGCTTACCACCACATGGTCCCTAATAACATTGCTCAAAAATTTTTTTGTCTTCTGATGACCTTTTATAATTTAATGCCTTATGCTACCATGGCAACCTTGTCTACATCGAAGGTAGAAAATCATAGTAACAAAATGAAAGTGTGAGAAACAAAACAGATCAGATCAATTAAACACCCTCGTCTTAAATCACAAGAAAAATTCAAGCTTTATCCTTATGATATCAATTCTTACCAGTTTCAAACATCTTTCTATTGTGATTGACTCTTATTGCCTGAACTGAACTTGACTTTTATACCAGTAGTCTTCCTTGCGCTCTCCATAAAGAATAGAATAATGGTGCAGCACAGCCATGTAATAAAACTGCACCATCGTAAAAGCTCTAAAGCCAGGTGTTGGCTCATATTTTCATGGATATCTCTTGTGAAATATGTAAGACCTGCTTTTGTCTAGCCTTTTTAGATTTATTACCACTAATAATATCAAAAACTTCTACAGAGATCCATATACCCATGCCCTAAACTTTAAAAGACCTAGGTCACAGTTTTCAGAGTTTTATCTATCCATCTCTTTTCTGTTCTACAGCCATTTGTAAGGGACCACCTGTTCTGTTGGCATAAATTTCACACACTGTCTGAACAGATTTTCTTTGTCATAGTTTTACCAAGCAAGAACTCTGGTTCTGCTTAAAAACTCTTACGCCAAAACACACTGCTTATTGGACTTATAGCTAGCTCGAGGGCTATTTATTGATGTTAATGTTATAGATTCTAATAAGTAGGTCAACCCAATAGTCTGAAGCTGGTATACAGAATAATAAATCAGATGCAAATCAGACAAGTACAATATTGGTTGGATCGAAGATAGAGCATATATGAAGAAAGTCTTTAGGAACAAGACATTTGTTATGTCCCTTCCTTTCTTCCATAATGTTCATCAACTTCTGTTATTCCACCAATGAATTCATACCTGACCACCCCCCACCCCCCCAGTTTAGATGGAACAGACTTCTGCCAAGCCAAGATTTCACCAGAATTGAATAAACCAAAGCTCGTGTGAAATTAGTCTGCTCCGTGACCTCCGGTTATACCTTCCAGCCTGCGTGCCTCTGTCGACTTTCATAACGGCTTTTTCCTTCAGGTTGCCAGATTTGGTTAGACCTGCGCACTGATCCACAGCAGATGTCACATTACTTCACTTCATTTCCATCTAACAACATGCCGTGGATTCAGACCATATTCCTCTTGACTACCCAGCCTATCCCTTCTATTGGATCCAAACCCGTATTTCCATTAGTTACAGCAAGCGTCAGCAAGAAAGGGGGCTAACGCTTCAGTCACTTTAAGCCACCATCCTACCACAAAAGGCCGTTTCTCTAAAACTCACGCTGACATGAAAAGCCTCATGGCCAACCATTCTCCACGAAACAGGATTACCCATGGACTTCACAAAGCATGTATGTCTTGGAAGTGTTGAAGAATACCAATAGTAGACTCAAGAGATGGAAATCTTAAGACTCTGCTGTTGTAAGAATAAGTTGTTTCAACTTCACGCCTTTTGAAACCGTAGCGGTATAAAATGAATTGGGCACTTCGAGTCAAAATGCTACCTGTATTTTTCATCTATGTTTTGTTGAGCGTATCTAATGTTAAAGAATTAGTAATGTCTATAACTGTTAGGAGTTTTCACTGCTCAGGAGTCTGCTGGCCATAAAATGAGCACACCTATTCAGCTTGGGTTCATGACCTTTTGTTGTTCTGTCATAAAGAGTGAGATGACAATAGATCGGCAGCCATGCAAGATGCGATATTTGCAGGCAATCTCGCAGAAATGTACCGTGACTAGCCATAAGCTGTCAATTGCCATGAGGAGGGTATGTATGGTCTAGTTCTTTCATCAGAGCCAGTGGGGTGAAACCTGCATTGGTGGTAAATCAGGTAATGGTCTTAGAGTCTCCAAGTACCGTAGATAGGAGGATTTTGTCTTGTAAGTCTCTATTTGTAGGTCTTTCATGTTGTATGTCTTCTTTTTTATACCGGACAACTCAATGTTTTAGTGCATCTATTTGTATGTTTGCTTGTGTTTCCATATGCTAGGTACAATGGGGACACAGACAGGAAATTAGGTCAATGGTTCCGGAAAAGGTTATCTCATTTCCTGTCTTTAATTTCCTGCTTGTTGCCTTATACTATATAGGAGCCAGTAGGAAAATGCATCAGCAGAATCAGTGAGAAATATACAATAATGAATAAAACAAGAAATTCACAAAAACTTCAAAATGGCACCAACTCTAATGACATTTTACAATGTTGCCTGCAGCAGACGTTACAACTGTAAGTCTCCAAGGGCAGGTAAAAGGTAATATTGTAACCATGTCTGGTAGCAGCAGACAGATTGATGGCGGAAGAGGGAATTCATTAGTAGCGAAGTTCATCCTTCTCTGCCGTTAACCCATTATCCCCGTCTAGATAGCAGCACTACAGACTGAAGTACATCTTCCAGGGTCATACTTCACAAGTCCATGTTACATTACCATGGTAACCCATCACCATACATTACCACGGTAACCCATCACCATGGCACCCATTAGCAGGCCTGCAAATCTGGTCTATTTCCCACTCCCCATAACCTTGCCACCTGAACTTGACCTAGCTATACATACCCAAGGTCGAACATAGATTTAGCAAACACTGGTTCTCCTACATGTAGGTCTTTTAATCATACACAGCTGTGGCTTAGGCTTTTGACCATAACAAACTACCATAATAATGCTAGTACTTCACTTCATTTCTTGATGTTGTAATCTTGTCTATGGTGTAATTTTTGGGAACAGACATCATCACGGTATGTATTCTTTGAAAACTCGAGTCACGTCGATATCGTCTGGTGCTGTCATGTGCTACATCAATGTTTAATAAAGGGATCCACTGACATTCATAGAAAAGTCAAGTTCTAAAGCCCAGACATGCACAAAGGAGAGACGTCCTCCGGCAGACATGGCAAGTACATAATGCTCTGTTAAGAGATCTTATTATGAAGGTCGGTGTACCAAATATAGAAACACAATGACAGGGTGAAATGAAGCTTCAACATATTGGTGATAATGGCTTGTGTTACACATAGAATTCACTACACAGGATGAAGAGTGGTGCTTCTACTAAAAGTGGGAACAGAACAAAATGGTTTGGAACAAGAGAATGGGTTAAGAAGAAAACTACAAGTAGTCTACATAACAACACAATCCTACCAAGCAACTACATTGTACACCGACATGACACGGGTGACACCTCCCTACTTTCACATAAAACAGGTTACTAGTACTTTTACATCAACCACCACCACAGGAGGACTAGGGGATAACATGATATATTAACCTGTTTTATGTACGAGGCTCTGGAATCCATGCTCCACTCATCACCAGCATCCGTGGAGTCCTGGAATCACAGTAATTGGGGTTTTTATAATATCAAAACAGGAGGCATACATGTCAAAACGATTTTTGCATTTGAGTTGACAGACCATGCACGATATAAGAAAAATATCAAACATTGACACAAAAAATCATAAAATTGCTGCCATGGATTCTGCTGTCATGAACTGTTAATGATAGTGAGAGATGGTAAGGACTCATGGACCCATGTGGTGCGAGTTGATGGGTATTTTGTTGAGTTGTTAGGCCACACCAATTTAATTTGTTGGTTCTCGGATTTTTTCAGAAAAAATATGAAGCGACAGGGCGAAAAAAAATAAAAATAAAAACAGGCCTGGGCATCCTATTATAGCCCCAAATGCTAGAATTGGTGCCATGAAGTCAACACAAAAGACTGGGTTAAAATTTGAATAATGAATTTTGAACTTTTAATCAAACCAGTGCATTGGTAGATGTAATAACTGTAACAACTAGGAGTAACAGGTCTTTCTTGAACTGTTGGAGGCAAAATATGAGCATTTTTGAGTTGATTCAGAACCAGAATTTTTTTTTTTTTTTTTTTTGCAAATCAGAAAAAAATGAAGAGGCGAATCCGAGAACCAACAAATTAAATTGGTGTGGCCTTAGATTGAAACAAAATGGGTCATTAACCAACACTGGTCAATATTGCTGTTAGTCACTCTGTTACAGGACAAGCCATAATGGTGACAATGCTTATCATGAAATAAACATAGGAACAAGAAAAGAAACAACATTTCTGTAATAAAATGTAAGATATTACGAGACGTGTAAAGCAGTAGTTTATAGTCTACTAAACGTTTGCAATCATGCAATCCTTGCCTTCCTGAATTCCCCCAAGTTGACCTCTAATACCTGCTGGCTCCTGGCCAGATTCTCAGACCTTCAAGTTCACCCCATTTCCTGTGCCTGACTTTTTGACCTGTCACTCTGCCTGTCAATCTACCACATGCACGTGCTATCAACCTACTTCATCCAGAAGAACAGATTCACAAACCCACAGCCTACCCACCCAGAACAATACTTCCATACCCGGAAGAAACAACCTTTCACTTAAAAATAGGCACCACCTTCTTTAATTCATAGTCCTGAAGGTCAGGCAATATCCCCATCCTTGCAGGAAATTACTGTAGGTAATCAGATTCACTTCCAGGGGTGTGAATGATGCCATCCAATAACACAGCACATATATATTATTTATAGCAGACACGGAATGTAATATCATCTCCAAAGGAAGTTCGTAGTCTTAATCAGTTTATCCTTCTCTACTTTCAAGACAGCTAAATCTAGCAAAAGGCACAATTATTCAACAGAAATGTATTACTGATTTTGTGGCTCTGCTAATAACCATTTACAAGGCTTGGAATACAATTGATAGCTTTCATTACATTTCTGTACTCTTATTGCAACACTGCAGTCTAGGACTGTAAAAACAAAAGACTTTAAATATGGAAGAAGTCTCTGTTATCAGTTTTACTGCAAATTGAAAGGATTTACTCATAAGACAGCTTGGATCAATGTAGGTACTCTCACTGCACGAGGCATTCTAATGTGTTTAAGGTGCGTGACTCGTTCTGCTAGTATCAGTCATTATTTTTCACAAGGGTATCATCCCATATGTAACGTCGGCAGCGTTTTTGGCCACTATGTCCTTGTCTGGGGTCATATCTTGTCCACCAGTCATTCCTGTATATGAAATAGCTCTTACGCTGGGGGAAAGAAGGCACTAGTGGGTTCGGTTCCATCGACAATTTGATTTTCTGCTCTTATGTAATTTTTCACGTGGAAGAGAACTCTGCTTGTCTAGGTGATCCAATTCATTATAGCTCAGAAAATCACCAATTTGTCCTGAAGAGTGAACTTGGGAAATGGTCCCCATAAGCCTAGGAATTTTAATATGAACTTGATATTTGAAACATGTCCCAGGTACAAGATAACAAGATCTACAAGGGACCACTGTGTCTTAGAAAGCCCTGAAGTCATGCTAGGGTGTATGGATTTTTCCTTGGAACATTTCTTAGAAAACCAGTGGTATGTGACCCACCACCTGTTAACCGTGGTCACAAAGTTCAATAAGTAATGCTTGGACAGCTCCCCAAGGACCCATAGGACTTTTCTTTTCTCCCTAATGTGCCCCTCCATGCTCTAGATATCTTAACGGCTGATAGAAATCAAAGACCCCTTAACAACCAGGGATCACCCGGGGCAACAAGTTTAATGGCGGATCACCTAGGGCAGCAAGTTTAATCATTCTTCCCTTCTGATTGAGCATGATTGAATAGGTAATCTCCCGCTGACCTAGTTTAAGTGGAGATATGCAGAGGCAGGAGTAGTTTGCTGAGACAGCATCTTTGCTGAATCGTCAAGAACACTTTCACAGTAATGGTGCGGTCACATATGCCATACGATCGCAAACTGAGGGCATTCGTGGGACGTTTTGCACGTGTCCTGAAAAATTCAGCTGTCTTGTTACAGAAAAAAATACCTTAGATCCTTGTCGGTGGTTGGTTCTGTCACAGCCTGCTTAAAAATACTGCAATATCAAATTGTATGACGGCCTATGACAAATGTAATCTCGCGTATATAGCTTTTTGGTCTATGAAACTTCTTCAGCACTAAGGGCTAAACTATACACATCCCCCCTCCCAACACACACAATTTTACAATGCAATAGCTCCAATTCAAGCTAATATTTCACCTTTATCCTTTAAAAGATCAATTGGGTGATCCAGTTGCCTTGAGGATTCAAGCCGTTTGGGTTTATATCATTCTCAGTTGCAATCAGACACTCTGCTTGTCTCCAAGGCATCGTAACTCCAAGCATCATTGGGTAGTAAAACTTTGTGGAAATGGCACCTATGAGCTTAGTTCATTTCCTGCGCTGAAAATGTAGTGATCGAATTCAAGATATAGATATGAGGGGAGAATAAACATGCACTGTAAGGTTTAGCTGATGTGAACATAAAGGTTCTTTTGGGAAGCATCACTGTTTAAAGGGGTTGACATAATATTTAGGTTTTCCCTCATGTTTGAAGGATTTTCTTTTTTGGCATGAAAATGTTCAGCAGTCAAGTCATTAGTTGAGGCTATTTCCTAGGTTAATATCACCAAGTACGCAGATCCTACCCCCTACACATGGACCCAAGAAGGCCTGAAAGACTTGTACAGCATTCGTTGAACAACTTGGTTGCCACAGGCTCTCTGAACTCCAGGGAGTGATGATTACTACACACCCTACACGGTCCAGAAGGCTTTTATCTATCTTATGATCAAGTACTGTACTGTAACTTCCCATCTAATGTTCAACAGGGTACGGATTATATGTTAATTCTTCAATCTTCAGCTTGCCTCTTAGGCCTAGACGTGATTACGAACTTGCTAGTGTTGAAGTATGAGGGATGGAGTATCTTAATTCATTGCTATAGCAACGTTATTTATTCTGAAGTCTCATAGCTTAAAAAAGTCTCAATTACACATTAGGACAGGGAACTTTATCTTAGTCATCTTTGCATTTTAATAATTCATAGCTCAGGCATGCTTGCAAGTTCATAATTCTTCAGAGGACCTCAGTCATACCACTCCCAAAGACCAGAAATCTTCTATCCCATCTTCGAAGTATTTTTAGCACACACTGACTGATGCACATCAGCGTACAATCACGTAAACCGTTTCCCTGCTGACTTACAACGTAATTACGTTACAGGCTCAAAGTTCAATCAAACGCTACATTCTTAAGGCTAACCCGTTTTTCAGTTATAATTACAGATCACAGGCCCAAAAGTGTAAAGCTCTGCATCTTAGTATGCTGCAGGCATGCACATTTCATCTTTAACTCTTACGATTATAATAAAACTAATGCAACATACACATCGTCAGGGAATAGGAGTTTATTACAGTATAGGAGTGAGTATTGATTCAAGGATCCCAGTGTTGGATTTACATGTCTTGGTTCACTGTTCAAGCTGACACATTTATTGATATTCCATGCAGCAGATGGCAAGGCTAACACCCTTCCAGGCTTGGAGGCTTAAGATCGTAGAAAGCCATGCTTAAGAAATTACATACATTTCATCTAAATATGAGAGGTTAGTTTGAACTCACTGACAAGTATTTTTCAAAGTTGTAAGTTAGACAAATATTCAAGCCTTGACATTACACAATATTGCTGATTTACATTTTCGGGAATTTCATTTTTCTGTGCAGCCAACTTAAAATCCATGCACAAGTAACCGTTTAAGGCTTTCTAGGGCTTTTAGAGCTCAATACCTATCTTGCAAATGTCATTTAAAGCTGATTACTGGTATTACAAGTACATTTAAGACGGTTTTAAACTTGAGTTTGACAATCTAATTCCAAAGTCAAGTCAACTACAAGTCTAGATGTGCCTTCGTGCACATAAAAACTTGTCGGATGGTTGTTCAAACAAAGACAAAAAACTCAGTATTCAAGCCCTGTTAAATTACAATACTATAGACAAGTTCTTTTTCCTGCACCATTTTGACTGATTGGGTACCTGTCTTACTGTCATGTTATTTGTGACTGGGATTGACCATGGCACATTACCACTGAGCTAGCCTCTCCAAAAGTGAGAACTAGTGTCCCCTACTTTAGAAACAAGACATCTAGATTGAAAGGTATTGATTCTGCTGCCCTGAGAGCCATTCTTGTGAGCTGTAGTTCATTCAAGATGCTGTTCCTCCTGATATTCTACTAATGGTGTTCAACTCAGAGTCAGAAGTCAGAACATGGACCAAAGGTTACCTTTATACACCCTGTTTCCACTTGAGGCTGCAACCACTACTGAGCGACAAAAATTTTCCAGGTGGCTCAATGAATTTCACACATTCAAGAACAATTTTTCACATTTTGTGTGCTTTGTTGTCTTTTAATTCATACTTATGCATTATGCATCATATTCCAATTATAAAATCAAGGGTCACACAAATCCAATTTAGGTCGCTCAACAGTCTCTCAGCAATCACTATCTAGTGGAAAGATAAACCTAGCCATAAGATAAAAACTAAAAATTTGTCCGGGGTAGAGAGAAGACAAAAAACATTACAAATATGGTTACAAACAAGACAATGCAATAATAATTTGAGCCTTAACCATATTCATCCAATCGCTCCAACATGAAGCATGGCGATATTTCATGCTGGTAATACAGATTGACGGCCGATAGGCAGTTAAGTGGCAACTGCTTTTTGCTGTCCTTTCCGGAGGCTTGACGAAAATCCTCTAACAAGGATAAACGCAGGGAGACTGATTACCCATGGCCTTGAGCACTGCCTCTTTAGTAAATCCAGCCTTCCCGCCGAGTCGTTAATTTCTCTTGGGGATGACAAAGATTTAGTATCTGCTTAGAGGATTCTGCAGAAGCTGTAATCGGCGTGAGCCCTGTTTGAGAGGACATCAAATTGGACGTTGACAGAGTGATTTTCTAATTTGAAAAAAGCATGAGCATGATGGTGAGAATACGATAGACAACGGTGTCAACTTGACTGAATCTTTGAGCTGTGGATGTGTGGACTGTATGAAGTCGGAGGGACCAAGAAATCAGAGATTTTACTGGAAAAGCCAAAGAGATTATATAACGTAATCAGGACCAGGACAGAAACTGTACAGGGTTGGAGGGTCGCTCATGCAACCCTCAGCTTCCTGAATTCCCCCATGGCGACCTCTAATTCCTGCTGACTCTGTGACCTTCAAGTTCATCCTATTTCCTGTGTCAGACCTTTTGACTTAAATTCCAGTCATTATGCCTGTCAATCTACCCCCATCCATGTGCTGTCAACCTTCTCTATCCAAACATACACACAAATCCACAGACAACGCACCCAAAACTATATTTCCATACCCAGATGTAAAAACTTAGCACAGTATTCAGGTCTGAGAGAGTGTGAATTTTGCACATTGGCTCTCCTCAAGAAAAATTCTCTTTCCATTGTCTTTCAACTTTCCAGGAGCTGACCATCCTTTAAGCTGAAATAACTGCCTTTCTAATATTACATCCCAGCTTTACACAAGCATCCAAGAAATTGCCAAGTATTTCATGCCTGATCTTCAAAGACTTCCCAACACTGGATTTTCCTGAAGCCCTCTCGTAATGAGACGCAGACATACAGCCAGAACTCCTAACAATATATCAACTTGTAATGCCCTAAACTACACCCTCAGTCCCTCACTGTATTCCAAAATCACAAATCATTCTGAAGACTCCATTTCTCTTGTGCTCCGTTACGGTTCCACTTGTGTCCTTACCGCTAGCTATTCTTTTTAACGATTACTTGAACAGTACTGGCCTTTCATACCCTGTATTTCTTCCCACTGCACTCTTCATTTTGTCGTATAAATGTTTCCTAACGACTATATGATTTAAGGAAGTTCACATTCCTCTAATTTTCCTTAACATTTCTTCTTGTAATAAGTGTTCAGGTGTTTTAAATCTTGTGTGAACCAATATACACATTACATGGGTGACAAGCAACTTGAGATGTTGTATGTGTTATCGAGACCATTAAAGTAATGAGTTACACTAGTTTTAATTGCCCAATATATCTTAATTTATCACAACTTCCTTTAGGATCAACACAAAGTCAGCTTGACATATCCAGGCTGTTGGTTGTAGAAAGATGACGGAAAGTTCCCAAAGTCAGATCGACAGTGGTTTAGTAGAGCTAACTGTTTAATCTTTTTAAAGAGTTATTGTTGACATGTATATAATAGCAGTATCACATACATTGAGTTAAGATGGTGGGTGAAGACCAGTTTACAATTGTGAGAATGGTAAATGAATGGGAAAAAATGTTCCTGACCACCCCTATTTGAGATCTGTGAATGGAATGGCTAGTGCATACATATGAATGCAAGGTAGACAGAAAAGTGAGTCAGGTGGTACTGTAAATGAACTTCAAATACCACGAAAACCTCCTTTTTCCTTATACCATGAAATAAAACCACTGCTAAAGTAAATACATCTACGGTACCTTATACTCTTCCCAGTCATCCGAGTTGTCCGCTGGCTTGAGGTCAGCAAACACCGGTCCCATGGAATACAGCCGCGACGACGGCCTCCCATCGTTCCGATATTTGTCACAAGTCCTTAGAACCTCCCGTAGGTTCTTTCGCGCATTTTCGTGGATTGTCTTCACGCACTCGGGCCTGGTTGGCGGCTGGAACAACTCCGTCTGGACCACGTAGTCGTTGTGGTGGTGCTCGTGCAGCTTGGCCACCGCGTCAAGAGTTGTGAGAGCTGTACAAAGATAAAAGTTACAGTGTCAGACAATTAATAAACAAATCCTTCACCGTTACATGTAACCATTTTTAGTTGTAGCTGAAGTCTGGTATCAAAGAATAGCTGCCAGAAGACAAAACATCAAAAACAATCAACTCGCAAACAAATGCGAAGAACTAACACTAGGAATCCTCCCTCAGTACATGCAAGCATTTTCCATGCAGACTGACTTCAGAATGTCTGGTAATCTAAGAATAGCTGCGTATCAAACTGGCAGAACCCTTTATCTTTTGATAGTCAGTTATAGAAACAAAGTTGAAAGCGCTGATAGGAGGTTACATGTCAACTTACAATGATCAGACTTGGCCAAAAATAACATCGTCAACTCTCTAGACAAAACACATGTTCCAGCACGAAAAGGAATTAGTGCAGGATGTCTAGGAGAAAGCAGAGCTTATGGTTGAAATTCAGACGTGGTTCGTGTTTCTGTGCAACAGGTGGAAACAAAGGTAGTGGCCCTGAGTTTGGGGGTTGTTTTACATGCCCCCAGAGAGGTTTTTGCTGTTTGGCTTTCTCAGCTGTCAGGACACAGCCTTGAGGTATGGTGTTTGGGCAACATCAATGAAATTGAGTGTTCTATAGCTTCTTAACTTTAAACGATTTAATTAATAAGAAACTGCTGCTTTGTAAGAGCCTTTATCTTTCACATCTTCCAGAAAGGCTACAAAATCCTCAAACTATCCTTGATTTTCTGAATTGTGTGAAACAAAAACACTCAAAAACAAGGTAGCCACAGTAGAGAAATCAAATTTCAGTCTTTCAAGCTTTAAGTTTGTAACTTCTTGTTCAACCTATGGACTTGGTATGGCCTTATGTTATGACTCAACAGCCACTACATCACCAACAGCTTTCCTACAGCCTCACACTTTACAACCAGTTCTGTCAAACACACTACCATGTTATATACTTTGTGTATGTCTGAAAGATAAGATTTGTTATGAGTTGGCAGCAAGAAACTGTCAGACTTGAAAAACAAATAGATTCTCATAAAATAGATTTAAATTGAGAAACTGACTCGGACAACTGCGATACCTCTACAATTGTACTCAAAATCAGCATACACATACAATAGAGCGAGAAGCCTATTTATAAAACAATCTCAACTGAAATAGATACACTGAGTACCTTTTACAGTTACTCCATTCTATTGAGAACCAGCTGAGCATAGTCCTACACACACAAAGAATGGCAAATCACAAAGTCAATTTCCTAACTTTTAAACTATTAAAGTAGACAGGAAAGTGTAATGATAAAAGTACTTAATCTTTGTCGGAATGATTTATAAGGTTTTTACTGATATCCCTCTTCAATTTCTTGAGTCAGCATTTATGTGATTAATCATTTAGACAAGGATCTGATTTTACAGACAGGTGTTGTTGTTATAGTGTCCAGCTGTATAATGGTACAGTAGCTCAAAAGGGTAATGTTATTTTCTATATCATGTTTGTCTAAAATGAAGACTTAGAGCTACTGTAAAGGTAGAAACTTTCTTGGTAACCTCTGACTGTGAAATCATAACACTGTGAATATGTGTTTTATAGTTCAACTTCTACAGTCTGTACTAAAGAATTTTTTCACCTCGAAAACCTTTTCCCTCCTACACCACCGCACAAGCAAATGCATTTACAGTGTATGTACAGTACAATATAACGTTACATGTATGTAGATTGTATACTTTGAGGCAGTAATATATCAAGACAGTGCACCAAGAAGCACTGAATACTTACGTTACATTAGTACCTTCTGAAACATCATAATTCACAACCAGCATCATATCTCTTGGATTAATAACCATGCTAATTAATGGCCTTTCACATTCCCACCCTCTAATTATTCTAAAGTAAGATTAATCAACAGTTTCCTTCCTCCTTGTCAGGAAAAGACGACTTTCCCCAGTTTCAATATCAAACAGAATCTTAAACTTCTACCTCTTTGATCGTCAAAGTAAATCCCTGCTTTCCTTCCAATTAGCGTTGATTGATCACACTAATTAGCATCCAGCAATCCAAGCATCAAATTGATTAGTTACAAGGGCTTAATGCTTTCTAGAAAGCATCAAAGAGCTAAGGCAGTCTTATAGGATAAGGTGGAAATAAGTCCTCCGACTTTTGGATTACCAGCAAAGTTTTCTCATTTACCTTGTGTCACCTTCTATTTAACATATCAAATCAAGCACAGCTACATTTGTACCATTGGTGGATGGGCTTGACCTGATTATCATCCTTTGCTACAGCCTACAGCTAGTACTGTAAATTCATTTTAAGTTTGCAGGGACTCACATGTAATTTTGTGGGAGGAGGATAGAAGGCATTCACCACGTGTAAAGTTTGCGCTGGGCTCACAGAGTCTATTATTACTGAAAAATGTCCACGGTGATACTGAATAATTTCATTATGGAGGAGTTACTGGGAAAACCATGAACACAAAACCACTGCGAATATTTCAAGATTTACAGTAGTACCAGCACTCTACTCCATCAGGGATGATAAGCACCCCATACAAAAAAGATTTCATGTGCGTTGCACAAGCTTACATCACTCAGTGATTGATTCAAGTTGGTTGAACATAATTGAAGCAACTTGGGGAGAGGCCTATAGACTGGCATGTCTCCAAGAAAGCATAAAATGTCCAGAAATTTCCTTATCTAGCATTACGTGAAGGATTGCTTTCCTGCAACATCTATTTTCTAGGACTTTGTCACACCTACACGGCAATGACCTTGTCCAAATGACCTTGTCTGCTCCCCAGTATGATTTGTCTCATAAGTTTTAGGCAAGCAAAAATCAATACCATAGTGGCACTCTGACTCAAAAAGCAATAGTCAACGTTTTAACTCTGGGCACAATGATATGATATCAGACTGCATCCATACTTTCAGTGAGAGAAGTTACAACAACTACCAATTTACTGTCCATTCTTTAGCAACCTTATCAACCTTATCTATAAAAAATACCTGCAAAAATGTATCATAAGTAGAATAAAAACCAGCAATCAAATTTGGAATTATATCCTTGCCTCAAGTTTCAAAGTTGTGCCTCATAACGTTCCGTAACACTTTCCCATCATAAATAACTTACATCACAGAAATCTGTCCCACTCAAGTTAGCGGCTCCCGATATTAGCACCTCAAATTGAAAGCGAGTATCGCCACACCTGACGTCCTGATTTCGCATTCATGACCAGCTTCCTCCGCTTTATATTACCAGAGGGGTCATGAGACTGACACAAATTAACTGGGCAAATCTAGCTGGTTTCCTTGGCAACTGCTTGGTAACAGACGAGTAATTGAATGTTAAGAGACTGCAATAACAAGGCTGGGAGCTGTCTCCGGCTGAACAAGGATTTCTTTTCATCGTTATGTCTCCGCTGTGCCGCGTAGTATATTGATATACACTCTTATAACAATTTAGAGGAAACATTGGAGGATTTCCAACTGCTATGACTGGTATTAGGTTGCAATTACGGCAAATTTTCTTCCTAACATTCTTTATGAACAAAATAATCTATACAGTTAGGAGGCCAGGGAGACTATAAGTTACAAACTTTGTGTACACATAACCAGATGAATTTTGGGGGAGACTCTAAAGTAAAAGAGAAAGGTACAAAACATCAAAGGTACATGTATATAACCAAATGTAACATGTGGTTTTACTAAAAATAATGCCAGCAAACTGTTAAAATCATACACTCATGGCGCTCAAGTTTTACAGCGTTACAAGTTTTACATATCAAGGTAAAACTCCCGGAGGCACCAATTTATGTCTGCACATGTTAGTAAAGCCTAAAAGGTCATGAAGGAGACAATTTTGATGACTTTGATTTAGGCAGTCTGACGTTCTGCTGTTTCTCATCAACTGTCTGGCCATGACGTGTTTTCCCATTTGTTTTATGATTTGTTCAGGTAATTAGCATTTATGTCTTAGTACAAAATGAGGGACATTCAAGCAATAAATCATAATTAGAGGGTGATTGAACAAATGAAACAAGTCATAATCCTGGGTATTCGTATTACACTCAAGGACAGGAGGTCTGTCCTAGATGGTCATACTCATAGCCAATAACCAATGAGAGGGAACATGTACATTATTCATTACTTGAACATATATGTAGATCTCCTAAATATAGTTAACTTATAGTACACGTCCTCTAACCCCATAGATAACTTGGAATAGCCTTATCTGGAAGAAACATCAGCAGAAATGTAGTCCACCTGTCTGGCGTCTGCTCTGGATTTGAAATCAGTAAATGTAAACAAACTTCCCCAAGGGGAGGGGAGGGATACTGACTTCTTGTATTTCAATTAAAACTGTTTCAAATTCATTGAGCCTTGGTTCAGTTGATAGAGTCCATTCCAAGTCACCGTGCGGGTGTTTTCTCCCATTGTTTGGAATTGTTTTGAAATGTTTGCAGCCATTTCTAATAGAATTTCATACTTTGCAAACATTTCGAACTTGGTTTTAGTTTTGTAAACAGTTTTTCCAAATCAGAAAACATTCGAAACATTCTAGAAGCCATGTACATTGTTCCGAAAGAATTCTAATAAAAGACTTCGCGGGAATACCATTTTTTCGAAATTTTTGTAATTGGCTAAATGATCTGTGAAATCGGTAATCCACTCTGGCCGATTGGAGCCCAAAATAGAAAGGCTGATGAATGGACGGGGGCATCCCGTGGCGATCCTGAGCTGGCCAGCGGTAATGTAAACAAACACCGAATCAAACGACCGCCTGAGCAACTGATTTTCCCACAGCTTTTCTACCTTATCATTCAACTGCAGAGTCAACAACTAAATAAAATAGGCTTCTCTAAGATCTAGGCGGGAGTTTTGTTATTGTTTTGACGAGGAAAACGCTAAAATCTGCGTCAGTCTAGATTTCTAACCTCCTTGGTACATGTACAACTCGGTACCATTTGGGTGCCAGAACAGAAGCACATGTGTACGTCGACCCAACTTGGGCGGACTACAGGCAAGAGCCGCGGCCACGGAGAGACGACTTTCTGTCATAGAGATCTACAATCCTTCTGCCATATTTTTGCAATGAAAGAAATAGGTACGCATTCACAAAAATGCCTGTAAACTCGGCAATCTTCGCCGTATAGTGCCGATACAAAAATCAAAATGTCCGCCTTCTTCCGTCTCGTAAACAACGCCGTCTGCGCAAGTCATGTTTGCTTCCAAATAAGGAAATCCGCGGAAGCCGCTGGCATATCGCTGGTAGCTCGGCGGTCTTCGGCCAGCATCGGCGCCCGTGACGTCATGATCGGACTCATTTGCATGCATTTTGAGATCGTTTCGGCACTTTTCGGCACGAACTACAGAGCGAGCCGCCCAGATGGCGGCGGCCGCGGACGTCCCGCCGCGCGAGCTCTAAACATAAACAGAGGCCGCCTGTGGAGCGGGGATTAGCGCCTTGATAAGGGGCAATCTTCTTTTCGAAATATTTCGAAATCTAAATTGTGTTTCTAAATATTTTGAAATTAAGATATTCTTTGACTGCCACTTTCTAAATTTTTGCAAATTATGACAACATTTTCGAAAACATGCTACTTAAGTACTTACATTTTTTATAATAATTTCAGAATATTTATAATATTTTCAAATTATTTGAAAATAATTCGAAAATGTTAGAAATACAATTAAAAAAACCGCATGGTGACTTGGAATGGACTCTAACTGTTCCAGATGATTTGTATTTCAGGGGTTGTCTATAGTCCCCGAATTTGTAGGTGCAAGGAGGTTAGAGGGCTCTTACCTCCTTGGTAGGTGTAAATGATGCAGTATTAGATTTGATACAAATGTTGTTTGATACAAATTTGATACAAATGTTTATACATGTATCATGTTTGATAGCTTCCAGAGACAAGAAGTGGATGACAGGGAGATGATGTTTGTCAGGGAGTAGATCAGATTGGGCGATCTATAGCACAAGATGATCAGTCACATACAGGGAGGGGTGGACCTAATCATAAGCTGAGGATTAGAACCCTGTACCCTTGTGGAACACTGGACCCAAATCCTCCAGGAAACCAGTCTAAACCCCACTTGGAAATGATTTCTGCTAAGCTTGGGTCTCAAAAACCTTGAGCAACCTGTGAAGATCAAGATGACTTTCTCCACTCCTAGACTGGGTGCCAGACTGTTGCCAGGGCCAATATGTAAGCTAGCTTCTCGGCTCCAAGGCCAACATGTCCCCTGCAAAATTTTATCATCGACATCCCTAAGTCAGACTCTCTAGTACTGGCCCTGACATCAGTCTGGCATCCAGGCTAGCTTTCTCCAGAAGACCTGAAGAAAACATGTCTAGACCCTTTTAACCAGTTCCAGTCTAAATACTGTCCAATGGGTGTCAGTCTAACTAAACTCATATTGAACCCATCAAACCTCCCCACCCTAGAACATGGTGATAAATACAAACATGTGATCTATCACTTCCTAACACTTCAAGTTCCAGGGTTGTCTCCAGGACCTGTCCCTCCATGCAGGGATAGAAATTTGCTTCTCTGGGATGGACAAAAATATCACCCCATCCATCCCAAAGCTTTGAACTTCATGACTAGGAAATACATTTTCATAAGCTCAAAATGACAGATTTCTGAAACTTTGCTTCTAGATATGCGGGAAATAAGATTAGTGATGGGTGAAAGTTCCCAAATTTTACCACGACAAGCCAAGGTTACCAAAGGTCGCCACAGCTGTGGTCTATTTCCTACTTTACACTTGGGTGACTTTTGTCTGGCCTGGTTTGATAGGGTGTTTTGGTCCCAACAGAATAAACATTCTTTTGGTCATTAGTCACCATTATGATATACCAGCTGTCATCGTGTTTATAAACAAAACAAAGAAACATCAACAATACATCAATAACCATTAAATGACAATTTTGTGTCAGTTTAAGTACTCTGATATCACTTTCACTGTTTCCTGCTCCCTTATTTTCTTATTTCATTAAATCTGAATCAGCTTTAATGGATATAAACTCTCTCCAAGTTCAAAGGGGAGACTCAGAGTCAAAGTGTCCTTCAGACTAAAATCAAAAGCACCTGTTCTAACAAATCATGATGATGCACCTATCAAAAACATGTGTTCACAGCAGTCTGGCTGGTAAAAGGTGATAGACTGAAGACAGCTTACAACACAGGTCAATGATAATTTCTCTAGATCTTTCCTGCTTTTTGTAGTTTCAGTCCGTAGACCACAAGTAAAAGATCAGACTGTACAAAAATGAAACAACTTCTCAAAAATAATTGAAGAAAAATAGTGGAGTCACTCAAGTGGTTCTTGTGGTAATGTCCAACCAGATGTTGGGGTAAAAAATGTTGTGATTTTCTACCCCCTACATCTGCTTGAAGAGCACATCTCCCTCCAGTCAGCAAAATGGGCTAAAGAGCCTTGCTTTTGTTATTCTAAAATTTATCAACTGTATAGAGACTCCCCCACTTAACGCCTTCAATCATGAATACAACAATGGCTCATTGTTATGCTATTAACCCTAAATGGTACAAAATAACTGGTCCCACACTAACCAACAATGAAACTGTTGGTAACAAGACTTTTCAATCCCCTTCTTCAAAAGGCAGTGAGCTAAAAGCAGCCACTAGGAAACTATTTCCACTATCCCGATTGATTGATTACCTAGCAAAAAAAGTTTACTTTTCTCACTTAGTTTCCACATTCTGAAGCGAAGTGAGAAAAACGGTCCCCCTCCCCCTTTTCCAGGCGCCCAAGTTGCAAACTGTTCATACTTCTTTTCACAAATAAACAGTACCTTGTTCTGTGTTCTATCAACAATTGTTCAAAATTTGGACGCTTCCCGTTTCTCTAGATAAGAACCAATGCCAAACATCACAGATGACCCAAAGAGGCCAGGCATGGAAGTCGTAACTAACTGGGACTCACAACACTCGCTTGTCTCGGAGGATGTCTTCAGAGGCCAGCTCATTTTCTCGGCAGCATCCAGCCATTGCACGCACTTGATGTACCCGACATCTCCCCAAGTTTTCTCCATCTGTCCTCTAGCCTTTCCAAGTATCTACGGCTACTACCTAAGTACTGTGGAGCTGTAGCAGCAAAACAAACTGGGCTTCTTCACTCTTGCTGAAGTTGCTATACCATCCAGTCAACCAAGACTTGTTGGAATGGTCTATTATGCTCCGATGGGGTTATGTTGATCTCAAAAACTTTTAATACTTAGTGTCCAGTGTTAGTTTAGCAATATCAAGATTTCACATTCATCTATACTTGTTGTAAAGTTATATTGAAAGAAGCAGAAAAGTTGTCTAGTCGGTTTTAGATTGGTTACAAATTTACTTTTTAAAACATATACAAATATCTCCCCCCTCTACTGTGATGGAAAAGTCCCCCACACAGCTGGATGTCTCCACCAGCATGTTTACTCCCTGTAGTACAGAATTGACACCATGTGTGAACTCTATAAAAACACAGGCTGACTCGCCTATTGGCACACCATACACAAACATATAAAGCAGGATAAATCTACCCTCAGTAAACTTCTTGAGAACTACTTGGGATCACTTACAATAAAGGATTCCATACGTGGAGAAGCATATGTGATGAGTGAAAGAGACCATGTGATTTGTGCAGCCTTCATGTGATGAGAGCAGCATTCAGAAATGGATCACAGCCAAAACTTGGATATCATAAGATGTTGGAACGAAATGTTGATCTCTTCAAGATGGCATTGGCAGAGATAAGATAAGAGTTAAGCAAGAATTTTGTGGAGAATGACTTGGTTAGAGTGACAAGAGTCTTATTTTCATGGTAATACAATTGCCCAACATCAAATGAACAATACAGTACTGAGAAAAATATGTCTCATTTCATAACCAATGCCACAAACCTACAATTTTACAGGCAGCAAAACTATAATTTGTCAAGCTAATCGGTCTGCAGTATGACTGGGAAAAGTTTAGCAGCACAGTTTGATGCATCTGCAGTTCCCATGCCCCATTGCCTCCCACAGATTAAAACCAGTTGGTGACCCATAAAGTACTGTAGGATCAGGGTAATATCAGCCACCCCTCCACCTATCTTTCCAGTCCAAGATCTTTACAATTCTTGATTAAACTGCCTTGATAGGAACAAGGAGATTTTATCTTCAAGAACCATCTGCAACTCTTTCTTATGGCAATGATGTGATAGAAAACTATACATTTATTCCTAAAATCTTCAACATTTTACATGTAGTTGTAATGTTTCCTGCAAAAACAGACCACCATGGGCACCTCTACTGCACCCCCCACACCAACTTGCACCCACTACCCCCTCATCCTACCCCCCCCCCCCTGCACATCTCCCAGCATATGGTCCATTTATTGTACTGCCTGCTTCCCATCTGAAGATAACAACCTATTCAGGAGGTAAGCAATTGGTCCCTGCAAAGTCCTAATGTTCTCTGGTCACATCTGGCTATCAGCAAATCGATTTACAGGGAACATTTCAGTCCTCCAGGATTTAGGGCAAACGACCTTGACTGTGATTAAGGTTCACACATCAAAGTCGTTCCAGACTTCTGAGGAAAGTAAAGCTAAAATGGCAAAATACTACTGAAGATAATTTTCTTGACTTTTACCTCTATACTTTCTAAAAGGCTCTTAGACAACAAGTTTATGAACGCTGTGTTAGCAAACTCAACTCAATTTGGCTGGAGAATTAATGCACATATATTCCACTTTTATGTGCATATGACAAAGTTTTGACTATGATATTCTTATGCATAACTCATTTCCTTTCTTGGCCCCATCTCTTCTACCCTTGTGATAAGGCATAACTTAGCTGTTAGAGGTAGACTCAAAACATTACAATAAATTCTGGAATCATAAACTTCAATGTAATGAAGCGAACGTTAGCACCTTGATGCATTTTATGTGACTAGGAGAATACAGCAGAGCGAATCATGAGGGAATACGAGGGATGATGAGACCCAAAGAGAGGATCTGCCCTATGGCCTCTCATGCCGTATCCTAGCAACAACCGGGCAGCCATGCTTCAACAGCAAGAGATTGTCACCTCCATCAAGCCAGGATGACATTTCAATTTTAGATATCAATGCTTGTAAATTTTTCTATATCAGTAATATAGAATACTGTACTGAACTGATCATAACCAAGATAAAAATATGCTTTAGAATTGATGGTACCTTATAGAAAGATAAGCATAATGAGGGATTATATATTAAGGGATTGTATGAAGGATTTTGCTTTGCACCAAACGGTAGGTCCACATTCTGAATTGTGTTGTGTTTTTCTTGCTATCCTTCCTCGAGGTATCCATCCTAGAACAGAGAGGTATACAGCTTTACTAAAGCCAAAACAGTATACCACAACCAGATATGTTTAAAATATATATAACTATATTTTATAAATCATCTGGTCGCCAAAAACCAAGCAAATGAATTTGAATGGCCTTTCCTTAATTGTCGGATGGGTAAATGCTGACCCAGTGCACTACTTCAGGGAAATGTTGACCCTCAGAGCAACCCACAAATTGCTGGGAAATAATCTGATTCCTCCCCTGTTGGGGTTTCTGTGCCAACAACACTGGCAAAAACCTGGGGAGAGTTCATTTTCCTTTTTGGAAAAGAAAAACATTAGAAACAAAATTTCCAAACAGAGACGGCAGGAATTTGGTGAAGAGAAACACAATATCACCAGAAAGAATATCTGAAAGAACCTGACTCTAGAAGCATAGACAAGACTGGAATGAATGTTTTCCCTCAATCTTTACAAACATTTTAGGAACAGACCCTCAAAAGAGCCTGAAAGGTTACCAAAGTAAATTGAGGACAGATTCAGGCTGCCACAGGCATTCCTGATTGTACCTGGCATTTGTCTTTCACTTTCTATCCTCCCTCTTCAGTTTGAAAATAAACATGTCTCCATGTTTTGTATTACTACAACTTTTCATTAGGTTTTAGGTAACATATCAAGCAATATGTATAAATTGACAAAAGCATATAATTAGGCACAAGACAACAAACACACCAACACATACCAGTCTTTCCACTTTGTTTTCTACATTTTCTTTTCTTTATCATTTCATCCTTCATCACCCTATATAGATGAGAGAAGATTCACCCACTCAGGACAATCCATCTTAATTATGGATCTGATGACAAGATGATTAGGTCCCCCTTGCCCCCATATGGAAGGGGGAGGGGCAAGGATATGCCTGGTGGTCTGCTGGCATAACAAAAATTCATTACTGCCATCTCTGGGGATTTTTTGGAGCATGCATACACTGTGATAAAGCTGAAATGAAATTTCCACTTTCGGATGTCATCAACTTTGCTTGCCAATATCATTTATAGCTGTAGGAAGTTATGAAAAGCGAGGAGAAGGAAATCATATTCTGAGTGCCAAAGTGTTTCTGTATCGTGGAGAAACGTGCAAACTACCGTATGTCAAAGTTTGTGCTTTGTCATAAACAGACTGCAGCTTAAGTTAATATAATCAATATCCAAACTCTTCAAAGATATTGAAAATACCACCAAACTGTTGAATCTCTCAGGACTCAAAAGCTTGGGCAATCATGACTGTATCACCGCTCAGGGGCTGACAGGGGCATGATTGAACCTAGCAACCTGGGTTCAATTCCCATCTAAATCAACATAAAAGTGACATGTGGCCTACTCTATGGTGGTTGATAAAATAAGAGGTCATCGTTGGTGACCTTGACACATCTGGATACCCCATTACCCAGTCAAATTTTCACAGGTGTTGGAAGATGGTGTTGCCAAGAACATCTTCAAGATTTCATGCTTTTTTCATCCTTGAAGTAAATTTGAATCCCGGCCAAGGTGGAGCAGAAGATGTCTTGAGGATTTTGGTATGAAATGTTTATACATTATACACTTACTTAATACCTTACAATGTTTGAGACAAATGTTTTTATGATAGAATTTTATAGCTTTTACCTTGACTGAATTAAGAGGAAGCTTCACATGTAATATCGATATTACTTTCTATCTAACATCAAGACACATGCTGACAATGGATTCATAAAGGCAAGACAAACTAATAATCCTCAGTTGTCTACAGCAATAAACTGCTGCGGAATGCTGGAGCACGGATATCAATTTTCCGCCAACAAGCAGCAAACTGTTGTTGAACTCGAGGTGGATCCTGATGCAGAAGAGAGCTGACAACATTGGGCCAGAGTCTAACGTTTCAAAGGTTTCCAAGTCAGAAAATATTTGTGTCATATTCTGGCTATCCCAAATGCTATAGATATTTCTAGGCAGATGAAAATATTCCTTCTCGAAGCCAGCCCCCCTTTCTGTGTAATGGTACACTAGCCTGGCCACTCAGCCATTTTCGTGGTATTTGAAGTTCACGGTTGAAACAATTTTGTAGTGAAATAGAAATTCAAAATGTTTGCGGTGTAATGATTTTGCATTATAAAAGAGGACACCACAAAAACAGTAAAAATAAAACAGTTCTCAATTTACAGTACAAAGTTCCATTAGAAACCACTACATGTGGAATACATTAAATAAGCATTGACTGAAACCTTATTTATGGCTGCACCTTGTAACCATCACTATTTCATGCCTTCCCTGCGTGACATGGCTTGACACTCCAACAGGGATTCAAATTGGCGTCCTGTGAATTCCTGGCTTACAGCAGTTAATGAAGGGAAGCAAGTGTCAACAGTTTACAACCTTCAGAATATCAAATTCGCTGGCTTTAGCCAATTTATATTCATCCCATCACTACAATAAAGTTCTCTCAATGATGCACCCTTACAATGCCTCTTATGGTTCATGCCTACATCATTCAGATGGACTGAAGTACTGCTTAGTTTTACCATCAATATAATCTTCATAAAGATTTAAGTTTTGAAGCATCCCTCGAACATCTTTTAGTGCCATACAAATTCAACAAGAAATCGGAGATTTCAGACCCCCGGGAAGTGTTTTGGGTATTCCTAAATGTATAGGAACTGTATGGCATATTGTATGATCATGGGGAAATACCCTATTGAATTACATCATAGAATGGATTATTACTCATGCAATTCTATGACATAACCTACTTAGTTACAACAGCCTACCACCCAGGTCACAACCCTGTCAATCAACTGGAACCCAATCTTCACCCACTCACTTCCAATCCTTGCTGCTGAGGACAAGATACATACATACTACCCCTAAACCAGCATGGTCCCAAATAATACTTCTGTCCTGGAAGTAATAAGCAATGCCTGTATAGTGGTCAGAAAACGTCTCATTCCAAAAGTCGGTTTCGTTATTGGATACGACACAGAATGCTCTCATTTTGCTTCAGACACAATTTTTAAAGAAAACCCATACTTGGGGGCCCGCATGCCCTTTTCCGTAGAGCGTAATCGGCCGTTTTAATTCTACGTAGAGCGTAGACGGACCGCTCTAATTCAACGTAGAGCGTAATCGGTGCATTTTGCGTAGAGCGTAATTCGCCGTTTTATTTCACGTTATGCGTTGTAGCTACCCGGAATTTATCGTAAAGCGTAATGGGGGAGGCTTCTTGAATTCAGCGTAATACGTAGCCGGCTCTCAGAATTTAGCGTAGAGCGTTGTCGGGACCCCCCCATGCAGGCCCTCATACTTTGCGACAAGCCCTGACACACCTTTGTATAATCCTCCACACATCACAGATGAGCTATGTGGAGATTACACCTGTGCTAGGAGCTTGAAACACTAGAACCTACAGATTACACCAGAGTGGAAGCCTTGCACAGGGTGACAAGCTAATAGACAACCGTATTCTGGGATTGCTGCCAAAACTGGGGATATTCACAACTCAGTACACAAATCACTAAGGGTTTATGGCAGAATTAATGTCAAATGGCAAATATAGAGTGGGAAAGAGCTGCCAAATGGATAAGTAACCATGAGGTTTCAACCTGGCCACAAGGGAAAGATGTACATGTTTTTATGTCTTTGAAAACAGTTGCAAAGTCCCTTGAGTGAGGTAAATGTACTTGAAGTATATAATATAATATGACATGACATGACAAACGAAAATGCAGGGCAAGTATTGAAGTACATAGATTTTGCACCCCATTATTGGGAAGTTTTCAGTTTTCCTTTTTTTCCAGGTTTTCAAAGGAAGTTACAAGTGGCAATCAACATTCCAGGCATAACCCGCTAAGTGATATACCTACTCACCTGTGCATTTCACTTTGCCCACATACAATGTAGGCTCATCTACTGACCTTGTCCTCAAGAAGAATGGACAAATAACAACATACCAAGTTCTGTACTACTGAGCTGTGAAGACAAGCACAGAACACAAACTTTATGATCACAGTACTATCTCTTGAAAGATCTTAACAGTTTATGCAGGAGGTATACACACTGAAATGCCAGACAATCAAGTGGGCTTGAAAAATACAACACAGGTGGGCGAAATGACCTTGAGCAATACATAAAAACCTCAAAGATACTGTTGAAAAATCTTCATGGCTCATTTCGAGCTGGAATATGTACCAGCTTTTTCTTCGATCTTTTTTTCTATAGGTTTTAGGATTCAATATTGATTTTTATTCAATAAACTGACACAATTCTAGGGGTCTACTCCAAAACCAACAAAAACATACTAGAGCCAGACAAGGATACAGCATAGCAGACACAAAACACAACAGTGCATAAGCAGACACAAAACACGACAGTAGTAAACAGGTCTAGATGTCTTCCCTGATAAACCTCCAATTTTGTAAACCTGATCTGGTCTGTAAACATTAGAACATGAACTTGTCTTCTGTACCAGACATGTAGGCTATCAGCCTAGCCTAAGGGGTATGGAACAACGGTCTAAGGACTTCCATAGTACTATTAGTAGTCCCCATAGCCTTTTTGGGGCCGTAGAGGCAGTCTTCGTTGATCTACTGTGTTTAGGGCACAGTATTGGAAGGTAGAGTCCATCCCTTTCCTTCCACTGCCTTTTACCTCCCAACTGAAGTCAGGTACCCATTTTACACCTGGGTGGAGTGACGAAAGTCGTGCACAATGTCTAGCCAGGAATACCAGGAATCGAACCCGTGACCTCTTGATCACGTGTACACTAGCCTGACCACTCAGCCATTCAACACCACTAGAAGATACCTGATTTTGTATTTTTGTTTTGATAAATACAGAAATAAGTAAAAATTGATGACAGGTTTTTCTTTTGCTATCTTGATGGAAAACATTGATAATGCAAGTCCAATTTCCTAAGCTTTTTACTGCTAGGTGAAACCCAGGTACTTCCGATGTCAACACAGACGTGTTAGCCAAGCAGAAACAGAACCCCCAATCAAGACTGACATCCAGACACTCCGACAGGATATTGGTCTCCGGGTAAATTTGCTGGCCAAATCCAGCCACAATTACAAGCAAATAAACAGCACTTTGTAAACTGAGATCCATTCGTTTGCAAGAAGTATTCCCTCTTTGATACTTTGTAATTGTCATTAATACTGCAGTATCATCAGGCACTAGAAGTAACCTTTTCAGCAAAGAGAATCTCGAGCCAGCATTATCTCTGAAAGATATGTATCTCTCCTATTCAGCTGACGTTTCGGTGACTGTCTGTCACCTTCCTGAGGGCAATTCTGACTGGTTCACTCCAACTCCTGTACGTTTGGGACCGCATTGTAAATACAGTTCCCTAAACATTGCATGTGTTCTTGTAGATATGTAAATAGGTTTGGGAACGCATCTATAGCAGCGACACCTATGCTACAGTGCAATGTGAACCAGTCAGAATTGCCCTGAGGAAGGTGACAGACGGTCACCGAAACGTCGGCTGAATAAAACACTTGGTTGGCTTGTTTCGTTTGTTTGAGCCTAAACTTGTTCCTTCATGAAATATAATGTACCAGTACTCAAAATCAGTCAAATAGGCCTGCTGGCTGCTTTTCCTTGACGGGTCATGAGGGAAGAGGTCAGGGTCAGACAAGATACAAGTTACATGAATGTAGAAGTTTAATTACCCAGAAACATTCCATCTATGTGTTCATGTATCTTGACAATACCTTGTCATTCATCGTTGGTCACCTTTGGGCTATCCCACGTAAATAGTTTGGGGGGAGTGGACTGGAAAATTGGGATCGTCCCTCCCTTGCAGCTATACTGACTGGACTTTAGTTCACCCCTAGGTTCAATTCACACCACACCTTTTCTCCTGCAGTCCATTTTGACAAAATACAATATTTGCCTCCCTCCATTCCTTAAGACATTGATTTCCTTTGAGTCAATATTACAATTTCTTCAATCAAAGAGGATGTCTTTACTTATTGGTACACTGTGTTGGGTGGCTGAGCTGTGGGTTTGTGTGTCTGTTTGTCTGGACAGAGTAGGCTGACAGCATGTAGTTGGGGGAAGATTCACAGGCAGAATGACAGGAGGTCAAATGGTCAGACACAGGAAATGGGGTAGTATTTGAAGGTCACAAAACCGAAATAGGGAAGTCTGAAATCTCTGATTTTTTGTTCCTTGTGTACCTTTTGCAGGTCAACACACAAACCTTAAAAAATCAACCAAAACAAACAGCAATGTGAATTTCAAAGTAAACTTTGACTCCCCATGTACTCTTATATCTCAAGCTTTTCAAAAGGTACAGACCATCTTCTTTTGCAATCACCATATTGTTCCTTCTGGTCTTGCCATACGCACACCCTGGTGTACTGGACCACCTGCCATTTCTACATGACTAAAACGTCAAATCCAATCTGTCACAGCTAACCTCTGACCTCCACGCTGTCATAACAGGGCAAGAGAAATCACCTGCAGACAACCTGCATATGTCAGAAGAGATTAAAAAGGTTTCAAGGTGAAAAAGGCAAGACTGTCATGCCTTTTCAAATTGAGCCACAAACAACAAGTTTTCTTTTTTTGCAAAAGGAGAAAAATATCGTATGAACCTAATATCTGATAATCATTTCCTATTATAAAGGAATCTGCCTGCCCATGGGGTCAGAATCAGCCTCTGTACTAGTTACTAGACAGATATTTGATCCTACTAACCTCAAAGTTGTGCATTCTAAGTCTTGGTCTTAATTATGATGACTATATATAGATGTCACTGGCCTACTTTGAAGTTCAGAAGTTGAACGTAGACTAATGTGTGACTCAGACAAAATCAGAAGGAATAGAGGATAACATCATAGACAGAATTCCTCCCCTCTATTCTAGTCAGCCCCTAGCCTGGTAACCAGACCGCCGTGAGCTCAGCGCTATCTCTACGGCGCCGAGAGCGTTTGGGGCCGCCAACCAGGCCTCAATTACCGCGCTTCGGGGGGGGGGTAATTTCTTCGCTCGCTTTGGGGTCGGCGGCAGTAGAAGACTGAGCGTAATACAGGAAGTCAGCGGATACAGGAAACCAGCTGGAGATAGGTCCGTGGCGTAACTCGCCTGTGCTTGCTTAAGGCCGGGGCCGAAAAATTACCGCCAAGCTGACCAAAGGTTTGGTACCCAGGCTAGTCAGCCCCCTAAACAGGCAGAAGAAAGCTGCTGATCCTGCACCAGGGAAAGATCGATGTTCCCCAAGACTCATACATCTCCCCCCAATCTAAATCCATATCTGGGCCACCTGCAGGCACTAGGCCAATTGACCAATTGATCATACAAGAGTATCGGGTGGCAAATCTCCCTTTGAGGTCTTAGGGACAGACTGGGAATAGGAAACCCTGTGCAAACCCCTTTCATCACAGCCTCTGCAAACCCCTTTCACAGTCTCTGGAAACCCTTTTCACAGCCTCAATGAAACTCACTTCAAAAAGGTCTTTTCAACAAAGAGAAAATGTAAATGTGGAAAAGTAACAGACTAACGTTAACTCCTTATAAAATGTAAAACTTCTTATAAAACAAAATACTCTGTGAATGTGTTGGTTTTAATGTTTATGTCCCTGTTTCTAGACCAGAAGTTTGAGAATTCAATTCCTGACCAAAAGTTGTTCACCTCTGTGAGCTAAAACTGGATCAAAGATACCTTTCCCTTTACCATCTGAACATACCCTGTGTTTCTTTTGGCCAGGACTTCTACCAATATCACACAGTGACGTCACACTGTAGTGACCTGAAAATGTCGGCTTAGCTTTTCCCTCTGCTGGGCACAGAAGGCTCAAACCAAGCAAGACAACTGAGGGTCATTCCGGTCAATAACCATGTTATCACTTTGAACCTCTGGGAATATCATATTTTGCTGACATGTGCTCCAGATGCTGATACAAGATGCACAACTTCACCTCCTGTGAAAACTTTGCTAGAACTTTGATTATTTACCTTACAATACAATGAAAATACAACCCAGTTCCTGTCAACACTAAGACAAATGGTGCATTGATTGTACATGAAATAAATGGTCAAGAAAGTAGGTAGCGAGTCCATTTAAAATCACTCTTTTGTGTAAATATTTTAACTACATAGGTGGTTTTAATGGAGAGTTTGATACTCTCCTCCAGGGCTTTAGCCAGCTCAAAATTTTTCACCGTCCACCCCAGGTCAACCCAATTCGCGATTACTTAACTTTCGCGATCCAATGATCGGCATTACGCCCTCCCGCACACGTCATGCATACTTCACACGCACGCGACAATTACAAACAACACGCACGCACAAATTATTTCGTCTGAAAGTTTATTAGTTAAAAAGAAACACAATTCTATCCCAAATGGTATTACCATCACCAGATAAAAACTACCACACAATTAAAAGACATTTTCACTTTCTAAGAGTCTGCGTCTCCTTCAATGACATTTATAACAATTTGCTAGTCTTTGCAACTTCGCACTATATTCTCCTGGGATGACGGCACATCGGCGATCCGACTACAAGACTTCATGCCACAACTTCATCGAAAAATTCGAGGTAAGAAATAATTTACAATGATAATAAGATCCTGATGACGGCATGTTGGCGAGCTGACTACAAGACTTCATGCCACAAATTCATCGACAAATTCGAGGTAAGAAATATTTTTACAAATCTAATAATAAGATCCACGGTCTCCACAATCACCTATATCGTCGTTTAAAGCTTAGTTTATACCAGGTCAAGAGATGTATTACGAAATAAAAGGGACTCTGAATACCGCCCAAGTCAACGTAAACACTCACTTTGCGCAGTTTGCGGTCATTTGCGTCTTTGAAACAAGATGGCGGCCAGCAGCAAAACAACAACACGTGCACGTCATTCTGGGTTGAAAGGTCATAGGATCTTATTGTCATGTACACTTACTTGCGAGGGGCTTAGTCGAGCCATTGTTTTATTTTATTTTTATGTGGCCGTTAGCACATGTTGTTTTGACAGACAGCAACATTGAACAATAGAACCGAATCAACCGGCGTCGGCACGTTCCCACAAGTCAGGTTTCCCGCCGTATGCAAATAAGAAATGCGTGGGACGGCGCGGTTCAAAGACGCCGCGGCTTGGAAATGACGCCGCGCGCTCAGGAATGACGCCGCGCCGTGGATCAGGCGTGGCTTATTCAAATTTGCCAGACTTTTTCTATGTCTTAGCCCACGATTTTTGACCGTCAAGGTTGACGGTGAGCACTTAAATTTTTACCGTCCGACGCAACAAAATACCGTCAATTGACGGTAAAACGGGCGCTGGCTAAAGCCCTGCTCTCCTCCCACTTTTATTAGTTTGAATTCATCAAAATATAAGCATTTTACAAGACTTTTCTCCAGTTGAAAGTTGAAAGTTACTTGTTTTTCTACCTTCATGGTTACAGGGCCACCCTACCCTTTTACTACATGGCTGGCTTAGATTTGAGACTAACATGCATGTTTGTTACATGCATGTTACAGCAGTGGCAATCACACGTATTTTGTAGCAATAATGATGTAGATTAACAAATCCGATGTGTCTGCAAATTTTGCCCCAGACAGTGATGACTCCAGAGAATAATGGGACCCATGAGGCAATGATTTGGTTCATTAGGGGAGGTGGTAGGGTCAGGTTCTCCCCAGGTGTGCCCTGCCAGGGGAGTCAATCACATTACAAACCCAAATGTTCTCTGACAACAGTCAGCCTTAGTAAGATATGACCATACAATACCAAATGCTTGATCAGTTGGTGTGAGTTTTGTGAACCACCTTAGACTTAGAGAGCAGTATTGGTGCAAGGAGGATAAAAATCTTGATTGGTGGTAGACTAGAGTTTCAAGAAATATTCTTATTACTTCCAGGTATAGAAGTATTGTTTTGGGTGGCTTAGCTCTGAGTTTGTGTAGCTGTTTGTCTGGGTAGAGTAGGTTGACATAGTGGGTGGAGGGAAGATTGACAGGCAGAATGACAGGAGGTCAAAGGTCTCAGAATCTGGCGGGGAGCCAGCAAAGATTGATGTGGGGGAATTCAGGAAGCCATTAGCTTACTTCCCAAAGTATGAAATCTCTGATTTCTTGTTACTGTTAGCATTTGTACCCAAAACATTTCTGATTCTAATCAGGTGATCGATATGTAAGAAACCAATTGACAACATGCCCATATACTTTTGCATAAAATTCATATTTACACTAGACCTCAGGTTTCTCAATAATACCTACCTGGGCCCGTGCTTGGGAAAATTTCTGGCCCATCTCCAATAGGTCTGATCAGTATCATATATTCCCTCCAGAAATGAAGGATGGTTTCATCAGGAAATGATCGTTTCCATTCATCATACTGAAAGCGCAATTTACAGATTTACAGCAGTATGATTGGATGTGCTCGTAATTAGTTTCATTTTCAGGACTTTGATGTGTCATACTTGTAGTTTCGATTCAAAAAGGATGATAATATAAATGGACTAATTTTAGGGCAACATTTACAATAGAATTACTAGTACATTGTACAATGAAAAGGAAAATTTACAAATACATAATACACTTTCTGAAAAACATCTACAGTACATCACAAATCATTGAGCAGGAAATAGACACTAAACACCAACTGTGAAATAGTTCCATTATTATTCCAGTGTCAATACTCTAAAGTGCTAACTACAACAACAAAAAGTGAATTCTTTTGTTTTGTTCTGAATAATCAGTAACAATTTGCATGGATCTGTGAATTACCTGGCCAGCACCTGTGACATGTGTGCGAAATACCTAGCTAACACCTAGAAAACTACATAACATGAACCACTGGAACAATACTAATATCAACACATATCTTTTGTAATTTAAAAATGCCTGTTCCTAGATATTTCATACTGACTTGTCAAACTTTTCTTTTATTAGACGTTTCCTGCCAAGGGATTTGTAAAAGAGGCTGTTACAGTTATTCATTTCTACAATTTTTATTGTCTGGATGTTTATGAAAATGATTTTTCAACATCTTCAACACTTCATGATATCCACAGAAAGGATTTTTGGTCGTATAACAAGGATTGACAGGCAAGTTGGAAATGGACCACTGAATATGCAGGAAGGAGAGATAATTCACTGTTTAGTGGTCATCTGTAATGGGACATGACACCAAAAGGTCATTCAAGATGGCCACTGATAAAGGAGCAACAATAATTATAGATAACATCAGATACATAAAAGGTGGCCTAACAGGCTACTGCCTGGTTAATTTATGAAGGAAGATAAATAAATTTCAGGGGGGTGTGGTAGAAAAATGGAAGAAAGAAGTTTAAAAATGCATCTCCCATGCTTTAATTTCCCTAAAGAATTCATACTAGCAAGGGGAAACAATATAACAATATATATAAAAGAATATTGCAAAAATACTTGATTTGAAGATTATGATATCCCAATTAAGCCCTTCTATCTCTTTGAAGATGCATGAGATTTGAAATCTTGAGTGCTCATAACAAAAAGGTCAGACAAAACATTACACTGGCCAGTAGAAAAAAAAAGGTGTTTCCAGGGATTTAGACTATTCTTAGCACGAAAGAGTGGGCGGAAAAGTGGCCCAGAATTAAATATTCATAGTCTTGGGTCATAAACCTTACAGCCCTACTGCTGAACAATAGTGTAAAATCACTCATACTGCATATCAAACACAATCATTGCATGGACACGTCATATTACGATGTGCTATATTTTAGCTTACTACTGTACTTCTTTATAATATATATGGGGAGCGATATAGCAACAAAAAATTCAGGTGGTGTGTCTCGAATGATTTCATACTTACATATCAAAGGTATACAAAATAAAAATGCAGCTGGTAATATCACATCAGTCAAACTGGCATCTTGCCCCCAATTTGCTTTTTATAGTTTATTGCAAATGATTTTTCATTACTATATGCATTGCAAGAAGAATGCTGAATGCCTTGCCAAGACAGGGTTGCTTTATATTCACTTTCTCAATACTATCTTCCAATCTGTTTAATCCCTTTTGAAAGGAGAGCCTTGTACCATGACAATTATCAGTCGGATGTGCCCTCAACTGTCTACTTGTATCAACTGTAATTTGGTTCTTTGGTGTGGGGTGAATACTGCAAAGTATGTTAAATGCCCATTTGAACTGGAACCTACACATTGTTATATTGTCTTTATGGATGTGTTTTTGTGTGCCTTTTACAAACAATGTAATTTGTGGACCTGAGATAAAAATATACACCAATTCTGCACTGCCTTGCTACTGTTTATGCATGGAGACAAGTGTATACTTACTGATCCCAGCGCACACTTTACACTAAACCAGAATATTTGCACAGGTAAACAAGAAATTGCTTGGCTAACCCACTGTAAATACACTAATTAGGCAATCTCCAATCCTCAAACGTTTTATCAAGATAGCAATAGGCCGCACGAAATATGATCCTCTATTGATTTTTTACAGGTCCTGTATTTTGTGTATAACTCAAAGGATTTCGAGAGCACAAAGCACAACCAGCCATAACAAAAAAAATCAGTTGAATATGTTTCGGAAGTCGCAGTACAATACAAGAGTGACCTAACAAGCCAGGCATGCACACAAATCTGGTCTCCAGACAAGCAAGGCAGCTCACTCAACCTCCTAGGCTGACAACAAACAACAATAAGTGAACTGTTCTGCTCTATAAAATTCTACACACTTTGCCCTGGCCAGTGAATTACCTGGCTACTTATAAAAAAAACACTAGCGGAACGTGTGAAATACTGCGATAAGCGCCTGGCAAAGTGTATTTGACGGACCCAGCCTTCTGTGCAGGGAGTCCATTGAAAACTGTTCAAGCAAAGCATTTCTATGTTGTAGTATGCTTGCTGAGAACAAGGCAACGAACACACCATCCCTGGATTTATGTACCTTAGCAGGAAGGTCTTTCACGCTATTGTTGTCGCCTTTCTGCCAAAGCACATTGGAAACATTAATGCCCGATAGCATTATTATGCAAATGTAAGGCAAGATTGTTATTGATTTCCATCATGTAAATGCAGCTAAATTGGGGTCAGGTCTTGCTGAACAGGTACGGACCAAAGGAAAACTTATCCCAACCCAAAACAAGATGCTCGGGAACCCGAGCGAGGCTTCGGACAGGAAGACAGGCTTTAGTTTCAGCGGGGCATCATGTTCTTGCTGACATTCCTTTTAGAGAAGAGTCCTTAGCTTCTCTCCTTTCACGTACTTTGTCTGCGTGTTAGAATTGATTCCCTAGTATCCTTGAAACTACAAATTCTACAACTCCCATTGATACTGCTCATCATAACTGTCGAAGAATTCCATATGAAATAATTTTATACTCAAGGCGCTTCTAAAAATGCACTGGAGTGTTGCCAATGCTTTATTGCAAATCCGTCGCAAAAAATTGATTTGTTTTCTTTTAGCATCATGATACAGTTAATACAAACCAGAAAGAAGTAGAACGCCTAATGGTGACAAATGGAATAATTACTAAGCATGGTTCTGAGCCAAGTGGCAGTGAACCACGCTCAGGGAAGGCAGGGCGATGAGATCGACTTGTACACCTGAGTGGCTGATAATTGGTCGTCGGCACATATTTCTGTCCCCACATCCCCTAAGTATCCTGGTGCCACGCTGTAAAAACCCAATGGTTGCCCGTGGAATGAACAGGAATGGTCTTCGTCTAGTCTTCTGGTTCACTGGCTTTCTATAGTTTAACACAGCACGCTGGGTAAGGCACTGTGTTTGGGGCTGACTTGTTTAGTGAAAAATGACAAATACACTGCTGATTTAACCTGAGAAATTTACAAGAAGGACTGTAGCTTAGTGGCTCTGCTTTCTCCAAAGTTCAGTGGCCACAAAGTCTTATCAGTGGTTTTGTTTGACTATTGGCAAAAGAACAAGGCTGATATGATAAAAAGTGGAGTTCTCAGATCAAAACATTGTACAATGCCACAAGTGAGTGATATACCAGATCTGCACATTATAGGACACAACATCCAAGCCCTGTGAGCCCCATACAGCCGACCCCTCCAGTGACAACGTGGGCACGATGATAACAACCTGTAACTCCCTTTCATACGGTTGCACGTCATACAAGTAATGAGCAGCACAACAAAGAGTCCTACCGTAGCCATTTGTGCCTCCAGTGGCCCAGAGATCGGTAGTTTTCTGCTTGCGTAGCTTATTCCCCATGTCGAGCTCCTGACGTTACTCCCAACCAAACAGGTAATCCACGCACTCCCATGTTGTTTGTAGACAGAAGAACTCCCCCAGCCAGTCTCGCCGGCCAGCACGCCAGGGAAACCTTACTCACTCACAAGTCTCCTGTCTGCTTGCCAAGCCTGACATCGCCTGCAAATCAATTAGCCGGACAAGTCCACTCTGGCTTTCAGTCCACTCAGAGGTGGGGACAGGGTCCTTTGGGAGGGATTTCTTCTGAGCCCTTATTTGCCACCCTCCCGAGAATAGGGCACACACAGACACTGGGGCCAACCTCTATATGTTAACAGACTGAACTCCAGTGCTGAAGTTTGATAATAGATCTAATACTAGCATGTAATGTCTAGTGCTGGCAGCGGCACTTAACCAGGTGGAACGGTCCACTTGGCAGGTGGGACCAGGGTACACTGGGGGGGAGATCACAAAAGAAAGGATGTGGGCTGGCCCAATTTACATGGAAATACAAGCAAACAATGGAATCATTGGATGGGAACACGTTGGGTAACGGCTGAGTCGCTTCCACTCGGTGACAGGCGCAGGTAAATGTTGGTTACCTGTCCTGAGGTAAAATCAGGAAACCAGGCTGACCGAGAGACAACCACGTCTAGACACCAGGTACGGACAGGAAGGGAACCACAACCTCTGGGCTTGTCTGACCTTTAGACAACATTGTAAAATCTTTTGAAGGTCGCGATAGTTAAGACCACATCAGCTGATATCAATTCTAGATGGATAAGTGAGCAAGTACATCCATAACATATGGGGTAATTTGTCTGGCTTGAGCACTGTCCTAGATTTATGACTTTTCTTACCAGAACAGCAGGACGAATCTATTACTCTGTTAGTGACAAGAGCTCTGATAATCCACATCCCATGTGTGACATAATTTCACTATTAATCCAGTGGGTAAGACCATATCATTTTTCATACTTATGGTTTCAACATGCAAATTTGTCATTTCAAAGGAGCTGTCAAGAAGCATTGCTGGCCAAGGGACTATAACAAGCAAAACAAAGATAAGAGAGGAACCCTACAATTTGAGACAAAGAAAGAATAATGTACTTAGTTCTGCAACACTGACTGACAATCTGTTACCCTTCACAAAAACAATGTGCAATTTTCTGCAAAGCGAAACTATTGTGCTTTGCTTCCAAGCGTTTAATTTGTAATCCTTCACTTTCAAGGAAGTTCTTTGGGATATTTTTTCACGCAAGAAGTCTAGCTGTGATAACATCATTTAGTCCATGTTTTTCATCAATAAATTTGTGATATCCAAGTTGTTCAATCCATACAAAAGATTTTACGACCAAAAAAACCCAATACTGCATATCAATTTAAATTTTGTATGCTGAAGGAGCGATTCTTTATCATTGCATAATCTGTTAGTAAACATGACTCACTCGTGTGTCGAGACCATACACACAATCCTTTGTCCAGAACTGAACACCTAAGCACCAACAGGTAACCACTATCCATAGGAATCTTTTAAATTAGCAGATGAGACACCTGGATACCAAAACCAAATCAATCCAATTCATTGGTTCAAGTCGTTTTATTTTCATATAATACTGTGATTCGCACTGATTCCTATATTTCACTCCCCATATTATCCCACAAAGAACTGTGTTGTTGTCTTTCATTCACTTGTGTGTTACATTGTACATGTACATTGTTTATCATAGTGTAGATAAGCCGGGTAAATGACAATTAATGCTCATTAAAATCCTACAGTTCTCGGTCAGAATTTGTATCATATCAGTCTAGAGTCTTCTAAAACAAAAGCTTTGTTTCTTGAATCTATTTCCCAAAAAAGTTTGACTGAAAAACGTATTGAACATATGCAAACAATTGATGGTTGTATCAAAGTTGATGAGGAAGAAATCATTCTTGGAAAGTGTAAATTCACAACATTTGAGTCTGTCAAGTACAAGAAACCAGAAATTGAATTTCTGTGGCCTAAATAAGGATCAGAGAAAATACGACAGGTGTCTTCTGTTAACAAGTGACAGGTACAGGTAAACTCAGGAAGCCACTTTGGTTAGACAGGGTCTAGACAAAGAGGATTCATTTGACATGCTTCACAAATAGAGCCCCTTTGATCAACTAAAGACAGTACACTATTCTCATGTGGAAAACTTAATGCTTCCATGGGAATGTTTTCTACCCAACAACATTTCATCTCATATAAATCCTAAGGGACGATGAGGTAAGGCCTGCTTTGATTGCAGGTATAATGTGACAAATAAAGAGCTGATGAAATAGTTGGCACTTTGCCAAGCTTGAAACTTGTTGTATAAACAGTAGCAAAGTGCAAATGTAACACGATAACAAATTGTATGGCACACTTAGTCTAACATTTCAAAACTTCCCCCCAGAAACTCAAAATTAATGGAACACATACAACTTAAAGGGATCAAATTTTTCCTACTGAAAATACCTTTTCTTTCACAAAAGGTCAGAATTTGGACTTGCGCCAATTTTACAAAGAAGGCTTTGACTTGTGGTATCTTTTAAGGAGTGTCTTTGGAAGGAAATGCGTCAGGTTTACGTAAAACTAGCCCACACATACAACAAACACACCCTGATTATGTACCATCTAGATTTCCGACTGTGTTCTTTGTTCTCCTCCAAGTGTAGCCTATTGTTGTCCCCACCCTTTTTCTGTTGAACAATGATAAAGCCAGGTGTGTAGGTGTGAAACGCTGTTTCATTCTCCATTGTTTAGCAATTTTTCACAGGCAATAATGCAGAAGAAATGTTCAAGTATTAAACTCACAACTAAAAGGTGTTATAACTGATGTTGTCCTTTTTCTTGTAATTAGCACAGATCAGTATCCCTTTGTTTATCCAATGGCTCGTCTGTAGGGATAATTACGTTAATGAGGCCCAGGTATTAGCTTATACAGAACCCCTATGCTTAGTGACACAACACAAGGACTTTGTGTGCATCTATGGTAAGATACGCTCAGTAAAGCTTCACTTACTGAACTGATGACAGGAATAATCCCAGCTACATATCTACTGGGAAAAGGCTCTATCAATGTGTTCCTTTGTTCACAGGAGAAAGGAAATAAAGTAGTTTTTATAAGAAGTATATTCCTACATAGTCAGAGTATTGATTAAAACTGAAACGAGATGTAAAAAGGTACCTTAAAACAAGAAGGACAAAGAATTATGAATCATAAAAAATATCAATTATACAATCCTATCAGTTTATTTTCCCATTCGTCCATTTCTATGACTAACGTTCAGGCAAAATTATACATCATTTCTGAAATTCCCTGTAACAGTGTTGCCTACATCAAGGAGATTCAATAAAATCTGATTGAACATCCTTGCTTACATAGGAATATAGCTGTTGCAACATACATTTTGAAACTATTAAAGACAGAGTGTGTCTTTATGTCCCAAATAGATCTACTGCTGACCCCCCTTGTATTTTCTCCTTACTTGGTTCAGCCCCACCTATTGACATTCTCCATCTGCAGTGATGTGGGTACTTCAGGAACACTTAACCCCATTGGTGAATGGGAGATGTGCCCTGGATCACAACAGCATAATTGTTTACACGTTTCTCCTCACATGGCTATTCTACAAAATGTAGGTCAAGACATCGATATAAGAAATTAGGTTTCTTATCATTTCAAATGATACACAAGTACAAGAAAGTGTCACTGGACTATCTCTAGAGTTTTTCTCTATTTGTAGGTTAAGGCAAGAGGGCAGGGTACTATATGCCCCTGCTATTCCATCAAACTATTGAAAAGTGGGTACAGTAAAGCGTGAAACTTTTGCAGTGGTTTTATTTTGCAGTAGGAAGGAAAGGGGGTTTATATGTACTGTACCTCATTCTGTTATATGGTTAAATTATGCCACATTTGCTAGTGCCCCCTGACATTTGGCATGGTCTGATTAAAAAACACAGCAGATCATTGTGTTATCTTTATAGATTATGTAAATGAGTCTGCAAATTGTTTAAAAGCATTTTCCATACTCAAAGGGATTAAAGTATCAACTGTTTTATTCACTCCCAAAAGCTTTGATATTAATGATAGGATCTTTGCCTGTTTTTGCAGCTGATTGCTAGCAGGCTGACAAGGAAGAAAACACTACGCTGCAACCCAACTTGATTAATTGTGAACTGCAATTTCAAACAAAACTGATAGGGGTCCATAACAAGTCCAGAACACAAGATACAAAAAGTTCTACTTCAGTACCAAGAAAAGCCACCAGAGGGCCCAAAATTTAAGCATTATTTTAATGACCTATGTACATTGTATACACTGAATCTTATAAGAATTCATCTATAGCTTCTTGAATCAGCCACAAACAAACAAATACAACCACGCTACCACAAATATAACCCTCTTTACAAAAGCACTAACCAGAGAACTATATTGACGTGGCCAGGCGTGCATATAGCTCCATCTGGCAGCCGGAGGGAGAATATTCCATCTAGAAATTAGCCTTTAGGGAAGGACAAGTTAATGCTGAATTATGATAGATAGTCTTATCAGCATGGCAGACACACATAGGGAGTCATAAAGGAAACAGTTCATTTACAGTGATAACACACCATAGGGTCAGACTGTTGATAGCTCCGCAATATGTCATGTGGTATGAGGAGTATGGGAAACCGGTGCAATGGCCAAGTGGGTCGTGTATGTCATAAGTTTGATCCCCGGCCGAGTCATACCCAAGACTTTAAAAATGGTACATGTGCATACTGCTTTCTCTACTTATCACTCACTCACACTCATACACTATCCAGGATTTGATTATACTGCTGCTGTTGTCCCTGCCACAGGGGTCGGCAGCAGTCGGCTAGTAGTACTGGTCTTCACACCGCTCCTCCAGGCAGCCCTATTCAGTGCGTTCTCTAATGTCTTTCTCTGCTTATCACTCAGCATTTGGAAAAGAATATGGGAGGTGAACACACACCATTACCAGTGGACTAGCCACTGCTGTAGTGATAGCACAACTGTGTGGCCCAAGGGCTGTTGAACTGGAGATGAATTTGCAGTGGAGAGGTCACCGTGAAAACCACAAAAATAAAACCACCGCTAAAGTTTCTGCATTTACAGTATGTCATTCATGTGACAAGGTTTACTATATCTAACTTTGAGTGTGAGAAACATAACCCCATTTCTGAAATACTGAAAAGAAGTTGTTTATGGTTGAATGTTATTGTACCATATGTAGCATCACCACTGGTGCATTGCAATCATAGAGATGATTTAATGATAAGCCAAGTAACAATTTGGTAATATCCCAATTGGCCTGCTCCATTCCCAGTGGATGTTTGTATTTTATTGCTTTTGTCAGTCCTTTTTAGATATTATTCATATTTTGCATATTTAACATATTTTCGGATTCAATTTCATGGAGTTGACCTTCAAATTTCTTTTCACTTGAAATGAACTGTCAACACTTGCACTGCCACATCTATATTGTAATTCAACCAATTTTATATGCATGAAATCACTCACACATTATAAATAGATGTCATATGCAGCTTCAATATGGGTTCGTTGATGATTCCCTTATTTTTCATGTATGAAATTTCTCATATTCTGATAGTACCGAGGACTGTGTAATTAGACTGAGTGGCTGCATACAATCCATTTCTATCAAAGGAAATTGCATCCCAAATCTACATATCAATAGCAATAAAGGCTGGCATTATGCTAATTTGGCGGAAAGCTAACAAAGGATCACATCTCAAATTCGGTTTGATTCTGTGTATTTGTAACAATTACGTCTCGATGCAACCAATTTTCCTCTCAGACTTAGAAATACGATCAGCATGAAGCCAATATTCATATTCATAATAATGACTGATACCTAGAAATAACTGTGTGCTATATATACTTAATGCATGCTTCTGATGTGCAAAATTGAAAAACATTAAAATGTTATCATTTCAACAAAGTAAGACGTTGCGGATGTATTTGATACAGTTATACTATTGGTACAAACCAGCTCATTGGGTCTGTTGGTTGGAGGTTGCAGCAAGTTTTTTTTTATCTACTCATTGTTATTCTATGTTTACAAAATATAACCTGCTCTTTTAATCTCAGAAAAATATCACAAGAATCTATCATGTCAAAGGTTCTTCATATTCATCTTATTGTATTGTGTTGCTTTGTGTTGAACAATAGTTTGTTGTTTTTTATTTGTTAAAGAAGGCCAAGGTCCCAAACATGTTTTTTATCCAGATGACATGTCTTCAAGAAAAGGAACCCTTAGACCATGGCACGTCTTTAGTCTGAGGCACTTGCTCCACTGGTGGTGAAAACAAAACAGATATCTTCTTCCAGAAGCTAAACAAAAAACCCAAGGGCATTTTTTTCACAGGAATCAGAGCATTCAGTACCATGGTCAGCGCCATTGTGGGGTAGACTTTCCCAGCACACGTTAGTGTATGTGTGCTTATCTCCAAGCAGATGTAAGGATTATTACCTTTGCCTAGAAGTTTATGTTTTTGGTAGCGTTTCTTTGGATGTATGCATGTTTGTTTGGATGTGGTTTAGCATGATAACTCAAGATGCTATGGATGGATAGTCATGAAATTTGGTAGGTGGGTAGGTCTTAGAAGATGTTTAATCCAGGTACTACTGAAAATGCGTTTACCTTTGCAGTGGTTTTATTTCGCAGTAGGAGGGAAAAGGAGGTTTTCGCATTGTTTAAAGTTTGCAATTGAAATAATTCTTTAGTACAGTGGAACTATAAAACACATATTCCCGGTGTTATGACTTCGCGGTAAGAAGTCACCTCAAAAACTGCAAATGTTTCTGTATTTACAGTAAGATATTGATGAATACCTGACCAGGTGTTTTCCTAAGGGACAAGGATGGTCGATGTTTTCATTTGATAATTGCCTGTTCTTCACACCTATAATTTGTCTGGACATGCAAAAGGTTTTGTGACGTAATTGCTGCCCAAGGCTATGGAGCAACACATCACAAAGTGACCAACACAAAGATGAATTGAGTAACCTGAGGGACTTCATCGGTTGTCAAATGTTTTATGATGAAAATGAAATAATAAATAAAAAGTCTTGCGATGCATATCTGTATGTAAACTGAGTTAGATTGGGAATTGCAGCCTGTTGAACTCATCACATTGTCAAGTGAAAGACTACCTATTTTGGAAAAAGAAATGTTTTCAAAGATAGTAAATTGTATCTTTTCAAAAGCTCTTTCACTAACAGCCACATTTTTGTAAATCTCTTATAACTAAATGTCACATGCACATCTGTATAAAGTTTGTTGTGATGGTTAACAGGTGTCCTTTTTATTTGAAACAGAGGCCATACCAATTTAATTTGTTGGTTCTCGGATTCGCCTCTTCATTTTTTTCTGATTTGCAAAAAAAAAAAAAAAAAATTCTGGTTCTGAATCAACTCAAAAATGCTCATATTTTGCCTCCAACAGTTCAAGAAAGACCTGTTACTCCTAGTTGTTACAGTTATTACATCTACCAATGCAGTGGTTTGATTAAAAGTTCAAAATTCATTATTCAAATTTTAACCCAGTCTTTTGTGTTGACTTCATGGCACCAATTCTAGCATTTGGGGCTATAATAGGATGCCCAGGCCTGTTTTTATTTTTATTTTTTTTCGCCCTGTCGCTTCATATTTTTTCTGCAAAAATCCGAGAACCAACAAATTAAATTGGTGTGGCCAGACAGGTTAAAAAAAACTACATGTCAAGTACTGATGAGATTATAAGCAAAAGACTGTTTCAGCAGAAACTTGTCCTGAAAAAAGGCATGATAAAGACAATAACCTTGAAAGAAGACCTTTGTACATATTGATTCTGAGTCCATTATAAAACATTGCTCATTAAAAATCACTTTATCAACCATAAACATCAAACATAATGATTGAGATTATGTAAGAAGAATAAATCTAGACTCTAAACCAGGGTACCCAATACTCACAATGTTTATTACAAGGGATGGAATACATGTTCTTAATCTTGCCTGTGTCATACAGTACAAAAAACATCTGCAGATGACTGATTGACTAATGGTATCTTTTAGAAATGATCTGTCAATCACTGTCAATCACTGTGCAGATAGAGATAATCTTGTCAACAGTCCAGTCCCATAATGAAGAAGAGATGAGAGATAAACAAGTTGAAGATAGGTAACAGATGGGACAAGTGATGACCTGTGATATTGTATATTCTCTTAGAGAAAAGGAAAACATCTAAAGATATTTAATACCAAACTGACTAAGGCCCTCTTTCTACAAGATAACTGACCAACCATAAATTGACCAAATTGGATTTGTGTGGCCCTTGATTTTATAATTGGAATATGATACAAGATGTAAAAGTATGATTTAAAAGATAAAAAAAACACAAAACTTTTTAGAAATTTATTCTTTAGGCCACACCAATTTGATTTGTTGCTTCTCGGATTCCCCTCGATCTTCATTTTTTTCTGATTTGCAAAAAAAAAAAATTCTGCTTCTGAATCAACTAAAAAATGCTCATATTTTGCCTCCAACAGTTGAAGAAAGTCATTTTCTTCCTAATTGTTACATCTACCAATGCAGTGGTTTGATTAAAAGTTCAAAATTCAATGTTTAAATTTTAACCCAGTCTTTTGTGTTGACTTCATGGCACCTATTCTAGCATTTGGGGCTATAATAGGATGCCCAGGCCTGTTTTATTTTCTTTCTTTTTTCGCCCTGTCGCTTCATATTTTTTCTGAAAAAATTCCGAGAAGCAACAAATAAAATTGGTGTGGCCTTATCCATGGAATGCATTTGGCAATCTGTCAAATTTTGGTCGCTTAGAAGTCGTTTAGCAGTCACAGCCTCCAGTGGAAAGATGGTGTAAGTCACTTGAAAAACAGACTACAAAACCTGGGAAAACAAGTCGAACAACAAAATTCTCTTCTATGACTTAACTATTACTTTCACTGGGATTGAAGAGTTAAAATGACAGGGTGTGTGACTCATGGAAACACCCTGTTATCAAGTAGGTTCGCCCACCTTCAGTTCTAAAGCTCACCGATCTTACAATTATGAAAGGGTCATGTCACTCTAAAGGCATTTTTATGTACTGACTAATATAGGAGACAGGCGACATGAAAGGTTAAACATATGGGATGGTTCAGAATGTATAAATGCCTGCACGATTTTGAAGGTCATGAGAGAATGCAATTTTTGTTTCAATCAGTTTGTTGCTTTTTTCCAGTGGTCTATCAACTTTCTTGTGTACTAGCTTCAGTTTAACTAAAAATCTGCCAATGCAATTTTGACCTTTCTGTTCACCTCCCACATTGCTTCATGGTCTGTCCGTGACTAGTCAATGGGATACATCCACACGAAGGTCAAATTCAAATTTTCATATTGGGTGACAGACAAAACATTCCACCGTTTCCCTCCCAGCTGCTCATTAAAACCACTCTTCTTACCTTGTTGTGAAATACAAGACTTACCTTTGGATGAAAAATCCTCTATTACTGTAAATCGTGAAACTTTCGTGGTGGTTTCATTTTCACGGTTTTCGCGGTGACCTCTCTAATGAGAATTCATGACACTGTACTACAGAATTGTTTCAACTGAAAATTTAAAACACAGTGAAAGCCTCCCTGCTGCAAAATAAAACCACTGCAAAAGTTTCCTGATTTGCAATACCTCTACCGTTTCTTTCGCTAGAAAGTGCCTCTGAAGTTTTAACTAGAGCAGGTGCTTTGGATCAGATAAGCTTAATCTTTTTGTATGTTTTCTCATGTACAACAAAATTCCTTAGCAAACATCTCCTTGTAAAAGTCTAAACTGGAACTACTTCGTAGGTTTTATCATGGAGGTAAGATGTTTTATCAAATTTATTTACTTTCGGCATCAAACTAAATGGTGGGGCTCAACTATCCCACTGTGCAAATGTTATACAAGCCAACATCCTGTCATCAAACATTTGCAAAGTGCTTGCTGTCTTTGCTGCCAAAAAGAATAACCAAAGATTCACACACTGAGAATTGATTGAAGTAGTCTGGACACTTTTACACATGGACAATCTAAACTTAGACAATGTACACAACAAAAGGACACAGTACATGTTCATCTAGTCGACAAAACTGTCTGTAAAGGTCGGCACGTCACAAGACTGTTTTTGACAGTTTGAACATTCCTAAACCATCAGTAAGGAAAAGACGTTTGTAAACTTTCAAACAGTACAATCAGATTAACATTCTTCACGGTTGCTTTTTCCTGTCTATCTCTTGGAGCTGTTGATACAGCGATGCGGGTCTTTTTGTCTGTGTGTTTTTCAGGGAACCATCAGTAATTTCAAGAGCAGTTCTGCATGAATAATAAGTACCTTGTGCACCATTACTAATACAAACATCCCAAGTTCTCTCACAAATCATTTTGATGTAAGAATAGACTGCAAGTAAACTGCATACCAGTGAGCAACTGTTTTAACAATAGCTATACCATACTTTCATAACAATTGTATATTGACAAGTTGTTCCGGCAATTTTCTTCTGAGCTTGACCACTGAAAGGATTATCTAAGACAGTTTAACGTGAACTCATAACAACAAAAATCCAGTACATGTACATTCAAAAGAAAGTAACATTACACTATGACTATCAGATCTGTACACTGATTTTCTCAGACTGTCAGATTCTAGATCAACTTGTCCTTTCTTAGTTCAACATATTCAACAGGTCACAAGATTTTGCCAGAAGTTGAGCCCTTCTAATGCAATGAGCTGATTATAACACATGATTCAAATCGGCCCTGACAATGAAAGAATTGAAATGTCAGTATCCAGTAGTACAATGTCGAACCCCATAGTCAAAGACATGCCGCTTACCTTTTCCTGCCATTGGGTAACAGTCCACCCACCATCCTGTAATACCGCTTCTTGGGGGACCTACTTACCTATCGCAGTCAGTAGAAAAGTTGTGTTTTTCCCTGTAAATACCCTAATTAGAATGCCCGTAATTGTACATCTAATGCCGAAATACCCCCTATTGCATGTAACTCACAATGCTGTGCAGACAACAAGTTGTTACCTGTGAAATATGGGACAGTCTTAAGACCTCCCAGTCTAAATCTGCATGACCATTCTAAATCCCATCTTTTCTCCATAACACCATCATTGTTCTATATCCTTGCATTGGCACGCACATGTAAGAACTACCTACAACAGCAGCCAGTCGGTACCCTCTCTACTCTGTCTAAAAATAACTGCGTTCTTGTCTCCCAGATTGAGAGAAAAGTCTAGCTTTGAGGGGATTTATTCGATACTGTACTCAGTCACGAGATGGAGCTTTGATATAAAAGACAGCACACTAACCATGTTGACATTTATAATGGATTGTAGGGGTTTATGTAATTGCAAAATTTTTGGGTGGGTCTACAGAAACTTTTTCAAAAATGCAATAGTGTTCAGTACACTTAATATTTGCCTTTGGCAATTTTGTTTTACCATACCCCTGGCTTTTATTTTCCAAAAAGGACCCCATAATTTTACTTGGTCTATATAAGATTGCAAATGCCAGATAGGAGACAAATGCTACCAATATTCTTTCAATATTCAATTCACCTGACTTGCAGTTTCAATACAGAGATGCCTCCTATTGTTTCCTCTTTGAAGTACATCACATTGATGGTGACTCTAAAACTTCATTTCCTTGTTCAGCAGAGTCCTCTACTGGTACAAACTAGCATTGCAGGATAACTTTATCCTGCACTATACTTTGAAAATATCAAAGTAGTGTAATCTCAAAAGTAAATACAACACGCATGTGTACATATGCCAAACACAACCAGCATATTCAAAACAATAAGTATGCAAGGATATATATCAAACAACATATAGAGTTTTAAAAGCCTCGTTGAATCATTCACCTGTAACAAGACAGGTAAGTCATGCAAAAAAGGAAGCTCTAGTCACACAAACCAAATGCCGAATCATCCTCTTTTTCCTTGCCGAGAAGACGTGTTCTTTGACTTACATCACTCCCCACACCAAACACACATCCCTGTAAGGTCCACGTCGCTCACAGCGATTATGTCCAACAATGTTAGCTGGAACTCCTGAATAGTTTACCCAGAGACATTCCCCTACCATTGTTGGATGAGGTACATGTAAACAGGTCTGTCTTCCCTTCAGGCCAGGGCACAAGGCAGGGATACAGAGATCCAGAACAAGAGTCACTGCACACATGACCTGCATGTGACATGTCCTTTCTCTAGAAGTCAATACACCCTTTAGATAGGTTCTCCATCCCATTAGAAGGATCACTAAGTATAAACAGCTTTTGGAAATGTATGGAAATAGTTTTTTTCTTACTAGGAAATGCCAAATGAGTATATGCTCAGTGTTCGAAATACTTTTTTGAACCAGGTAGCACAGTGTGCACCTTAAAGTTCAGCGGTACATATTATCAGGTTGCGTGGTGCACTACCTGAGTCAGGGAGCAACTAGCGCACAAGAAAATCAGGTAGCAATTGCTAGTGTGCTAGTGGGTATTTCGAACACTGATGCTATAGTTTCATAAAAGGTACCAACAAAATGTGCTCACTTCAAACAGTATTTGAGGATGCCTATTTAGGTGTGTCCACTGTTTTATATACCGTGTACTGAGTGTACACACCTCTGCCCATGTTTTGTGTTAGCGGCCACTCAAGAGTTGCAAATAAACACAGCTGGGAGGAGGCAAAAGGGAAAATTGGGAACAAATTGAACAATAATGCTGTTGTTAAATGTGGTTTTGAAATCAACCTTACCTTTAGAATGGTAATGGTATTGGATACTGCAAGACAGTTGAAGAAACAGTAGTTTTAAAATTCAGTTAGGTTTAAATTATTAATTAAGACAAAGACTTAAAGAGTTTGATTTCAGGATACAGAACTCTTCCTTATGTCCCTGAAGAAAAAAGCTGGTGTATTGCTGAGGAGGTTGTTCTCTTTCAACGTTTTTTTTTGCTTCACGAAAAAATGTGGTAAACTGTCATCATCTACTTTTGTAAATTGAATCTTTTCTCACAGCAAACTTATACAGAGATAATGACCTACCTATGTAAGTAAACCATTAGTCGGAGCCAGTCATTTACCATTTCGTAGGAAAAAGCTGTTCCAAACTTCTCTCACTGGTATTTTGCAATTTTTAGTTCAATGTGATGAAAGTAAGATACATTGTCACAGCATCTTCTTTGGCAATGATCATAAAATCATAAAACTTTGTACTGTAAACCTTTTGCGTATTTTCAACTCTTTGGTTGTTTGGCCACCCACAGTAGTAGGCATGTCCCCATCTACAGTCGTCATTTAATCTATTCAAACATCCTCTCAGAATGTGGCACCAAATCTCCAGTGTTTGAGTGACCGGACCCCTGACCCTTGTCATTCATTACGTTTGTCAGCGGTGCTGATAATGTAGCACTTCGCCATGGAGTCTCCCGCGGTCCTGGCTCCAGTGGAGGATTTAAAACTGTTTACCGACTTCAGCCACAGCAAGCCAGGCTTGAAAAGGACAAATTATGGGGTCACATGAACTGCTACTGACTTACCAAATACCTATGCCAGATGTACAGTAAATCCAGAAACTTTTGCGGTTATTTCATTTTCGCGGTGACCTCTTTCCACAAAATCATAACACTATGAATACATGTCTTATAGTTCTATTGTACTACAGAATCGTTTCTACTGGGAACTTCAAACACCGCGAAAACCTCCTCTAAAGACGACGGATCTTGTGAGTTTGTGTCAGTCATATTGTGTCATTTGTACAGGTTCCAACATTTAATCCAAGGCTATCATTGTAGAAGTGTCCTCTCTCAGAACATTTACACCAGGCTATCAATGGAGCCATCGCAGACACAGCAAACAGCAAAAGCCATGAGCAGACTCAGACCTTGGTCCTTATCATCCAGGCATGTCAGTCAGTCTCCGAGACTACAGGGTTAAAATGTTCCAAACCAAGCTTGAAATGGGCAAAGCACACCTGCTTTCTACATGTTTACAAAAAGTTAAAGGTAGAGCAGGCAACCTCAGACTGAGGACAAAGCATGACACTTTTTCGTTAGCTAGTCGTGCAATACGACTCGCATATTTTAGCAACGCACAACGGGTCACTCCTACTCTTCTTGATAAGTGTGTTGGGTTCTTTTACATGCAGAGGTTTGATGCCATAAGCTCCCTCATAGTCATACACGGGGCCGCCGGCTTTACATTCCTATCCGAAAGGACGTGTTTACAGTAGATGTGAAAGTTCTAAAACAGCAAAAATGCTGTTTGAGAAAAGAAGGAACAGACTGAAAACACCTCCTAATATATGTAAGGCTATCACTCACTCACTCTCTTCCGTAGCTTAGTCAGCCGTTTGGGGCAGCATGATGTTTGGCAATACATTACGGTACTAATGTAAGGCTATACTTTATTCATAATATGCACAACGTTATAATGTGTATCATATAAGTTGTTTTTTGTGAGTGGTGAAGTGAGAGTGAACTTTTGCCCTCCCTTTGAAATCTAACAACTGCCCTGACGTTCTAGTGTATACAAGACATCAAATCTCTCCTCCCTCTCTCTAGCCAGGCACTTGTAACAGACAGTCTAGGCGCCCGCAAATAACCAGGTAGCGCTTTGAAGTGTGTAAGGAAATGGATGGAACACAGAGAGCTGTTGAAAAACCTCCATCTCCGACAAACAACGCTACTCAAGGGAGCTGTCAGCAGGGTTGTACAGTGTGGCATTCTTCAGGAAGTACGCAGACATGCACCCTTAGATCAGTGTGACAGTGTGGAAGGGATGGAATTGAACCTCAAACCCCAAAGGGGCACTGGCCAGGAAGGATTGTACTAAAAGCTGCAGTCACATACATCATAAAATGCACCTACGATGGAGGGATTTCTACAACAATTGTGTCGTATGTTGTAGATTCGAGAAGAAACAATTTTTTTTCTTGTCATTCTCAACACAAAAGTAAAAGTCAAACACACTCAGGATAAACCTGACTTATCCCTGTTGCAAATACTCTGGCAACTTGAAGTATTAGCTTCTCAAACTTTGTCAAACAAAGGGATAAATCAAAATCGAGGTAAGTGTGTCATTGGGATCAGCAGCCAAGGTTTGCCAAAGCTGGTGGGGATTAAGTAGTAGACAATACAAGATAAAAGGGAAAGTGAATAACAGCAGTGATACCTTCCAGATGAACTTTCAAGAGGAAGTTAACCTCAACAATGTTGCCAAGATCTTAGCAATCGTTTGGATATCTAGACCAAAATTTGGTATACTTCTATATCTTGACTGGTTTTATTGTATAAATGAAAAGAAAGTTCATTTGAAGCATAACACTTCCTGAAATAAAAGAGTTGACTACTGGGTCTTTTTTACCCTCCACATTTCATTGTCGAGAAAGTACTGACAATCAATCAATCAATCAACCGCAGGCATCAAGGAAGATGCATAGCGGCTGTTGACATCAAAGTACTGACCGTCATACCATAATAACATGGAGTACATTTTGGGATGGCTCACAACCAAACTAACTGTAGATTCTTGAGTTCAAGGTCAGTCACTTCTAGTAGTAGTCAGAGTAACCACCCCGTCGCCTACTTTCCTTTCATCCCTGTCTAAAATAGTACTTCCAGAAGGTCTTAATTGACAGGTAACACCTTTCCTCACCTTTACCTCCAAGGTAACACAGCCCTTTTGTCCTTGCTGCCATTCAAACACTTCAAGTCAGAAAAGGCTGAAAAAATACACCTCAGCAGAGATGTATGGTTGTCATGGTAACTGTCAATCAACCTACCACAGAGTTCATTTGCAGACAAAAGCCGTTTTTAAGCGCTGGCCTGGCCAGACTGTTAGTTACATATAACGTACATAGCATTACATTAAAAAAACAACACACACCTCCAATGGATAGAGTCTATCGCTCGAAAACAACTGTAAATTCATTTCTTTTTTCAGTCGTTTTATTTCGCAGTAAGAGGAAAAATTTGATTTTCCCTGTGACTTAGATTCGCGTTTGAATGAATGCTGCAGTACAACAATCAATTTGTGGTGTTTTGAATTTGCAGTACACAGGTCACAGGGAAAAATTGCGAAAATAAAACTGACAGTAAACTTTTCTGCATTTACAGTATCTTTACTAAAGTCATGGGATCCTACAAAGAAAGGAATTCTGCAGTGGAGTGAACATAGAGACCACCTGACCCAAGAAAACAAAACTATGTAGTTCAACTGTATAGAATAGACCTAGACCAGGTAAGGGTAAATATTTGCAGGTACAACTTGTTGAGGAAAAACATGGCGGAACCACATCAAATAACGAGTGGGCCATCAGTCTATGCTTGAACAAAAGCGTTACGTAATCGCATCGGTATTTAGGTAGAGGTAACTGACCTTTGTTTTTTTACAGGTACGGCCAGGGCTTTTCACCTACCCAGCACTGCTACATGTGCAAGTGTTTACTGAATGTGCTGTTTTATTTATGAAGTTTATCAAAAACCAAACTAATAAATTCTGTGCAAGCTTTCGACCTGTCAAGGGTAATCTGATGTCCTACATAAATGTTGGATTCTATTGTAAATTTTGTAATAATGTAGCAAAACAAAACAAGATTGCGTGAACGTTGAAATGATAGGGTATTTCTGTCAGTATTACCATATGCCTATCTGTGAATAAGGAGTTCATAACCACCAAAATGTATACTTTTCTGGCAATATTAAAAATTGAAATACAGTGTACATCTTTATTGAATGTTCTGTATTATGAAAATAGCTGATAACTGACTAAAATTTATCTTATTCTTTCAAGATGGTGGATTTTGGCACAGCAAACTGATACAGTCAAACTAGAAGCCACTCAGCAGATGAGGTAAAGTGGTCTTCTTGGACAGGTGGCGTTCTGGCGCCCATGGAAAAAAAATCGGGATTGGGAAAAGGTGATTGTAATAACTAGATCGCCAGCTGGAAGAGGTGTTTGCTTGGGCAGGTTTGACTGTATTGGCAACAACATAAAAACAGTAAAATTTTAAAGGCTGTATAATTCTAACAGCCAAGGAAACCCACTGGTATAGTTAAAAGGTCTGACACCTGCTACTGCTCACCCCACCCTCTAATCCCTCTAACCCTCCCTGGGGTTTACCAGCCTCACTTCCTTATCTCCTCTATCTGTCACACACACTAGAGGACAGAGGAGGCTTGAGGCTGTCCAAACAAACAGTCACCTGGTTCCTATTCCTGTCCTGAAGTCTCAAATAACAAAGGGTTTGTGTCTTCCCTCACTTTCACCTACACAATAAGGGATTGTAAGCTATACAGTCAGGCTAGGTGAGGAGGACACAGGAGTCTTTCACTTTCAAGGAGGACGAAGTCAAGGTGTATACCCAAGGAACACAGTTAATATTTGTCCTTGATCTGTCCAATGTCAATATAAGGTAGAGAAAGTTTCTACATACTAGTATATAAGTCCCCCCCCCCCCAGCAATTAATTTTGGAGTGGGGTTCAAAGAATATAATAACTCTGGCCATATTGTCTCTCTCTCATTTGTGTTCATGGGTTTGCTTGTTTGTTAAAAGCATCATTCGAATTTTGAAAGGATATTTTTTACTTTTTCGTTGGCAGGCCTTGGTCAAAAGAAGTGGCTAGACTTCAGTCCCCCTAGCAGCTTTTTGTCAAACTGCCACTTCCTTTCTTACTCAGTTACTGCAGATTGTAATGATATAACACTAAGGAGAAACCAATGCTTCCCCGGCAGACACCTCCACTTTACTTAAGCCACTTTTCTACGCTGACCTTCTTTGTTCTTTTATCACCCCGCGACCTTGACTTCTGTTGGCCAAATAACCCCCGAGGTAAGAAAACACTTGTTCAACACCGGTGACCACAGGTTGTTATTTACCCTGCACCCCCCTCTGTTGTATGTAAGCAGTTGGCATCACGGTCAGTTGAACCCTTTCCTTCACCTCCAATTGTTTCTGCATAAATTTGACGTTCACCAAAACACCTGCTTCATTCTCCGCCATTCTTGGTAACTTAGTTTTTAGGTCAAATTCATACATTTTATTTACATCCTGGTAAAGTTGATATGACAACGTTCAACTTGTTGCATTTCACTCATTAGGCTAATAAACATTACAACACAGTTACAGTGCAACATCATTTATAATCTGTCTAACAGAATTGAGAACTCAAAATATGCCTGCAGTCCTAAAACATCACTCTAGCCATAACCCTAGCCTGTGTTACACAATTTCTCTTGCTCAAGTTGCTGTCAGGGGCTGATTGGGCCTCCTTGTTCTAGAGGCCTGACCAGTGGAATGGCTGCTATAGAAGCATAATGGAAAGGCTAGCTCTAACCGGGTCCCATACACTAACTTCAAAATCCTGTAGCTCTCACGCTTCAAGAACTCAAAATAAACTGTTCCCTCCTGACTGCCATTGGTCGACCCTGATAGGCTACCCTACCTGTGATCTCTCATCTATGTAATCAAATGTCCCAGGGTGTTTCCGGTCATGAAGTGGGCTCCAGGAGAATCAAAGCATTCCTTGCTCATGGGAAGGTGTCACTGCGTCCTACTTTATGCTTCAAATATGCACTTGTATTGTGTTGGTTCAGGGCTGCAAATGCTTCATAAACACCCATTTCCACTCATGCAATACATGCTGGGGGCATGTTTCTCTGTCAAGGAAAGACTTTGCCACCACGGCCATTTAATGAAGAATTATGACACACAAAACACTTGTTAACAGTGGTCAAAAGTATTCTATTTCAAAAGAAAAATGATTCACTTGGAATATCCTATTAATAACAGTCAAACAGACCTAACAAGTTTCCATTCTAAGACAGCGACCCTTTCCAATAGCGTGCAAGAAAGGCATGCGACAACAGACCAGGATTCAAAATCTTGACCTTCGGCTCCGAAAGCAAGCTTTTCAACCATGAAAGCATACACGCAATTTTTCCACTACTTGTGCCACTACCAGTGTGACTCGCTCTGAATACAGTAGTTTTCAACAATCAACAAGTTAAAAACATCAATCATACTCCCACTGTGACATCTATGTAGTTAAGATAAAGCAATTTTAAGTCTAAACCTCTCAGTATCATGGGATGCTGAGGCAGTCTTGTTCTAATTGGTCCTCACACTAGAAGGTTTAAAGGTTATCAGTAAGGAGTAGGAAACAGGGTAGACATAGCCTTGCTGGATTATTTTCCTTGTGAAGTGTTCTGTCTGGTTCATTGGCAGCCTCCCTAGTAAAAACGTTCAGACTTGTTGACAGCTCCTTGCATACACACCCAGTACTGTAGATGCATTTACTTTTTGCGGTGGTTCTATTTTGCGGTATGAAGGAAAAGGAGCTTTTCGTGGTGTTTGAATTTCACGGTTGAAACAATACTGTAGTACAATACAAAACACATATTCCTGATATCATGATTTCGCGTTGAGAGGATACTGCCAAAACCACGAAAATAAAACCACTGCAAAAGTTTCCGCATTTACAGTACACCACCAGTATCAGGATTCCAGAAAGGGGAAATGGCTAGCCCTGCCAGCTACCACATCTACACCCTGAGAAATCTTTACAAAATGCAAAATACTCTCGTCATCTACAACAAATGATAAATGAGGAATATACATTTTTAGAGATTACTTTTTAATCATCCATTTCTGAACTAGTTCCATCCCCAGTCTCCAAGCTAACCACCTACTGTGAAAGTAATTAGTTTGTTTGTCTTAGCAGATAAGAATCATCTTCATGGAGGGTACCTAAATAACCCCTACTAGTTGCTAAGGAGGTCGTTGACAGAAGCTCCTTTTTTTCTAGTAAAATAAGAGGAAAGAAGATACTGTTATACACGTACATGTATATCTTCTGTCTACATGTATATGCAAAATGGGGAGCCATGTAAAGACACTTGCAGAGGAGCCAGGTTGCCAAGCAACCGTGCAGTTCTATAATGAGCTGTCTGACCTTGGGTGGTGAGAACAACAAAAAGGCTTTTTTATGTGAAGGACAGTGGCCATACTGCTAAATATTACCTCTGTGGGTTTACAGAGTCATAGCAAAAATGTGAGGTGTGCATCCCCACACAATATTTTGCCAAAATAAGCTTTTAAAATGTGAGAAGGAATTGTGGCTCCCACTCAAAGTAACACAACAAAAACTTTAGATAATTACCAACTAACAAACATGATGTTTCTATTTCTGTCAGGACTATTACTTCAGTCCTTTATCAGTCCTACTAGGTATCCATGCAGGTATCAGTTCTTTTGTTTTCTTAATGAGTTCTGTTCTATTCTTATCACATTGTTATCAGCTTGTTGGTAGGGAGAGTTTAGTTCTCATAGCAAACAACGCTGGTGGAATCAACCCTGATCCACTTTTTAATAAGTTACCAGAACCTGGTCCAATATTATGAAGGTGACTCGAGCAAAATGCTACAAAACTGTACTATGATCTTTTTCATACTTCCACATTGTAGCATACAGAAAATGCACTGGGTAAAAAAAACATTTGCGTCAAAAACCTTGGTAACTGATTTTAACTCCTTCCTGTTATCAATTTTCCCTGTCAGTGTTGTTTGCCTACACAGTGATTACACTGTTGATTGTAAATGTAGTCTAGTATAGTGGCCTTCAGTGACAATCACCTACAAGGCCAGCTAGATTACTGCAAACAATGACCCAACTTTGTTCAATTTTTGTCTGTTTTCTTCACAAATAGGAGTTGGCATTTTGAACGTCAAACCTTCCTTTTTTCAGCGCAAGTTCCCTTCTGTCTTGTGACAACATACTGTTGAAGTTATCGCATTTATTTGGCCAAATAAGACCTGTATAATCTTGGTACAATACTAGGTCAGCAGCTTTATGTCTAATCTCCAAGCAGATCTTACGGTGGCCAAAGACAGTATCCAATTGGCCAGACAGTTACCATTAGCCACCGAATGGTAACTGTCTGGCCAATTGGATACTGTCTTTGGCCACCGTAAGATCTGCTTGGAGATTACTTTATGTCCAGGTTATTGACTATAGTTATTGACAGACAGGAAGTAAATCTTTAACAGAAGCTGCCTGGTGAACGACATGACCTTGAACAAAGGTCAGTGTAGTTTTCCCTCACTCAACAAAAGCTTTCAAATACATAATGGTTAAACAAACCCTTGGCAGAATTCTTACATGGTCAACATAAGACAGACTTCTACAACCTTCAAAATAAAACATGCTGATAAGTGAAACAATTCTTCATCCTGGTACTTTGGTGGGGTCAATGTAAGGTCATTTCAAAGTTGAAATAATCTTTCTTAGTTCAAGTTTTTTGTTTCAAGTGACGCAAATATTAGGCTCCCATCAACTGATATTCAAGTTCAATGCTGGCCAACATGGCAGCAATCTACATAGATGTGATAAAAGATCATTTGTAAAAGAGAATATCAGCTTTTTCTGTAACCTACATTCATAAGTTATGTCTGAATGGGGCCAATAAATGAACATTTGAATAGGCTGCGTAAGACAATCATAAAGAGGGATTAAGTGATTATGTCAAAAGTCGTAAAGTCACACTACCTTGGTAGTGAAATGATCACTAAAGACATAATATATAACCAACCTTAATAGTTTTTATGGTTTGTTGTGATAGGGTTTTTCATTGCTACTCAGCTCACGCGTTTCCCACCATTTGCAGAGATTGACTGTGTAAGGTTTATAGTGCAATGGGCGAATCCACAAGAGAAGCATACGCAAGTAGGATTAAGTCATTAGGGACATACTTACTTTGACAAGAGTATGTGTTTTATGGCTGCACTTTTCTAGGAAATGGAGAATTAGTTTTGATAGAGGATGTAAAAGCCAACCGGGAAACCTTTCCCAAAATGGTGAAAGAAATTGTTGACATTATTCTGAACAGCATTGGACCTGCTGCTCGATCTCGAACTTTTTTTCTTAGATTCTAACATTTGTTTACTCTAAATTACTGTAATTTCACTTATTTTTGCAGGGATTCAATCTCACGGTAGGAGTGGCAATGAGGTTTTTGCATTGTTATCTCCATGAAAAATGGAGATATTGTTTTGGGTCTGTCTGTCTGTGTGTCTGTCTGTCTGTGTGTGTGTCTGTCTGTGTGTGTTTCCGCCAATTACTGGTGAGCATAACTTAAGAACGCCTTTATGGATGGTGATGATATTTGGTATGTAGGTAGGTCTTAGGAAGACAAAGGTCAAGGTCAAATCTGGGCCTCCTGGTGGCTGACCTTGGTACTGCAGCAGAACTTCCGGTTTTTGTATCTTTTGTCCTGAACATGCTATGGTTTTGATTTTTTGGTGGCAGATAGCTTTTCCTGTCAGGAATAAGTGGTGTGGGTTTGGTCCCCCTAGCAGCTTGTGCTGGAACTGCAGGGGGTTTTTTGAAGAAATTTTTAAGAGCATATAAGTCCAGAAAGGAGCAACGTATTATCATGATTTTTGGTATGCAGGAAGCTTACATAGAGATGTACATAATTAAATGCAAATTATGTAAATGAGGACTTAATTTGCATAATTAATGAGAAAATTATGAAATTCCAGTGTTTTACATTGACACATGCATGTAATGTGTCAATGTCATACATGTAATGTGTATAATCTATCGCAGGTAGAATATCAACAGATACCAGTTATGCAAATATAGACCTCATTTGCATAATTAATATGAAAATTATATAATTCCTTAGTGGTCATTGATGGGAATTTCATACTTGTGACATGTGTAAGTTAGTTTAAAGTTTACAACACCATACATACATGTATATTATGTTAATGTACAGGTCATATGCATAATTAATGATAACGCGTTGACATGAAACATTGCCAAAGGATTGGACTTTCACATCAATTATATGTTATTTGTGTTCAGGAAACCATATTTCATGGAGATATGAGGTCGTGGAACTCTTGTTTTAAGTTTGTAAAAAGAAAGTGATCTCAATCTCAAACTTGGTACTTGCGGTATTTCCCTTAACGCGAAACAAAGCCATCGGTACCAAGGTTACCTCTCCAGTTTATCGATCACCAGTCCCTATTACGTTTGGGGAAAAAGGAAATTCTCCATTGCGATAGCTCCCGACTCTACCATCTATAAACCATTCAATTCAAGGTTGGGCCATCCATTCAATCAAACTACGAGCGCTGACATTGAACTATTACCTGTCTACACAGAAGGGCTTATTGCATTCGGTAAAGCCCCTTTTTTTTACTTTCTCTCTGGATGGATTCTGTTGGATACGTCTTGCTCAATTGGAAAAGCCCTCAAAACAAATGTTCCCACATGAAAGCTTATTTAGCTTAGCCTCCTGTGCAGACTCCGTGAGCGGGTGGCCGTTTTGATAAATGCGTTTTGAAGTTCTTTTGCCGGCCAGAGAAGGTTTCAGACCCGAGAGAAGGTTCGCCCCGAGAGAAGGTTCATTCCCGCCACGGAGTCTGCTCGCGTTCGGCGACCAAAAAGGGTAATTAAAAATCACTTTAGACCAATTGGTATGGACTTGCGAATTTCCGCGCCCCGTGGAGCGCTAGCTTCGCCAGTCGAGACGGCGTTGTCTATCCATCGGGGGCTGCCTGGCTGTTGTGTGTCGATGTGCCCAAATCGGCGAGAAATACTATTTGACGTGGCCGAAGAATTCTACTCTACTCTACTCTAAAATGTGTGTGCACGCCGCGCCAAAAAAAGACAAAATGGTGCGTCAAAATTACGCAAATTACTCCATAAATCCGCAAAGAAATATCTAGTTTCCCCAAAGATTCTTTGAATTGTGCATTTCTTCACTAGAATATCGTTATGTATTCGTAGAAACAGCATTTTTGGCGCGTATTTTGAAACAAAGAAAATTGTTTACACGCCCGTAGCAACACTTTGTGAATTGCCGCCCGCGCTGCGCGGTGAAGCATCGACCAATCGGAGACGCGTATAGCGGTCACGTTATGCAATATTTGCATATGACCTCGAGGTCATGCAGGCACGTCTGCCGCGCCGGCTGGCTCGCGCGGCACAACAAACACATTTTCAGCGCCGTATTTTTTAGAAAATAAATGCCGGTACACGAACGATTATTTTTGAAAATGTATTTTACAAGTTCATCTTTGAATAGCCTAGTAGAAATCAAACCGTTCGACGTCTGGTCCTTCGATACGATACAAATCCGCTCATTCTCTGAGCGCGAGCCACTACATGTCAGTTTGGTGTGAATTTTTAACTGCAAAATAACGATGTATACCATCAAATTTTGGTGACGTTTTGCCGAAAGTTCCGTGGCCGGCGATTTGGTATGACAAAAGAAAAACATTGGGACTTCATCAAAGAGTGCGGTGCGATCAAATATCGGGAATTGCGTCGCAGGGAAAACTCCTGAAAAAGGGGTGCGCACTTTATTCAGGTTTTTCTGTTGACTATCTCAGCTGGCATGAAGGGGCTTGCGATGAAGCCCAAATCGGGGGTGCGCACTTTATTTGGGGTGCGTCCTTTATTAGAAGAAATACGGTAGTAAAGCTTGTACAATATAATCTATTTCATACCAGAAGTTTACGTTTTTTTAAACATATACAAACACAATCTCGCATCACTTGACTGGCTTCCCCACGTCACCATATTCAAATCAGAGAAACCGGAAGTCGCAATGCCGCCCTCACGCCCGGGTCGCCGCTATTAACGGACGGGTGTGAATTACTCGTCGCGGACATGTGAATTATTCGTCGTGAGCATGTTAATGGGACCTTTGAAAGACTTTTCTAATTACTTTTTGCTTTGGTCGCCGAACGCGAGCAGACTCCGTGGCGGGAATGAACCTTCTCTCGGGGCGAACCTTCTCTCGGGTCTGAAACCTTCTCTGGCCGGCAAAAGAACTTCAAAACGCATTTATCAAAACGGCCACCCGCTCACGGAGTCTGCACAGGAGGCTAATTTAGCTGCAGTGATTGACTGTGCCACTCTACCAGCTTGCACAGCTGACTGGAGTAGAAAGAGGAACTACCGTAAATTGTGAAACTTTTGCGGTGGTTTCATTTTTGCAGTTTTCGTGGCCTCTCTACTGTGAATTGATGACAATACAAATATGTCGTCCTTGTATGACTACTGTACTACTACAGAATTGTTTCAACTGCGAATTAAAACATAGTGAAAACCTCCCTTTCCCTCCTACAGCAAAATAAAACCACAGTGAAAGTTTCATGATTTACATTACCATGTGGGGGGGGGGATGTTTCTTCCCCAACAACTTTCAAACTACTTGATTGATCTTCTTCACAAACACAAAAAATATTTTTGTTTTATTTACATACTGTGGCATAATCCTTGCAGGTGGTTCGCTGGCTCTGAAGCGATGTGGAGGGAAAAATGCTTTGAAGATTTCTGTGGAGGACTTTGGTAAATACGGGGTGACCATTTAACATAAACTCTGATTGTTTCGGTTGGTTTCCTCAACTGCCTAAGAGGCTTGTATCAGGGAGGTTCCTCTTTCAGAGTACTCTGACCTATCCATGCTTTCTATGAACAAGGGGTTCTAAAAAATCTCAGAGATAAAAAACTCAACGTTCTTAACTAAAAATAAATGTAAGCAAAGTCACCATAGTCAACCTGTATATTCATAATTGGTGAAAAAAAGTGCATTCCTTAGGCCCTTGCACATGGATGCTTCTGGCAGAAGGGCTTAGTAAGTATTTCTAACTGTAAAGAATTTTCCAGCAAAATATGCCAGGGTGTATTTTCTATACTACTAGACATACGTAGGGGGTCAAATACCACAGTTTGTAACTGTATAAAGCCCTCTCTTTCATAGTCTTCCGACCTCAACTAAGCAACCAGACAAAGTAGACCACCAAATGTTGAGGACATAGCTGGCTGACTCTATGCAAACAGTTCGACCATTTGCTTTGGTCTGTATGTGTTTTGTAACAAACTATGTGAACACAAAGTAACACCTTTTGCCAATCAACAGCCGCAGTGTTTTCAAACATTTGTGCCTTGCTGTACCCAGTCTTGGGCATAGGAAAGCTTGCCTTGTTTATTTTGTCTCACCTTTCTATCAACATTATAAAGCAGCTATCTGCCCTACATCTCAAAACCCTTTCTTGTTATCTAACACATCAACAAGTTGTGCAGTGATTCTCTTGTCTTGTGCTCTTCAGGAGATAAAATTGCAAGGAGGAGAGACAGAAAGATACTTCTGTCTGCTAGACTTTCCAGAAACTTGATTAGTATTGATGTCACAGTACACTAATGTTGCAGGTGTGACAACATGGCTGCTCGATATCACCTTACACCACCCCCTGCAAGGCAACAATACAACAGTGACCGCCATTCAAACCAACCACCCCAAACTTTGGTTTGAGTAATTTCCGTTTCCTTTTGAATATGGTTGCACGACTACGGAAGCATACTTGCTTGATTAGGTAATTGCTGATGTCATCCAAGGGAGGAACTCTGTGGTGAAGAAGTAGGATTATAGCTAACTCTCTGTCGTGCTAGCGAAACCGTCAAAACAAGTTGTTCCATGCCTTTTGGTTTACAGGTCAATAACAAAGCTGCACCAACTCGAACTTGCAGAAGTTTACCTGCATGTTTTGGGAGGAAACTCAGCATACTGAAATAATTGAATGAGAAATGAATTGCAAAGATAAAAGCAATTTCTTGCATTCTTCAACCATGCAGTTATTTCCTGATGAAAGATTTTATTACAGGTGACATGTTATCACAGACCAATGCAGTGCCCTTCTCAGTGTTCGAAATACCTACTAGCACACTAGCAATTGCTACCTGATTTCCTTGTGCGCTAGTTGCTCCCTGACTCAGGTAGCGCACCACGCAACCTGAAAATATGTACCGGTGAACTAAAAGGTGCACACTGTGCTACCTGGTTCAAAAAAGTATTTCGAACACTGCCTTCTATCTTCTTTCTAGGCTGTCAACCTATATTTTTTTGATGATTCATTTCGATTCATAAATCCGTTTGTCAATATTTGCTATGTATATCTTTGTATCTATCTACTGTAAATGCATTTACCTTCGCGGTGGTTTTATTTTGCGTTATGAGGGAAAAGGATTTTTCACGGTGTTTGAAGTGACGATAGAAATACAAAAGGCATTCCCAGTGTCATGATTTCACGCCTTGAGGACACTACGAAAACCGTGAAAATATCTATCTTCCTTTCCCTTCTGTACAAACCAAGTTGAGTGCATGGTATGGCAATGTCACTCGTCAAGCCACAGAAAGCAGTGGTGCTTTATGTTTATCACAACAAAAGGGGGAGAAGACTCAGTAATCTGAGTTAATCCCATAAGGATTAGCACTTTAATCTTCCTTTTCATCCATGGGAAAAGCTAATAATGTTGGTGAGTTTCACACCTCTCCGTGAATGGCCATAATGAAGTGGAGACTCATCACAAAACACTTGACACTGAGCTGTATTTATAAGACACCATCAAAACATACAGTTTCTGAAAGAAGAATTTAAATATCAGCAAACATCTGGCTTTGGGGGATTCATTACTTTGTTAGCAATGTGTTTTAGGTTACTGTAGTTAGACTTAACTGAGAGAAATCCAAGATACCAGATTTTGTTCAATTTCTCAGGAAACTTGACACATTTCTTAGCCTTTGCTCAGAGGCAATTTTGCATCTGTTTATCACTTTCTTGCCCAAGATTTTTCATAATGTTGTATACTGCTTGTACAACATACTAGCCAAAAATGTACATAACATTTTTGTTCAAACGCCATTATGTTAGTGCTTTATACATTGTAACAACTCTAGGCTAAGTTTGACCAAACACTGATACAAACAGCTACAAAGGCAACTGCTCTACAACCAGACCATCACATGACACCAGTGGCCTGGCAGCGTCCCTGTCAGGTTTTCTCACGGTTTTGTTTGTCCAGAGCTTTAACGTCTAGTCTGGCAGAACCACACACTGCAAACAGGTGGTCAGGTGGACCGTAAACTGAAAAAAACACTGGTCAATTTTACCTTGCGAAGACATAGAATAGTTGGGATGGCTAGCAAGCTTTTCAGATCAAACGTTACCTACTAGGAATACATTATGAAACAAATAAAGATGACATGAAATATAAACTAGAGTTCCACGACCTCATACCTTCGCCAAATGAGATTACTCTTTATGACTGGTGAATTATAGATTTTTCCCCTAATTATGCAAATAAGATCCTCATTTGCATGAATTGCATCAGTTGATCATATTCTCCTCCCAATGGCAGTGTTATCTTAACAAAGAAGGTAATTCTAGCATTTCCTCATAAATTATGAAAATGAGGTGCTGATTTGAATAAGTTATGTTGAATGATATTCACCTCCAGTCAACTTCGAAATGCACAAGTATGAAATTGCCAACATCATCCACTATGGAATCATAGTATTTTCTCATTAATTATGCAAATTAGGTCTTCATTTACATAATTAATATATGGCGATGTTCCTCTCATTCTTAATTACACATGTCACAAGGTATAATAGTCCTATCATGGAAGGTAGCTGAATTATAGAATTCCCTTATTAATTATGCAAATAAGATCCTAATTTGCATAATTGTCATTTGATTATGTCAAGCATCACTTAAGCTACCTACATACCAAATATCAAGACGATCCGTTGACCGGTTATTGAATTATCCTACTTTAAACATTTTCATACAAAGGCTCCTGCAGTTCCAGAGCAAGCCGCTAGGGGGCCCAAACTTACGTCACTTCTTCCTGAGCACAAGAGCTACCTACCATCCAAAATTAGCGACCCTAGCATGTCCAGATCACGAGATATCAAAACCGGAAGTTCCGCTGCAGTACCATAACAAGCCGCCAGGGGGCCCAAAATCTAATCATTTCGAGGTCTCATCAAGACCTACCCACCTAAGTATCACGATAATCCATCTAAGCCTTCTCGAGTTATGCTGTTGACACACACACAGACACACACACAGACACACACACGGCCACGAAAACATAACCTTCTTGGCGAAGGTAAAAAACATGCTTTTAAAAAAAAATCTGTTAATGTCTTATAGCTAGTGCATTTGCTAGGATTGCTTTTCAAAATTACAAATTGGGAAGTCCAGAACAATACATCACATGGAAACATAGTAATGGAAAGTAAAGGGTGCATAAAATGTCCATCACTGCAACCTCCACTAGAAACAATTTTGCAGGTGACTTTACTAAAGAATGTATGGTATTATCAATCAGGACAATGCACATTATGTTTGGCTGTTCTACCCCTGCATTCTTACAGAAACTGGAACCAACCCAAGATACCAGTCCAAACATATGTTGTGAATTTGCAGGGGCACTGTTCTTGTTACACATGTATGGGCTTACTTGTCAATGAGCCCTGACAGAGTTTTTCTCCCTGTTGAAGTCAATTGAACTTTACAACATTGAAAGCCTCTGGCAATTATCTTTGGTTGAATGGCAAAGACCAAAATTGGGGAATTATTATTATTAATATTTAGCTTTTCTGACTAGCTTGGTCTACACATGCTTATACCTATAGCATAACGAACCTGTTTTCTTTAATCTTTTTTGATACCCTTTTTTGATAACTACCACTTAATTAGAAAATGGAGGCAGAAAATAAACTCCAGATGCAGTTCTTTCAGCATGCATGAAAGTAATCTATCTTAATCTTTCAAAGCCCCTTCCCCATCTTTAAGAATGACCCCAGCAACAACAAAGGCATCATGCTGTCACAAAGGTTTGATTATAATTAGGATATGAACTTCACTAGCATACAATTCTCTGTTTATTTATGACTATTTCATGAATAAACAAAAATCAAACAAACTACATGTTTTTGTTGGGTTACTTTGTTGTAAAATAGAGGTTAAAAGGCAAAATTTTGTGCAGGAATGTAGAAATTAAAGACATGTTGTATAAAGGCAACCACACACCAATGCTTGCACTTGTGCTCAAATACTTCAGTACAGAGTACCAGTGCTATAAATTATCACAATATGTTTACAACTCAACCAAGATGTTTATCATGTTGGTATTTTCTTCTAACACCACTAAATACAAGAACCATGACCCAATTGAAAGGAATACCTTTTGACATGACAACTTTGATGCCAGGTACCTTCACAAAGGTGCCACTGTAGTGTTTGATTATATGATACCGAATAATCCATGGCCTAGGGGGAAGGGATACGCCTTTCATCAAAGGTCAGTTTTAATACCAGACTAGGTCAGACTCCCAGAAAGACAGCTGTTCCTACAGGCATAACTGTACACCTGACGGCAACAACAACAATACGTTTACCTTTACGACATTAGGTCATGGCCGTTAAGACTCTATAAGTCTGTATCAGCCAGGGTATATAATGATAACCACCCTTGAATTGGTAGCCATATGTCAACACCTGGTATGTGGTGTTGAATGATAAGTCACACCTACGCTCTGCACAGGCAACTCCAAATATTCTTTGAAACTATCTGCAAAGAAGTATTGGCAAATTAAAAAGCTATGTATTCTGATAAGAATCACAGAGACACAATACTTTAAATGCAGAAACTTTCGCAGTGGTTTTATTTTCGCGGTTTTCCAGGTGAAATTATAACACAGCAAATATGTGTTTTATAGTTCTACTGTACTACAGAATTGTTTTAACATCAAACTTCACACAACGCGAAAACCTCCTTTTCCCTCCAACTGCGAAATAAAACCTCCACAAAGGTAAATGTATTTACAGTAGTGAGTCAGACACAGAACAGTGGCAAACAGACAGACCACGAAATCTGTCTGATCCGCCCACCCCCTGAGTAGGTGTGTCAGGTAATTTGTCACTGAAAGGAATACCCTGAGTCATCAGGTGATCAGAATCATCAAAGAAGCTCTACTGTTCTTTCAACTTTGAAGTCTATCTGGCACCATCTGGCAAGGGACAGTTTAGGAAGCTCTGGGGTAGGGGTGGATAGTTCTTGAAATTTGAACCAACCAAAACTTTAGAATGAAACACAATCATTTCAAAACTTTTTATTGGGATACAAACTGTAAAAGTCCCGAATAAACTTGGGTTATTCAGCAAATTTACAAAGTAAAATCTTCTGAAATTCTTGTAGTACAATTGCATATTCTATACATACCCTCTGATGCTGGCACAACTTCTTACAATAACAATTGATACCAGCCTACTGAAAACAGGAAGCTCTTCAGGGACTGTTGATTCCCTTTACAGCATAACAGAGGTATAATGTTAGGATAAGCTCCCTGTTCACACCTCTATCATTATAGGTTTCACAGCAAAGTCATTCCCTGTATTGTTTCTTCATACATACTAAGCATCCTTTCTTTCAAACAGTATTTGTAGATCAGCTTTCTGGATTCTACACAGTTGTAAGTGAAAACTAACCTAGAAACTGAACCAAAATTAAGGGTACTACAGTTAGAATACAAGTACCAAGGTATGGAGATTTTTTTTTCTCAAAGAGATTCTTGAGTTATCAGATAAAGGCATTAGCATAAAATGCTCCCGAAAGCATATACAGTCGTACTGCAGCTACAAAGCAATGAAATAGCTATCTTCCATTGACCAGTGTCAGAAACCAAACTCTGTAACACCTTAACATGAATCAGCCCCTGGAACAGGACACCAAGCAACCTTACACCTTAATGCATTTGTTCATATTTTCTGTCATCCTCCTAATAAATTGAATTTCCTAAAGTTTCATATCAAATTTTCACCTGTGTTCCAAACCACATTTTTTTCTCTGGCATGTGTGATGAAGTCATGCACAGGCTGCTGAAATATCTTAACAAGTTGATGCTACCAGCATTCCAACCTAGTAAACATGGCAAACAGCCAACACCAACAGCTTACAGCTTTTGTCCTGAACTTGAACACAAAGAATGTCTGTTCTTACGGGGGCTTCTGTTGGAAGAAAAAATCCAAAGCTAGGTGTGGTGTTTTTAGAATCGTTACTTCATTTAGTTTCAAATTTCCAACAGCCTAAAGAAAAGATCACTATGAAAAAGCCTGGCCACCTGCAGTTTTGTAGGTAACTAAAATTTTTGTGTTTCGAATTTTGAGTAGATCTAAATGATGCAACAACAAAATACACTACAGAACGAGGCTCCATGTACATGTACAAACAAATAGATACACAACAAGGAAGGATTTCAACAGAAAGACATATCTAACTTAGAGCTCAAGGCTAAAGTGTAATTGCTATTGGTGCCATCTTTTTATCCCTGCATTGACAGTTTTGACACTACTCCTTAAATGCCTATTTCTATTTACTCTGTCTCTGTTTTTAATAAACATTTGTTCTAAATGTTTTCCACAAGTTTCCACCCAGGTGGTCTGATCAGTGCCTCCAAGGCAGGTGTACTATGCCTTGAGACATTCAAGACAAGATGGCCTTTTCTCATAAGAACAAAGCATTAAATGACCCAAATCTAATGCAATAAATAAATGCTCACACCTGCAATTCATCTTGCTTCTTTCAAAGTTTCAGCACGAATGACTCATTGATTACATGTACATCAAATCTATATTCTTGTCTGCCATGTCAATCCAAGTACACTACATTTTACTTTTAAGATTTTACCATGCTATATTGTATTCCTTAAAACCTGAAGGCATCCATAAAGCCATTTTAAATGTGGCCATCTTACAGTACCCAGTGGATCATGCGAGTTGATATTACTTCCAATGGCTGCCTTGATGCATGTAACAGCATTCTAGATGTTAATACAACTGGCTATAAAATACCTAAACTTAGCATTCATCTCCAACCAACCAGACAAGTCAATTTCAACCAAGACCCTTCTCCAGTGCACCTTTACTTGATTTCTCATCAGTGCCTACTCTCCCATGACTTCACCAAATTGATTTGCTGGGGAGAAAGAAGCCCTGCTTGTTCCCCACTCTGCGGTCTAGCAAAAGGATTGGACAAAGGTTTAAAAGCTGTGACCTCATCAGTATATGGTTGGGAGGTAAAAAGGAGACCTTATAAGGACTGCAACACAAGCTAACATATAGGATTTCCTTTTGTGTTTTCCTCATTATGCACAGGTGTATGTTTAACCTTTTCCTTCCTTAGGCCTCATTGATACACCTATAATTGCAAAAGTTAAAGGTGGAAGTTAGGAGGCAAAGGGTTAATGGCAACACTCCAGAGAGATGGATGGATGGATGTCGGGTTAAGTGTTTGATGGAAAATGCATAAAATCATACAAAATATACTCAAAATATACTGATACATTGTATCACCATATACAGTAAAGTGTTTCTTCAACATCCATGCACATTATATCATTGCTTCTCAATAACGTAAAGCCATAAGGCATGCACACTTCCTTCATCAACCAGTTATGCGTATCAATTATATGAAGCGAGCATAACCAAAAGTAATTTTGTAAGCAGCCATATACAGATATTGGAGAAGTGTGGTACAGTGACTTTTATGTGAGGACCTGGTGCATACAGGGTAAACTCTGCAGTTCTTATTAGAGTCTTTAAACTCTGTTTCTCTCTACATCTATAATCTACTGGGTCACATAATAGTATTTATATCATACCCGGGCAGCGATACAGTGCTCCTGGCCGTGTTGTATCCACCCGTACAACACAGTTGTATAAAACGGCTTCCATAGAACGATTCGAACGCGCTTCGCCCCAACCGTGTGCGCCGCTTTCGAACATTCGAATACAGGATTCGGACGTTGGAATTGATGTTGCTGCAATTTTTTGGTTCAGGGACACCAAATTTTCGCTCATTTTGCCTTGAAAGACGTGTTTTCTAAGGTGGGTATGATATAAATAGCATACAACACGGTGTATTCCGCATCGCCCTCGGTCTCGGCCCTCCCGCGAGTCGGATCGCGGTCGGGCCGATACCTCGGGCAATACGGAATACACCGTGTTGTATGCTCTATATCCGCCACTTTGAAAAATAGTGTGTTCGAGGGATCTCTAATGCAGCACCCCCCAGGTATGCACAGTTAGGCCACACCAATTTTATTAGTTGCTTCTCGGATTTTTTCAAAAAAAATATGAAGCGACAGGGGCGAAAAAAAAATAAAAATAAAAACAGGCCTGGGCATCCTTTTATAGCCCCAAATGCTAAAATAGGTGCCATGAAGTCAATACAAAACTTTTAAGACTGGGTTAAAATGTTTACAATTTAAACAATGAATTTTTAACTTTTAATCAAACCACTGCATTGGTAGATGTAACAACTAGGAAGAAAAGGACTTTCTTCAACTGTTGGAGGCAAAATATGAGCATTTTTGAGTTGATTTAGAACCAGAATTTTTTTTTTTTTTTGCAAATCAGAAAAAAATGAAGCGGCGAATCCGAGAAGCAACAAATTAAATTGGTGTGGCCTTAAGGCATTATATGTTGCGTTGGAGAGATCTTTGGAGAGATGCATTTTTCAGGGTGGCAGACATATGTGACCTGTCGGAATCATGTTAGTAGACGTTTAATAAATGTCAAAAGGACACTGGAATTATTTGGGGGGCTTTGGTAAGCTACTAGCCTCTACCAGGCTCTCCAAGTTGCTGGAAAAATAATAGAAATTTGCCAAATAGACTGAATACTAGTAGTATGCCAGAGGAGTTAAAGCTGGCCAGATGAGTACAATTTACAACCTAGGTCTCCCACCTAGGTTTGCATCCTATCTTTCCAGCAACCTGCCTGGTATAGGCTAGTGAGCTATGTTGTTCACTGTATTGTACTCTGCCACCTGCCGCATGCCAGTGAAGCTGGTATGTCACCTCGAAGGGTGGTTATACTGGTTGACCAATACGGATACAGATACAGATACAGGGAAACCTGTAACTAGTGTTTCCTGACATTCCTGACCAGGGTGATTGACACCTCTGTGGGACAAGACATCCTCCATCTGTTTGTCTGACCTATATTTACTCCAATGTTTTGTGCCCTTCAGATCAATGAACCACCAGACCAATACCGGTAAATACAAATTTATGCACATTTTTGCTTCCGAAAACAACAGATACATACAACAGAAAGATCATAGAATATAAGGCATTTTTATTAATGTGAAGTTTGCTTCTTTTTGCTTTGTACCTAATCAGGCCATAGCATGTTTACTTACCATTCCTAGGCAACAATAAAGTATTATTTACAACAGACAAAGGGACGATCAGATTCGTAGCATCAACTACTCCCCTAAGGAATGTGTGTACCCCCCTCTAGTGTCAATAGAATCAATCAGATACCAAACTAGGTCACTGATAAAGTAAAAAATCAAGTGATGTCCTTACATGCATATGGACAATATGGTTTCGTGTTGATTGACATGTATGGTAGGTACGTTTCCTTTCATTGTTAAAGGAGCATGAAGAATGAGACAGGTTATCTTTAACTGAATATATCAGGTAACAAAAAGGCCACACAGGGTGGCAAAACCGGAATGTCTGTTCAAAGGTCTAACCTTCTTTAATTAATCCCTAAAGTGTTGAGAGCAATTATGATTGATCTGTGACATTGGCAGGGTTAATGCCCTTCTTCAATTCACCAAAGTCATTTTCATATACATGTATTTATTTGAAAACTTCTATCATCACATGAGAGCATAAACTCAAGCCACTCGTATATCTAAGAACAGGCCACTTTCTGCTATGTTTTTGTCCATAAATATAGATTTATCTTCATGCATTATATATGAAACAGTTTATTATGAGACAGAATGGATAGGGACCATATTTAGTACTGATTATGCTAATAATACAAACAAAGACAACACATATTCAGTACCCAGTAAATATTATTAACACATACGACTGGATTCAGCACATGCACCCCATAACCCCGAAAATTGGGCATTCTGACAGTTTTTATGGAGATTGATTATTTTGCATGCACAGAATTTAAAGGTATCAGCTATTTGGTGTTTCCGCTGATTACGTTTTGTGTAATAAAGTCAGATTTGCAATCACATCATTTTTATCTCCATTAATCACTTTTATATCTATAAAATGAATAATTTAACCTTCATATTGTTAAACATTGATCAAAAACACAAGTTTACTGACTATGAATCATTACATTTTGATTAAATTTCGTGTGACAAACCATTGCCTTTATAACTGTTTTGTGGCGATACTTGTAGGTCACCTACACAATGTCCTAATCCCCTGTCCTGAAAAGACAGCCAGTCAGGTCAATATCTCTGATAGACATCTGTGGTAATTACATTTTATGGACTGGGTGAAAAATTACAAAATCCAGGACAGTGAGGCATGTCCGCCTGTAAAAAGGCATGCATAAATGATAAAACGATCCCGCTGGTGTACAGAAAATAGGCCAGGAATGTATATGAAAATATAGATCATATTTCTTTTGTTCCCTGTCTTATCTCTGTGTTGACAGGGTTTCTAATATGGATGGCAGCAGACACCATTAGACTTGATTATAGCCGGGCTTCAGGAAGTATATACATTGTTCTACATATGTAGTAATAATAATAAATTGAATAATACATAAACTTTTAATACCAAGCCAAATGAAAAGACTTAACCTCTAAAAGACAGTTCTGCTACATTTTGTAACCTTCACTTTGGACAAATTTTTTGTAAACTGCATTGCAAAAATTAAGTTTTGCGATCTAGATTTCAATTTAGGTTCAGATATTGATAACTATTGGGAGATGATTGAATGCAGGCCTAAAGTTTTGGCAGCTATGTACATAAACATATGATTTATAAATACAATCATACAAGGGCCAGTATGATGAAATTATTTGTTTCCTAGAGTAAAATGACAACCTTAAGATAATGGCTTGTAGAGTTACATGTAAAACAACACAAGTCCATGTATTCTAAATTTAGATACCGGGTATCAAAAATTCCTGCAGTTTTCATTGTTCCCACTTCGTGCTTGAGATTGGAATTCCGCAAGTGCTTTTTATAGTTCCCACTTATTTCATGGCTGGGGGAACATAGCTCTTAATCTTACAACAGGATGAATTACTGGTATTATCTGCCGAATCAAGAGTCATCAATTCACCAACACTCATGTAGCGTAGAGTGCTAAATTTCATGGACAGGCCAAATTATTATAGGAACAAAATTGAAACGCAAGCTGGAAGATTGAAAAGAAGGTATGTTATATAGCATAATATCCTTCATATAGAAATCAAGTATTATTTTCTTCTGAAACAAACTAAAGCTGCTTTTGAGTATTGGAAGAGATGTATACAACTTTGGCTAGAAGATATGTATCAAGGAAGTTCTCAGCCTGTCACCCCTTTCTAGCTTTTGGATACTGTAAATGTTGAAATATTCAAGGAGGTTTTATGTTTACGGTTTTCACGGTGACCTCTCCACTTCAAAGTTATCACATCGCAAACAATATAAATTTTCTGTGAGTAATGAACTCAAAGTGCCCACCGCAAACTTCAAACATTGCAAACACTTCGCTTTATCCCCTACCACGAAATTCAATCCCCTTGAACTTAAACAAACTTACAGCAGACATATGACGTGTTCCAACTTCTCATTGGTGTTAACACCTGATATTTCTCTATTACTGTAACAGAAAGGTACCCAAAATTTTCATTCTGCCAAAAGTAGATGCAGGTGGTATTCAAACAAGATACTGAATTTGTTTGGCCCTGAGGGAGTTAAAATGAGCCCTAAAATACAGCCCTCTATACAGGTGCTGGCTCCCCAAACAAGCAGGTACTGAAATCTGGGTTAAGTGTGGCCATAATGGGGCAAAATGAACCCTCAAACCTCCAGGGCATTTCCTAAAGGAAATATCAAGTGACCAATTAAAAAAAGGTAGCCCTGAGATACCAGAGGAATATTTTCAGCAGGTATAAGGAAAATAACATTAAACTGAGAATATATTACGGTATGACAGAGAAAACTCAATGTCGACTAGCAGATTTAAGAGAACCGTATACTCAGGCACATTTGCAAAGAGTATTGTAGTAAATGTCCTTGTACTTTTTTTCAACCTGTCACGTAGAAAGGCATATCTAGCTAGTCATAATCTTCAAGCAGATGTTGGGGTGGAAGATAGTAACATTTTCTAATTTCCTGGCTTCTCTGACAGTCCCTCACCCCAGATGAAGCCAGGCAGTTTTAAATGTTACGATCGTCCACCCTACATCTGCTTGGAGATTAATCTAGTCCTATCCATTTCCGTAATGCACATGCCATGATGTAGGGGATATATCACTGGGTAATGACATTACCTGAAACCTCCAACCACAGCCAATGTCTCAGGGGGGATAATTATCTAAGCCATAGACAGGTTTGAATAAATCTGAAAGTCGGCCAAAAGGGAAGCTTGAATGACGCATAATTTTATCAAAGATGCTGTTAAAACTAGACCTGGAGCTAATATGCAGTTATGATATTTTGAGTTACACATTGTCTTTACATCAAATGAAAAGAGACAGTGACTGAGCGTTCGTATATCGGATTATTACATGATAAATCACAAGGCTGGATGGAATACAAAAAAATGTCATCATAAAGCGATTTGCACGCTTTTAGTTTTAGCTGCCTTTGGTGGTTTACAAAGTATGTGCTTAATAACTTCAAGCCCTTATTTCGTTATATGTGTCATAGTTAATTGGATGACATCATTGCATAGTTATTTGTGATCCCTCCAGAATAGCATCCCAAAAGATTAGTACAAGAAGACAGATATATGCGCAGTCATCTGAAATACCATGATATGAAATATGTATAACTTATCACATTTTGAGTATGACCTAAAGCCACCCATAATATTTATATTGGGCCATCATGAATAATTATTTCCAATGCTAGATTTATCAACTGAAACGGTTTCTGCACTTTTCCATAATCTTATGACTTTGACACAAAAACAAGTCTAAAGACAAAAAAGACAAAAAACAATTCTACTCTACAAAGTACAACAGAAAAGGTGTCAATGTACCTCTGACAAATATGGTTAATTATGGCTTATTATATTATGATTGTGTGAAGATTATCTAAATTGCATCTATTGTACAAACAAGGTACGAACCAGGCCACTAATTACGAATGAATATGCAAAATCCTCAATTGTTGTTATTTATGTGGTTTGCACTAAACCTGTTGGGAAACCAGAACAACAAAGGAAAAATAGCTGAAAATCCTTTGAAGGATAATTGGTTACAATTAGATTTAAGGGGCTCAGAAGGTGGACATTTCTTCACACGGTTGGTTCTGAATATTCCACATTTGTATAGTGATGAAAAATCTGGTTGTAGTATGTCTGAAATTTGAGCAGTTTGCCCAAGTCTGACCTTAAATCTACCCTTAAGAGTGCCTGATTACCTTAGATCGTTTCCGGTGAGAAAAACACAAAAATTAACACATCAAACAAGTGTCCAAATCCAGCCAATATATTCACAACAACAACTGATAGATCCTAACAGAATTTTGCCACGTTTTAGATCCTGTTCTGTTGGCGAGAAGCCACAAGGGCGCGTGGAAAGATCTGTTTCTGGCTGGCGAAGCGACAACAAAAGAGAGGAAACCTGCTAACAAAAAGAGGTGGTTTGAAACTGCAACACCTGGCAGGTGTCAACGTGTCGCTCGAGCTACATGGGAGAACTTTTCTCCCGCTTTACCAAGCCCAAATCCAGACAATATACTGGATATACAGTGCACATAAAAGGCTAAGGGAAAGGAAGAAGTCAAAGGCCGCCAAAGTCATGTGCCAGTTTGCACTTGATGTGAAGGGAACAATGTAGCTGGCGCGCAGAGCGAACAAGTGTTGTTATTTGTGTACTCACGGATTGGAACGGATCGCGCGTCTAACCCCTTCACTTTGTCTTCGACGTTTCCGATCCTGGTGATGAGCTTCTCCGACCGGATAGCGACGCCGTGCAGCTCCGAGTCGAGATCGTCGAAGATGTCGGTAGCGTTCTTGAGCAGATCGGCGAGCTGTCGGAGGGTACCGGCCAGCATGGAGTTGGTGACGGCGTCCAGGTCGTCCCATACCGCCGCGGGTCCGGCCTGCTCCCCCGGGCCGGAACCGGGCCGCTCCCCGAGCGCTTCGGGCTTCACACTCCTCTTTGGAAAAGGCATATCTCGTCAAACTTGTATATCCTATGTCTGAAGACAAAATTTTTGAAAAATTCCGTGTAGAAATGTTACCGATCAGGTGGTGATCCAACTTGCACTTGCATGTTCAAAGGCGAAATAAACACGCGACCGCGAGGGGGTCACCACTACGGTGTAGGTTGCACAAACTTGTTTGGGATCCCTTCCTTGCAAGTCACGCGCTCGATCGACGACAAACGTACGTCGCCAGGAAGCGACACCTTTCCCTTGTTCCTCCTGGAATACGCAGAAGAGTTGGTGAATATCCTGAAAGGAAATCCAGAAGCCACAGACTAGTATATTTTTCACGCCCCTCCACACCCCATGTTCTGGGACAGGGTAGAGCGGTGTAGCTAGTGAGGTGTAGCAATTCAAACCTTGAGCAATCGGCTGTTACCGTTATCTCACCTACTCCCGCTTTCTCATTAATCATTAACATGTATATCGGGACCTTTTCAAACATAGGATTCAATCGGCGGAGAAAGTATCATTGGACATATTTTTCATAACTTTGACAATGGTTGAATTAAGCTATTGGGAGATAATGACAAAATTGGCTTGAATATATATTTACCTTTACTGGAGGGAGAGTGTGTGTAGGGAAAGCAGCCTATTCTATGGGTACCATTGAATCACAGTTGGGAGCGCTGATTGGACGACAGATACGTCAGGATTAAGTTTCAACCAATCAAACAGAGGACTTGGATTATGTTTCGCGTTTTTCCGGAGACCAGAAAGTAAAAGCTCTAAGTTTAGGGATGATGTAAAAAGATTGGTAATGTTTTTATTTCAATGGTACCTACCGGTATTTACATTTTATACACATGGATACAAATGACAGCAAGTGCAAACTTTCACACCAACAGAGGCTCAAACTTTTAGGAGGGAGGGAATTCGAATCTGATTTTTATTCTGTGAAAGTAGAAGAAACAGTACTTTCCTGACTGTAGATACTAACGTTAAATGTTTGCTCACCTAAATGTGACTATAACGTGGTGATTGCCAATCAAAGATGGTTGTACTTCTCTTTAGAAAACTTTACACCAGGATAATGATTAGAAAGTAACGTTATGCTTTTTGTGGACACACTATCTGATACTGTATGGTATCATTTTCTAACATTAGGACTTTTAATGTTTTTTCTGTTCTGGGATATGGCTAGACACAAAAGGAGTACTGCTAATGTTCCTCAACACTGACACACATATACCCACTTACCCCAAAACATCCCCCAAGGCTGTAACATTAGTACGAAAACAGGAACTCTGCAAGGTGAACAATGTTTATATGTACTCTGGGAAACTGGAGCAGAAAAAACGTCATCCTTCCATCCACAATTGACACATATCACGATCAATGAGATTAGAGTTTCAACGGGAAATGACAAAGCAAAATTTAAGTCACGATTATATGAAATGAGGAAGAAAAAATGTCAGCTTCCTTCCTGTTTCTTTTATCAGTGTTGAGTATAAAACAAGGAGAGGAGTAAAGAAAACAAAGACACAACTGAACTTGACCTACTAGTATGTAACTCCATGCCAGGTAACTGATCTATGCTTCAGAATATCTGACAAGTCTAGTGACACAACAGACATAGGATTGTACAATAACGTTGAACAAATGTACAGACACCAATGAAACTGTAAGAAAGAGGGTATTATTTTAAATGTTTAACTCTTCTATCTACAATGTCAGTAACGTTAAACCATTTGGTAAATTCTTTTTAAAGAACTTGTTACTCAAAACAAGTTCCAGAAACAAGGAATATTGCATTAACGTTACAGACCAATTATGAAGATCTATTTACATTGGTTAGAATTGTTTTTCCTCTTGGTGAAATTATGTTGGCTCCAAGAGCCTAGCCCCAGACTGGATAAGAGAAAGCCTTGGCCCCATTCTTTTCAAATTGACAAAACAATTCCCAGCAACCATCTACTGACCCAAACAAGCAAGCACTTGTCAGACACAGATACTGTCTGTATTGAGGGATGTACATGCCAATTGTCATTCCTAGAATTGTTGACATGTTTCCATGGTGATAGATGTACTTTCGCTATTTACCCTTCATCAGTCACTTTCACCAGGGTACCATAAGGAGCCTCCTTGTGTTACAATAAGTGCACATCTCCAGGAGTTGTCATCAGTAGGGATAGTCCATTTAGAGAGGAGTGGAGGGATTTACAGAATATTGGATCAAATGGGCTAAATCAAGTTTCATTGCTTCAACCTCCTTGGTCTGAAATTCCATATAGAATCGTTATTAAGTAATAGCAGGAAAAGTAATAGCATAAAATCATTGCCACAAGATGCCTCTCAAAATGTCTGCAATCAGAAAACAGAATGGTACTCATAAAATGCTGGCAACTGACTACCCTATACCCTATAGCTGGGACTATGTATCCCCAATGGCCAAACAATACACAATACATGTGATGGCTGTTGAGAAGTTTAAATTGAGACAATTTGTGAGGACCAACTGGTAGTTTGGTCCTGAACCACTCTGTAGTCTATTTCAATTTGACGCTTACTATAGTATCATGAAATAGCAAGAGACAAAATATATAAAGAATGAAAGAAACAAGTTCAAGAGGATCATGTGAGTAAATCCAAATGGTGTTGACCCTCAATGACCCCCTCCTCCTCCTGCAGTGTGCTGTGCACTGTAAGTCGTGAAACTTTTGCAGTGGTTTTATTTGGCAGTAGGAGGGAAAGGGAGGTTTTCATGGTGTTCTAAATTCACGGCTGAAACAATCCTGTAGTCCAGTAGTCGTACAAAAAAGACATGTTCGAAGTGATCTTTCCACCATGAAAACCATGAAAATAAGACCACCACAAAACTTTCATGATTTGCAGTATTAAATAAAGGGGAGGGAAAGTTGTTTTTGTTGATGTGGCATGGACAACCACAGGCAGACAGAAACAACAGATAAAACCTAAATGTTTATTTTGGCTTCTCCATCTGTTTGACAGGCACACAGATAATCCAGATGTCCTGTTGACACACCTAGAGACAAAATTTGGTCTTCTTCTCAAGTGACAGAGGAGTTTACATTGAGCAACTTCCCGAACTAGCACTGTTTACATAAAAAGTTTTACCAACGTTGCTCACACTTTGAATTTGAAAGTAATATTCCAAAGTTTCAGAGCACCACCCCTCCAAACTTTGAAATGGAACATTCCTAATAAACATAAAACTGCATGTGACTCTTCTTAGATTCTACCAAACATAGCATCAGTTTAGTGAGTACAAAATATATGTAAACGTTACCACAACAAAGGGAAAGTAATCCATAATTTATCACACGGCCCAGACTGGTCACAAGACTGCCATTACAGGATCTACCCAGCTGGTGCCAGTACAAGAGTTTTTTCCTGACCCAGAAAAATCTATAAAATCAATTTGAGTGTTCGGTGCTATTGTGGGACCAGTCAGTTTTTCATAACATAAGTGGTCTGGTGTGCCGGATCACATTGCACTTGTGGGCTGTTGCTGCTTTTCAGCTTGTCTGTATTATGATATTCTAAGTTATCTGAAAATAGAACTGTATCTAGGTTCAATTAAAATGTTGCTTACTGCTATATCAGTTGTGACAGGAAGGGCTGACAATGTGTAAGGTAATGTCAATGTTATGTGTACCTTGAAATTACCCCCAGCAGTTTTGCTACAAAGTAAGGTATGGTGAATGATGGACAGCTCAAATTCCTGGGTAGCCTGAGAGAGATATTTCACCTTAAATTACAGCAAAGAGAACTCTTGTAAATACACATCCCTTTGAAGTAGCCACAGAGACAATTTGCATTGTTTCAGGCGTCAGTCTTTCTGGGACTGAATTAACATTTAAGAGAGACTCCTAGCTGTACAAAATATATTGCAAGACAGGTGCCCATGGTCACTTTTCCAAGTACCATTTCGTATCTCTTCAACCTCTTTGATCAGATGCTTCAACTTTAAGAATAACCTATTCTTTTTACCATATCCATGCTTGCAGCACAGAGCTTATGGCATGAAGAAAGTTGTAAAAGCTGAAGCTAAGTGCACATCAGGAAAGCATCACTCTTCCATTGACTACAAGGCTATTGTCGGGATTAACTCATTTGGGTGCAAATTTTACGACTTCCACTGGGCCAGTCAGAAAGGAAAGTCGTTTTGCCACTTTGGTGTGGCTCTGTTACAAAATGTCACATTCCCATGATGGGAATTTGATGGGAAAAGCAGTTATGGGAGGAAATTGAAAGCAAATATTTGGGATTAAGTCATTTGTGTGGAGTGAGGAATAATCCATCAGTGATGGGGTGTGATGGTCTGACTGACACAGATCTGACACGACATGGACAACCAGGGAACAGACAGCCATTAGAGTGTGTGAAATATAACCATGATTTCATCTTGGGAACATCCAATTCCCTAAACCCAGCATGCCCTTGGGACTTTTCAGGATTACTGATCTCCATGTACAGACAAGTTCCTCTCAAATCTAAATCAGTCTTATATTCAACCAGGCAAGTTTTGGTGGTGAAATAGTAGTAATATCCAATACTTGACAGATTAAAACAAGGATGAGTAAAAATACCTTTTATAAAGTTGAAAATACCTTTGATAAAGTTCTCTCTCTTATCTCAAAGAAAAAGGGAGGTACACCATGGATAAAAATACATGAATCAGACAAGGGGCTACAAGTCAAATTACCAATTTTTCATAATAATCATATCATACTATAATAACTTCTCAGACATGAATTTTGAAACCTGTGTTACTGTCACAATAAGTTGCATATGATGTGAACAATGTACTGAATAATGTCTGGGTTTCTGATATCATTTCGTGACTGACAAGACAGAGTGACTCATTGCTGAAAAAATGCTCCCACCATCATTGTCAGTGCCCTTGTCAGCCATCATGAACACTGAGTAGCTGTCATTACCTCCCATCGCCCCCCATTAACAACCCAATGTGTCAGGCAAAGTGGGTCTAAGTGAATTTTGGGGATTAATCTATTACTCAGGAGTGACATCACTGCTCCATTTCCTGCTCTGCAGTGCTTTACACGCTAATCTGCCATGGCATGAGCTGAAACTGCAAGTAGTCCTGCATTAGTGTAATGCCGGGGATTTTCTGATTTGTATTTAAAGCCATAAGGCAATCAGTCAGTTTTGTCTGGTGTTATGTGAAATTTTATCGCATAGTGGCGCTCGCGCACTGCTCACCTCTGCCAAGTTGGGTGCAATACTTACATCCTTCGCATGGAGGCGCTTGTTAAGTACTAGTCTCAGTGGAAAATCACAAGACCACGTGAACTTTTGTGCGATCGACTGACTGACGCGGAGAGAATAAAACACGAAGATGCCAGCAGAACAAGAGGTTTGTGCAGTTTTGGCTTCGTCTGCTTTTACAGTTCAGACTAGAGACCAGTACGACTCTTGATTGCATTTGTTTGAGACTTGCCAAGCCTACAAACAAAGGGCCCGAGGGGGAATAAGCATGATGTGTTGTAGTGGTTAGTGGTTGTAGTTTAGCCGGCAAGCCATTGTTGCCGACGTGTGACCGTTAGTTGAGGGGAAACCGGGCTATACTGCTACCTCGAAACCTTAGCACGTTTAGGAAGGATCGTAGGCATTTACTGGCAACTTTCTACACCACTGTCATAGGCGCCCCCCTCCCCAGGTAATGTACACCACTCTTACCATATATGGGATGAAGTGGGCGGGGCCTACGTCAGGTCCCCCAATGTCAAAAATCTCCAAGCAGATGTGTTACATCTGTAACAGTTGCATTCATGTTTTCCACGTTTACAGTCCACAACCCCCCACAGCCACATCCCCTATGGGCCGAAGGTTCGGGATTTTATTCCGACAACACCATCGGCTGTTACAACGTTATCCAGGCCTCCATGCCCATGGTGATGGACGCGATCAACTCCATGAACTTGGACACGGGGAAGACGTTTACTATCGCAGACTACGGCACCGCAGACGGAGGACATCCATGCCTATGTTGTATCAGGTGAGTGAATGGTAACCAACATATATGTGTTATCAAGTCCTTGGTGTTATCAACTTGATCAAGTGACAAGTGGTTTAACTGGACAGCCCAACTGGCCTTGCTATCTCCTTCCTAACTTTGTTACTTTTGTTATGGAAGTATTATTTTGGGTGGGGTTGTCTGTGGGTTTGTGTGCATGTTTGCCTGGACAGAGCATGTGGGTTGGTGGTAACGATTGCCAGGCAAAATCACAGGAGGTCAAAAGGCCAGACACAGGAAACAGGGTGAGCTTGAAGGTCCCAGAATCTGGCCGGGAGCCAGCAGGTATTAGAGGTCGATATGGGGGAATTCAGGTAGCTGAGGATTGGATGAGTGACCCTCCAAGTTTCTGACGTAGTCCTGATTAAAATATGTCGTACTGTGACTCATGCAGTCTCCTAGCTTAGTTGCTCCAATAAATTCACAAAAATCTGAAATACATCTTGAAACAACCCTTAGCTAGAATGGATAATGATACAAAAAACCACCTATATTAAACTCAACAGGTCATTAAGACTTTGCGAGCCAAGTACGGAGATGCCCTGCCCATCCACGTGGCGTATGAGGACCAGCCAGTCAACGACTTTAAGTCACTGTTCCTGCGTCTTCAAGGCTTGCTCCCCATGCCTGAGAACAACAGCTACTTTAAGGACTTTGCTAACACCTTTGTGACGGCAATGCGGAACTTCATTCTATGCGCAGGTATGGTGTTGTTACATATATAATGTGTAATGTGTTTGGTAAGTCAAAGATAGGGGTTTTAATCTGAATCTATAATCCGGTCTCCGAGTTGACATCTTGAAAAGGTGATAGTCACCTGTTATGTCAATCCTTCCACAAGATAATGTGGTAAATCTCAATAAATAAATAAAGCTATTTTGAACTGCAAAATGCATGCTACTGAATACTGACCATTATAAGCAGTCAATACTGTATTTGAAGAAAATCACACCTTGAACACAAACTTCAGCAAACTTGACTTTTCTGTTTTTCCTCCACAGTCTTATCCCCCAAACTTCGTGGACCTGGGTTTCTCGGCCACAGCAATGCACTGGCTGCAGAAGAAACCATGTAACCTGACGGACGCACTGCACCACACGTCGGCGGGGATAGCCCAGGAGAAACAGCTGTTTGCAGCGCAGGCGGCACTAGACTGGGAACAGAACCTGCTGCACAGGGCTAAGGAACTAGCTCCGGGTAGGGACTATTACAGACTTTTATTTCTTCTGGGTATGAAAGTATTGTTTTGGGTGGCTGAGTTTATGGGTTTGACTGTCTGTCCTAATTACTTTCGGTTGCATGTAGGGTGGGTGGTGATTTTGATAGTTTATTGATAGGAAGGTCACATGAAGGTGACTCAGCATGTACCTTCAGGAAGTGGTGTAATACCCGATTGAATTACATCATACACATCACACGATGTTGCCTTGCATTGAAATGTCCATCCCGTTTCCAGGTGGTCACATGGTGATTGTGAACTTCTGCGTGGACGAGAAGGGTCGTCACCTTGGTAACACGGACAAGAAGCAGTCCATGTTCGAGCGGATGACATCGCTGTGGAGGAAGCTGGTGGAAGAAGGGACCATAACTCAGGTACGTCCCCTGGTGATGTCATTTGGAATAGCACTTGGGGTCATCATTATAATGTACCCAATTTACTAAATATGTGTATGTGTGTGTGTGTTTGTGTTTGCTTGTTTTGTATTTCAATGACAGCACATGAGGAGGGTGTATTGCCTCACACTATAGACCACAAAGGTCAGATGCAGGAAATGGGGTCCCAGAAGCTGGCACAGAGCTAGCCAGAAGTTTGCACTTGCCTGTTGACACAGTGCCAGATGTAAGCAATAATCCACAATGAGTTCACAAAAACTCCCGGAGGTTTGAAATCTCTGATTTCTTGTTCCATTTTTTTTTTACCTCAGGAAGAGTTTGTGAACACGACCTTCATCAACTACTACCGCTCCGTGGAGGAGGTCAGCGCACCGTTCAAGGACGAGTCAATGCCTGTCAGGAAGGCGGGGCTGTCTCTCGTCTCCGTGGAAACTAAGGTGCGCTTTTGAGTTTACATTTGCTATTTTGTGTCTGTTGTTCTAATCCAAGAATACTTTTAGATAAAAAAGTATATGGAGCGAAGGAAGGCTTATTTCGTTAACTGATGTTCTGTGACTTCAGGTGACAGAGTGTCCATATTGGGCGCGCTGGATGCGGGAGGGGGGCGATGCCAAGGCTCACGCCAAACGGTTCATCCCAACAACACGTACCTGGAGCAACAGCACCTTCCTGTCAGGTGAGACAACTGTCTTAAGGATTTAGGCAGGTAGTGTTTTTTTGTACAGTAGTTAGTCCACTGTTGTTTTCTACTTCTGGGTATAGAAGTATTGTTTTGGGGTGGCTGAGCTGTGTGTGTGAGTGTCTGTTTGTCCGAACAGAGTACATTGACAGCACGTGGGTGGGGGGAAGATTGACAGGCAGAATGACAGGTCAAAAGGTCAGACATAGGAAATGGGGTAAAATACTTCCCGGAAGTCTGAAATCTCTGGTTTCTTGTTTGTACAGTAGTTAGTATACTAGTACAGTAGGTACTCCATTGTTTCTGTTTTCAGTAGTAGAACTCCAAGAGTTATGAATGGGTAATATTTCCTACCATTAGCTTGGCAGCTTTATTCCAAGCAAGAAAATTTTGAATTTCTTCCAAATGCACATTAAAAGGATGTAGATTCATCAACTTGCAGTTGCCAGAAATATCACCAAGCCATTTTGTTCCAGGTTTGTCCGACAGTCGCACTGCGGAGGAGAAAGCGGCGATTGTGGACAAGTTCTTCGGGATGTACGAGGCCGAGGTGGCGTCTGCGCCGGCAGACCACGGCATGGGCTACGTCCACACCTTCATCCACATCAAAAAGAACAACTAACTTCACAACTGTCATTCCCTTACAACCCCGTTGCACTATTGGCTGCGATTGCTGAGTGGCCAAAATTGGACAGATTGTTCAATCAATTTCATAGACAACTACTTTCTGTTTTATTGTCTTTTAATCATACTTTTACATCTTGCATCATATTCCAATCGTGAAGTAAAGGATCACAATTTCGGTTGCTTTACAGTCGCTCAGTGATTACTGACTAGTGAAAAGGGGGCCTAAGCATTAGAAGATATGTATAAAATCTTCTGTTTTAGAAGACCTTTGGTTCTCAAAGCTGACTTAGCCATAATTACACTGCGTTAGGGGTATTACGTAAGATTTGTCCTCACAATGTGTTTTGTATTGTACTAGGTAATGTTGGATAAAAAGACCAGCATCTGGCTACAGGCTCCTGTTGTTTGTTAAAGCAGTAGAAGCTGGTTGTGTTAGGGATGTATACACCACATGCTCAGTACCTACAATGTAGCTACCTCACTACTGTAGGCTCATTTACACATTATCTTATTACAAATGTAGTGCCTACAGAGTATTTTACCAGTGAGATGGATATTGATATGGATCTTGCATTTTTGGTGGCAGATTCCAACTTGACAACATTCCTTTTAATTTTACCAATCATTTTTTCTTGTATCAAGAAACCGTTCTTTTCAAACACATGGCACGAAAAATTGATGTGGCTTAACACTTTAACCAGTGGAGGAATGGACAAGATACAGGTCAACGATTTTGCTATATGGTTGTGGTGCATTTTATTACTAGTATGCAAAATGAAAAGAAAGAAAAGTGTTTCTTTTACAATCTGACAATGTTATCTTTACTTCCATAGGCATGTGGTAATGAGTCTAATGACATAGCCACAGTATTTCCCTTCTAATTAAAGCTTATGTCACAAATTGATGCACAGAAGACATTTATGATGTACACTTGCTTTATTACACAACATATAAAAGCAATGCTGTAGCTGTGCTGCTAATTTACATACTGACATTGGCTTCTGCATTTTTTTCTTACATATCTATAGTCACATATAGTGCTGCATACCTAAACCAATTTTCAGGTTCAGGTCCGGACTCGAGTCCAGAGGTTTTAGGTTCAGGTCCGGACTTGCAAGTCCGGACCTAAACCCATGGCATGATGTAAGCAAAGCAACTTGCCTACCTAAACTAAAGCCTTGGATTAATTTGAGCTGACTGCTGAACTACAAATGCAATGTATATAGACCTAATTACTATATGGGTGTTCATAATCATGAATCAATGAATACTGTATTATTATACTCTAGTAAACACATATTATTGAGTTACTAGTATTATACAGTGTATATTTAAGAAAAAATCTTTTTCAGCTTTAATAGTACAATTTTTTTATAGCAACAACAGCAAAGAAGTACTTAATTTCGCCCCAAGAGATAAAATAGCGGTGGAAACGCGGTGCTAGATTTAATTTGTTCATTATCGGCTCTCTACCGATATCTGTAGTGTAACCCTGCAATAGGCTGCAGTCTCACCAATGTCGCTAGGGGCGCTGCGTATTACTCGCGTGTTTTTGCGAGATCTAACGTGAGTTCGCGAGCATTAAGATGGCCGCTAATGTTTTCGTCCGTCCCGCCGATCACTGCCGCTTGTTTCGGATGAATTTTTGCGTTTATAGGCGCATTAAAGCAACTTGACTACGGACGAAACTTCTCAAGGAACATTTCTCAATGGAAAATGGGTCGTTGTTACCGCAAGCAGACCGGGGCGAGATCAAGCAGGCGGGACCGCGGCACTGTTTATTTCAGAAGCCGCTGGCCGTAAACCCAGCCGCTGTAAAAATAACTTGCGCTCCGGGCAACCTGGCTTTCGGAAGTCTCGCACAGAAAAAAGTTACTTGCGCGGCGAGACTGCGAGACCGGGTATTTTAAACACTGGAATGTATGTTAGTGCTATTTTTTTAACAAGTCCAAACCGGTTCTCAACGTTTCGGTTTTTTTGGACTTGAACCGAAACATTCGGTCCGGTCCTGAACCGGTCCAGCGAACCGGTACGCAGCACTAGTCACATATATTTGCTTGTTACTACTGAAACGGTATCAGTAATATATATATATATATGATGTAATCATAGACATCTCTCAGAATACTAGTCGCACTATAAGAATTGATTTTGGAACTACCGGTACTGATCATTGATGAATTAAACTAAATCCTGATGTACCAACCACATGTATTATGTTGTATTGGTGTATCTGGGGTGCCTTATTTTGTGGTGGGATAGGGGATGATATCAACTTCTGCAGAGCAGTTTTTAAACCTAACAGTTACCATTTTCAAACAGCGTCTTCACCTCAATGAGGAGGCCATATGCAGAGCTCAAAATACTGGTTGCACCTTTGTGCCTGTGTTCTAGCCAGCGTCTGTCTTTTGCATTTGACAGAATTTTGACGCTTATAACGGACAAAAATTTTGCCCAATCCGTTATCTTTGCACAATGTATTAGCTCAAATTTGAGCCCCAGTATGTGTTGCCATGTGTATGATCGGAAATTTTGTGCAGTGTTTGAACAGTGAACAATTTCAGTGACTGAATGCTATGTACAACTGTCCCTTTTGCCACTGGGTGGAATGCTCTACAATGGGTTGCCTGGCAAGTTTGTGTGCAACATTGAGTCATGCTCACCTGTACAGTTTTATAAACTGGATTTGAAACAATACTTATGATTGCTGGATTTTTGTGACCTAACGATTTGCTGAGCAAATGGCTATCCTCCAAACTTACTGTATCATGCTAACTATCATTACAACTTGACAGATATACAAACTTAAGAATCTTACATTTTGATGTATGACAATAACTACCAAAAGTATTACATCACATGTATTGTTAATTTTCCCACTGATTTGAAAAGTTCAGGATTTCCATATTTCATCAGTAATAATTTTTGGCAATGATGTGATGATAACTTAATGAGTTCCATTTTGCATCAAAATAAATTAATCAATGTTTAAGCTTACATTTCCAATTTTACCTTTCCTTTTATAAGATTCTGTCTGTGTTTTAATGTACAGAAAGTAGGTGGGACCACATTACAGCAATAAACTATCATCAAACTGATCTGGAAATGTTCCTTGAAATACATGACCTATATAATCAATACTCTGATTACATATAAACTAAAAAAAGACTAGAGCTTTCTGTGAACATAGCTAACATCATTTCTTTGCTGGTTTGGTGCTGAATAACCTACCAGTGATAGGACAGACATATTTGTTCCTCGCACATTGCACGTGTGTCACTAGGCCGTTGGGATACCTCGCAAAGGCGTTGTCGCTGAACGGTCGACAGCAAACCTGGCAATACCTCTCTTCCGACAGCTGGATCGGCGTTCTCTTCAGCCCCACCGACGTTCCCTTCAGCTGGAGGTTCTCCCCCCGTGCTAACATTCGCTCGACCCGTGTAGTCCTCTGGTTGTGCATGCTCTGTCTCACCGCGCGGTTCAAGAACTGCTGGATGAGACCGATAGACCAGTGGGCTGGGATGATTTGTAAGACGCGGACTGCGTCAAAGTTTCTGCGTGGTTGTTGAGAAGTTGTACCGCGGGAGCTGCGAGTGAATCTTTACCACCTTCCATTGGGTCTAGGTACACGGAAAGAAGGATTTGGAACAGACGACGACGGTAAGAAAGGTCGTGACCTTTGGCGTTGGTATCGCAGTACTGCTCTGCTGCCCGGTAGTCTTTCAACTTGTACACGAGGATACGCAGGGCTTTGTCGTGCTCTTCTTTCTTTCCGTACAAGATGGCGCACTCCGCGTACATGTCCGTCTCCTTAACTTTGCCTGAGGGAAATGAATCAATGTTTAACCCTTAACACTCTAAGGGTGCCTCAAGGCACCAAATTAGTTCTGGTACACTGTGAACCTAGACTACTGAATGTTAATGAGATCAACTTTAACAACTTCAACAACTCACCCAAGATTAGCGCCACCCGTAGAGAGAAGAGAACTGCAGCATCTGCCTCAACTTCTCTCTGGAACGTTCCATTTCATCCGTAGGGATGGATGGGTCCTTCCTCATCTACATGGAAAGGGAAAAAAATCAAAACCTGATATCAATTTAAGTTACCTTTATTTGTCACAATGTCTAAAGAGGTATCAGACATTGAATTTGAACTGAGAACTGTTCTTGTAGTATTCAAGGCTGTGATGACTGTTTTCCATAATGACAGAAAATCCTGAGCTCCTATTGGACTGATTTTCACAGTGACAAACAATCCTAAGCTCCTATTGGCAGTTTCCCTGTAACACAGGCTAATCTTCCAGGTGCATTATCTCACCTGTAGCACCTTGTCCAGGTACAATACAGCCAGGTGCGTGTGGTACTTCTCCTTCTCCAGTTTCCTGGTGAAGACCAGGTGCTCCAGGTAGCCGACCACGGCCTGTGGGTACCTGTGCAGGTAGTCCACGATTGTCTCTGGCCTCATGCGCTCTGTCTGAGGCTCGTCAACGGGACGCTGGGTAAAAATCTTCACACCTGAAAGAAATTATGCATTATATAAGTCGAAATTAACAAGGCCACACTGCCTTGATTATATGAATGCCATCCTCATGTACATCAAAGTTTGCAACTATACTGTTTCTTTAAGTACTTGAAGGATGACAGAGGTCAAAAGAAAAAGATGCCACAGGAAGGGAAGTCTTCCAAAGTTAAAGATGTGAAAGAACAAAAATATTGTTTGGTATATCATGGTCTGTGTGTTTAGTCGTTTATTCATCCTTCTTGACCACCTGGTCACCTTCAGGCTTGACTCTCCTATCAATCATCTGTCAAAATCACCTCCCACCCACCATGCAGCCAAAACAATTAGGACAGAGAGACAAACCAACAACTCAGCCACCCAAAACAATACTTCCTTACCCATATATAACTACTCCATTAAATGAATGTCAACAAGACGCCATAGGCGACAATTCTCCGTGAAATTTTATAATTTGCAGATTGAGAGGTGGTATTGGCACTGGCATGCCTGCAGACGACGTATAAAATTGCATGCCGATTGAACAAAGGGGACCGTGGGTTTCAGCTGCAAACACGGAAAAATGGGTACCGCTCAAGTCAACGTTAACTCCAGGACTGTCTACAGGGAACACTCGCATATTAGCGCGACTGGCCATACACCGCGACTGGCCAAGCCCAGACCCTGCAATTAGTAACAGTTGCACATCAATCCAGCCGAAAGCATTGCGTAACACAGGCTACTTCTTCCTATATTCAGCGCCGTGTTTCGAGAGAATAATA